>OX421842.1:38341743-38766743 GCA_949127995.1 Suillia variegata
AAAGCGGCGCTCATCAAAATGCTCAGTAAGTACTCGTATATTTGCAAAGTTATAGGAAGTATATTAACCCGTTATACTATACTAAAAGAATGATAATTACAGAATTTAAACTAGTACCCAGTTTTCGGCAATTTTTATTTGATAGTAAAAAAGGTGGAGTTTGCATGCGAGGTACGAGTAAAAGGTAGTTTTAATCTGACCGGTTACTTTTGAGGTAACCCTAATCAACTTAACAATTTTTACTATAGGTCACTGCACAGCAGACTAAATCCAGATGTTTGCCTGAAGGTCTACCTACATTTCGCGTTGAAGTCATTGAGGTTCATTTTTCATGTCGCAGAGTGTTATACAAATTATTTTAAGCCAATTTTTTGCCTTTTTATCTTTCTCGATTATTTTGTAAAATCTTAACTTGAAATTGTTTTCGCAATATTGCTGAGGGATTTCATGGTAACCGTATTCATAGCCATGATTGGACATGATTTATTACAGTAATCAGCCAAACAAATGTAATGATTGTATACATATTCCAAAGTAATCAATAAATTTTTAATTTTATATATTGTATTTACTAGCGAATGACCGGCATGCGTTGCAATGCCACTTAAAAAAAATGGTAGCAGAACTTCCCGGTACTTCCGTTAGTTAGCGAAACTTCTCGGTACTCATCGTTGTAGCGATTCTGAGTTATGGCTGTGAAATTATCGGCATACAAACTCAGAAACAAAATCCCAAATTTTTAGGAGCAATATTAGCAATGTCATCGTATATTTTTACTTAATTAAATAAATTGAGGCGTAATAAATGGGCGTGGACAATTTTGTATATCCTGATATTCTTCCCGTGCATCCCGTTACATGTTTTCTATATAGCACATCAATTTTCTGATCAAATGGTGGTAGGCGTAAATGATCCACTCTGTTTTTAAAAGTGGGCGTTAAATTGATCCAACCACGCCCATTTTTGGGAAAGTTATCGACAGTGCCAATAAAAACTCAGATACCAAATTTCAGATTTTTAGGAGCAATATTAGCGAAATAATCGAATATTAGGTGGGCGTGGCAAATTTTTTTTGCCCTAAACCTAAGTTGGCGTGAGCATAGCTACTCCCCAAAATTTCATCACAATCGGATGAATGGTTTAGACGCCCATTTGGTACAAAGAAAGAAAGAAAGATAGAAAGAAAGAAAGAAAGAAAGAAAGAAAGAAAGAAAGAAAGAAAGAAAGAAAGAAAGAAAGAAAGAAAGAAGAATTCATTTTTAAATATATAGATATAAGAATTAATTTTTTTCATAATGAACGGGAAAGTTCAAAAAATTAACTATGTATTTCGTCGTGCCCAGCTCCGGTTATTACTTTTGAAACACCCTGTGCAATTGCACATGAACTGGACTAGCAGCGAAAGTACGGCTGACTTGATTTTGTTGTTAGACGCTTCTATAAAAATTTAAATCAAATAAAAAATTCTTTGATTACAATTTACAAAAAATAATCTTTTGTGAAAATAAACAAAATTATTATTATATTATTTTTTAATATTTAAATTTTAGACACAGTTTTTAAGTAATATGCTAAATACATCAGCGGTTTCAGTAAGCTGTAGTTGTAATTGATTACAACTTGACAAACTCGGGTTATAGCAGACATAGATACGTTTTACAAAATTATACTCAACTTTCAAATAATAAATAAAGTATCATTTAATTAAATATTTTTTTAATAATAATTTAAACATTCAAGAAAAACCGTCCTGAGCGATAAAAGGAATAATGGCGAAATAAGAAAATTTTGTTCGTGCTAGTGAAGGTTGAATTTTTGATCTTTCTGGCAATGTGCACTTTAATGCACACACAATAGTCCGACATACAATAGTTTGAGCTAAAATAGTCCGACAAACAATCGTCCGATGCAGCGAGGTCAACGCGAAATAGTCTATATATATAGAGAACAATACTGTATTCCCCGCTTAAGTGCTTCTACCTGAAATTCGCGGGTTTGTGGGTACTTATCGATTTTCGTGAGTTAATCATTAAATATTTAATTGAATTCAAAATATGAGTATAACTCTGTCAATTCTAAAGAAATGATAATGATTTTCCCACTTCAATGGAATACATCGAATGATGGAATGGAATTTTTAAACATGCTGCAGAGTTTTTAAAACTTATTATTCAAATGAAGTTTACGTCTATAATATTCGTAATCCATCTTGTATTTTTAATGTTGTGATATCTCCTGATGATGTTCTCTTACAACTTAAAACTTTCTTATTTTGGTGGACCTAGACCTGGACATTCCAAATTGTATTTTCATAGGTGGACATTGTTAATTAAGAATTTAACTTCGTTAATCCGACAAAAGTTAACCAAAAACTTATCTTCTTAAGTCAACTTCGTTAATTTAGTGAAAAGTTAAAGTCATTAAAAATTTTACGTACTATTTAAAATTTCTATAGAAAAAAGAAGAAATTTACAATTAAATTGTAACCAAAAAACTCTTACTCCCACTGCAGAAGGCAACATACATATGTATGTGTATCATTCGATTTGCTTGAAATAAATTATTTATTGCTCCTTTTTTGTTATTAATTTTACTTCTTAATTTTTCTGTTTATATTTGGCTAACTGGCAATAATGAAAATTTAACCCGAATTAATTAACTTTTTGATGATTTTCGAAATTATCGAAAAAATAATCAAGAAATTTAACTTCGTTATTTAACTTTTAACTAATTGACTAGTTTGAGCCCATCAGGGTGATTTTCATAGAATCGTTTTTATTCAGCCCTTTAAGTGTGGCTCTAAATCAAATGTATCTAATTAAAGATGCATTGCTATAACTAATAATTTTTCAAAATTATTTGAAGAAATTACAACAAAACAATGAATACATTCTGATAAATCAATAATTTTAACCACTCAGTAAGGATTTCTTCTAATTTGCTTGAATTTACTTCTGATACATTCCAAGGTTTTACAAACAATTCTCGAACTGGCTTTAGCAAAGCATTTGATAAAGTTATCATGAATTGTTAATTAAAAAGTTGGATATTCTGGGGTTTCCATTTTAGCTTTTAAATTGGATTACATCATATTTAACAATCACAACAGATTGTTGTTGAAGTCTTCGCTCAAGGTAGCCATCTTGGGTCTAATTTATTTATTTTATTCAAAAACGATTAACCGTCTGTAGTTCTAATTACTAAATTCATACGGGTTAAAAAAGTTGGAGCATCGCATATTCAATTGTATCGAGCTAAAAGGAGACTGACTATGTTGAGAAATAAATAGCCACTTTTCCAAAATTTTCGTTTTTATTTTGTAGGCCAAGTATTTATCGGACCACCCTCGCAGTTTTGACAATTTGTTAATATAAATTTTATATTATTAATTTGAATTTTTTTTTTTAAATATATTAAATTTAGTTTTCCTTTCTTCACCTTTACAACTCTCACACAATTATATGGTGGTCATTAATGTTGACGCTGTTCCTTTAATTATGTGTTGGACGGTTGATACTAATCTCGCTTCCTTATGGTGGATATGGTCATCTGGTTGATGATGGTTATCACCGTCCAAACGTGAAGCACCTAACCTGAAGGGACTAGTTGTAAGTTCGAATTGTTTATTTAAGATTTCGTTTCAGGTACTTCTCAAGGACTAGCATTTAGATTAGCTCCCTCAAAGCCTAATATATTGCTATTTAATTATATCGGGATAGGTGACGTCCTAGCTATTTTTCAATTTACTATGATGGAAGATTTAATTCTGTGTTAGACCTACGGGGATAACGAGTATGCAGAGTTGTTGTTTTATAATGAGAGCCGGGATGCCATCCACAACTCGAGACAGTAAATTATCGTTTTTGTTAACCTGAAAATGGATTTAAAGTGAAATCAACCATGTATATGTATATATGTATATATTTTACATTTATATACATAGTAAATACATATTTTCAAAATCGTATCAAAATTTTTAAACTGCATGTTTAAAAATGGCGAAATTCTGTGTTGGTTATTTACAAATACATTCATGAATTCGTGTTGCACTGGACCATGCCTACAACCTACACTACACATGCCACTTTAAAAGTAAATGCAATTTTTCCACATTATTCGAACGCAGAAAATTTCTATTAAAATAAAACTATTTCAATTGTTTCACTGTTTGCCTTTTAACATCTAATCAAACTTTATACAAATGTATTTTTCAATGTTCGCAGTCAATGTGTACTTCAATTCCTTTTAAGTTGCAAAATTAACTTTTTCCGCTACCTCCAGCCGACCAGTCGACTACTTCATTTGAGAAATGAAAATAAAGCAAATGGAAAGGAAAGCAAATGCAGCGAAACGAACCGTTCAAGAATTGACTGTAAGAGCAAGTCTGTGCCCGTGCCCGTGCGCTTTCCTCTTCCTCTTCTTGCAAACAAAGTCGGCTTGAAAGCGAGAAAAACTGCATTGTGGAAAAAGGGACTCATTTAGCATATGTTCGATAAACTTGAATATTTTTGAAAATTTTATGAAATACACAAATCTTTCCATCACATTTACCTTAAACACAAACCTTTTCAAATTGTGTTATGGTTTCAGAAAAGACCTTTAAAGCAGGAACATTGTGAAAACCTGAAAAAGTGATCTAAGTTAGATGCGTTATTCGACAGTAAAATGATTAAATTCGAATCTTGAAGCTGTTCACTGACAAAGCAGACAGTTCCTACAGAGAAACATGCGTTCATCTCTACCTAAACGCCTAACCGCAACGCGCATGTCACAACTGTCACCACAAGCAAAATGTTTGTTATATTGGAATTTTGTCCCTATTAGGAAATTTTTTGTTTGGATTCCGTAGAAAAATGCAAAGATTCAAGTCTGGAAGCCAGCTTATACGAGTATGTGTAACAATTTTTCCTTACTTTAACTAATCGAGGGATAGAAATCTCGAGACAACTGTGCTACGTATGTATGTATGTATGTATGTATGTATGTATGTATGTATGTATGTATGTATGTATGTATGTATGTATGAATGTATGTATGTCGATTAGCAACTTTGGTCATAAACTTTTGTTATCTTTTAGTCTAAAACTGATACAATTATTACCTTAATACAAAGTCATGAACTAATCCTAACTAAAATCTTTCCTCCTTTTGACATATTTTCTAGGAGAAAAATGTTAATGTTTATGTAAGATTTTAGTACAAGGTGGCGCAAAAGAAGTCATCCGATGTTGTTTGGCTCTTATTTTTTTTCTAAATAAAAAACTTCGATTGTTTTGATTATGTTTATTTAGACCTTTAGAATTAATTGTGTTAAGTCGAGAAGATGATATCGGATAAATGGGCGCCGTCACAATTGATTGCCATACGGGCTCGTTTTATGGCATTTTCCATCACTTCGGCGAGAGTTTCGGGCGATAAATTCTCGCATTCGTGTCGGATATTTTCCTTGAGGGCTTCCAAGGTCTCAGGCTTGTTGATGTAAACACGAGACTTCAAAAAACCCCATAAAAAGAAGTCCGGGACCGTTAAATTGGGCGATCTGGCGGGCCAGTGCAAATCGCCAAAACGCGAAATTAAGCGACCCGGAAACGCGGCCTTCAGAATGTCGGTTGTGGCTCGTGCAGTGTGTGCTGTTGCTCCGTCCTGTTGGAACCACATGTCCACCAGTCCTAATTCGTCCAGTTCGGGCAGAAAAAACTCGGTCAACATTGCCCTATAGCGCGCACCGTCCACTGTTGTCGTTTGACCCGCGGCGTTCGGCCCGATGACTCCTCCAGCGTGAACAGCGCACCACGCAGTCACTTTGAGCGGGTGTAATGGTTTCTCGTGCATCACTCGCGGATTTTCGGTTCCCCAGAAGCGATAATTTTGCTTGTTCACGTACCCGCTGAGGTGAAAATGAGCCTCATCGCTCATTATGATTTTTGCCAACACCACAGACGAATTGTTACGCAAAAAAATAGACACAATTATTCCGCGTTCTTGGGGAGTGTATCGCTCCATGGCTTATTCACTTGTATTCTGTATCTGTCTAGTCCACAAATGTCAAAACAGATTTGACATTGGCGGCCATTTGCAAAAATGAGAGCATCTTCCAATAGGGTGATTTCTGTTGCGCCACCCTGTACAAACATCATTGTCCTTTGTGGTTTTATGCTCTATCTTAGTATAAAGCAAATTCCGAAATATATTAATATATTTATTTGGCAACTCTTCTTATGTGTAGCCAGAAAGTTTTATAAAAGCATTTATTTTTTGTTTTGTTTTGGTTTGTAAAGAATCGCCAGAAATTGTGCACCACTTGCTTATGCAGGAGTCCTCGCCACCATAAAAAATGCTTATCAATTCGAAAATTATCTTCGTTCTGCACAACAACAAAATATACAGAATGATGCAAAGTACAGGCGAATATTTTCTAAAATTCTATCGAATTTCATTGGTAGGCTCTTCTGCGGCAGAGTGACATGTATCTGCACAAACGAACGAATATCCATTGTTGCTGCTGTTGTATTGGTTGTTGTTGTATTCATTTTTTTTTTTTCGATTTTGTTAGACGATGTATATTTTATTGTGAAGTTTAAATTGCGTAGGCTGCACTCTTGATCAATTCATGTGAAAAGCAAAGCGACGCACGATGGGTTAAGATATTCACTTTTTGGGGAATAATTAAAAAAAATTAATTCAAGGTACATTAAACGGTTTGGAACCGGCTGAAAATAGAATAAAAATTTCGCGTGGGTTTCCGAAAAATATATCTCAAAAGATTAAACGGTTCTCCTTCTATTCACTGCCAAAGTTGACGTTTTATTAGATTGAAAGTTTCGTTTTCAAAAATAGCACCACCTAATAAAAGAAACTAAAAACTCATATTTTCAAATGAGCATTTAAATAAATTACCGTTATATTTGGGCAAGGTACATTTTTTTTAACGGAGTCCTCTACTTCAGGTATTTCTGAAGTGAGTTTTGTATTTTTGTTTTTCAAATGGCTTTTTGCCTGTAATCTTAAAAAATGAGACTAGATATATAAATAAATACTTTGTTTTTGTATTTATTTGGATTGTAGATACCAAAGAACAAAACATGGTCGCATGTGTAATTTATTCTCCAACCCACTGTGCGACGCCATAGCTAAAAGTGTGTTCGTCGTTGAATGCGGTTTGTTTAAGCCCGGACAGCAGCTGCAAGAGATTCTGACAGAGGAAAACTTTAAATCGTTTAGACATTGAATTTCTTACTTACACTGTGTCAGAGTTAGGCAAAGGTTTGAATGCCCAGCAGAAAATGTCATGACCAGTGAATTCAATGCTGAGAAATCTTGCCATATTTAATCACAGAATTCAGCGCTAAAATTCGTATTGCATAATTGAATATCTTTAAATCTGAAAAAATAAATGAAATTCAAAACTCTTAAACTTATTTTTCATATGATATAGTTTGAAATTATTTTTATCTAAGTATACCTTTAATCTTAACGTATGACGGACCCGTATCTAGGGAACGGGTTAGGGCGGTCACAACTTTCAAAACTTATAATAAGAGTACCACTGAAATAATATATATATGTAATTTTAAATGTCAATTAAATAGCCATCAACTGATATTTTCCAACTATTTTCTTTTTTTAGGATGAAATAAAAAAGTTATATAACCTTAGCAATAGTTGCCAAATGAAAACATTTTGCAACCATTTATCCAATTTAAAAAAATTTAACTACCATACCTGTTATAGCAGTTGCAACATGTTCTGCAGAGCGGACATTTTCATCCTTCAAAAGACTAAAAACATTTAATAGAAAGATTAATGGGCTTAGTTCCAAAGTGCGTATATATATAGAAACTAGAAAAAAAACCTGCTAAAATATATTGAGAAAAACAAAAACAACTTATGACGTCCTTTGCCTTTGCTTCTAAAAGAAGTTCACGAAAAGTCGACAAAAACTGAACGAAACTTTTCTAATTAGCACCGAAATTGTTAAAGAAGATTTGGATATTTCGGATTTTGATTTTGAACGTTTTGTATTTAATAACTTTTGACCGATTTAAAGAGTTTGCATAAAATTGCAGTTTTAATTCATAGTAAGTAGACCTTTAAGCATGAAAAAATATTTTTGCCAATTTTTGTACAAGTGTAAAATAAAAACTTATTTCAAAATTGGAAAAACTTGTCCGCCAGAAGAAAGAAGTGAAGACAATTTCTCAGATCTGGGTAAGATTTTTTTCACGGACACATTTTTATTTAAAAATTAACAACTATTTCTACTTTTGAGTAAAGGACTGACATTATAAATTTGCATTTACGTATATATGCATATAAATAAAAAATATTAATAATTTGATGAGTTTAAACGAAAAAAATTGTTTATGTAATATTTTTAAATCAGATTTCAATAGATCTGAATATTAAGATTTATGTAGGTCATATGTCCAAGAGTCTGGTCGGTACAACCTTTTCAACAAATTATGCAACGTAGACGTAGAGAAAAAAATATCTCGAGAGCTGAATTTTTTGGTGCGTAAAGAAGCTTTGAAGTTTAAAGTATGACTGCTAAATGAAGGGTATTAAAGGGTTCTTTAAGACCTTTAATAGTTTTTTGTAACTTCAAAGAACTTTTTGTATTTGTATTTTGATTCTTACTTCCACCCGTGTTGCCGATAAAACCAAGTTCTAGGATGAGTAAGATCGGTCCAAAGTAATTCACTCTGAAAAATTATTATTAAGCCATAGAATCAAAATAATTTTACCTTCCTTTTCTTCCACGCAAATAATTTTTTACGAAATTTTAGATTTTACGCTTATTTTAAGAGTTTTACGCATAATTTAGGATTTTTAATTTAAGCCAGAATAAAACAATCTAAAACAACAAACAAATTATTATTATGTGTTTTTTTTCTTTAACTGTTTTTAAGTGTCTTTAAACGCAAATCACCAGAATTTATTTTCGCCGACTCATGAATATTTTTGTATGTACATATGTATGTACAATATATTTGTGTGTATGTGCATAGGTCGATTTGAAGTCGTCAACATTTCATTCCGAGCAGTGATAATGTTTATGTCTTCTGTCCTGCCTCACGTTCTTTTTTATGTTATTATTTGCATCCCTTATTTATCACACGTATATTTCAATCATTTTTTCACACGTAAATTCTTATGATTTTTCTTTTTTACCCGCAAGGACCAATAGCATAATAGGGCGTGGTGACTTGTGCAATTTTCGCTTAAAACTATTTCTTCAAAAATAAAAAAATAAAAAGAAAAAGAGTAGAAGAGAAGAAGAAAAACACATAAAAAGAAAATGCTGTTTTTGTATTTTTTTATTCGTTCACCCCATATTTATACTTCTTTCAAGTTCGAAAGGAAGTCGAAAGCTCAAAGTGTATCGACTTATTTGTAAGCCTCTTTGCCGTTATACAATATCTACACTTGCTATTTGCGAAACTGTAGCTCGAATTTTCTTAGGGATGATTTTTCTGTTTCACAAAATAGGAAGAAAAAACCTTTAACGTTAACGTTTTAATTTTAGCTTACAGATCTCGATTACTTTCTTTTTTTCTAGTTTTATCTTTAAATAATAACAATGAAGAAATTGTAATCGTTCTCAAAAAATTAAATTTTAGTGTTTGACTTTCACTTATGTTTGTACATGTACTCGGATGTATGCAAAGTGTATGTATTTACTAGAAAAAGTCGCCAATATAAAGTTGACAAAAAAAATTTGATTCACAACTTTTAAATCAAATTTTATTTTTATTTTTCTTAGAAAAATATTGATAATTTTCCAGTATGTATAATATATAAAAATATATCTCATATATATTTTGGAAAAATTACTTAAAAATAATTTTAAACGAAAATATATTTGTAACGACCAGAAGGGGGCGTGGTAGGTATGACAAAGTGTAAACAATATATAAAAAATTAGCGTTTAATTCTGAGTCGATTTAACGACGTCCGTCTGTTTGTCCGTCTATCTCAGCGAATACAACCGTAGTTTAAGAGATATCGAAGTGGTATGCTATATGAGCTCCTATTCTCCAAGCGGAGCTTAAGTCCTAAGATGAGTAAGATCGGATTAAAACTAATCCCCCCTCCTATACAAACTCCTCCTTTCTAAAAGAAAGAAAAAAATTAATCAAAATAGTTCCAGTGTAGTAGTAACATAAAATTACTCAAAAAAAATGGGCATGACCGTGTAAGAATAACGTACATTTATATGTGCTATATAGCAAATATGCCCTACAAGGAGCATATTTTTTGGTGTCTCGTAAATGGCGGAGGGTATTTGAGCTTTGGCATAGACGAAGACAATTCTCTCACTGGTCTTTTAAATTCTAAAATTTTTAATAACTATTTTAGTTTTTAAATCTACTTTTATCTGTCGATGAATGCTCCTTAGGACTAAGCCCATTAACGGTGACCACTGTCCGTCCGTTCATCTGTCTGTTCGTCTGATAAAGCGGTTATAGCTGTAGTTTATGAGATATCGATCTGAAATTTGGACTCTAAATTCTTACTTTCTAAGAGGACGTTTACTGTTCTAATTTAATTTAAATAAATTTCCGAAATATCGTGGAAGATACTCAGCTTTCAATACGTTTTCGATACAATTTGAACAAAGCTTAACGTTTGTTTCGTTTTGTTTTTTTTCTGATTGTATTTTTTTTTTCACAACGATAATTGGGATAATCCTGTGATATCTTGTTCCTTTATGGTTATTACTTGCGTAAACGAATGGGTGGTGGCTGTAACTCTTCGGGCTGCACTCGCCGAACCTGAACGATGCGTACCGATTATTTCTATTTGTATTTGTATTTGTTTTCGTTTGTTTGTCTGAACATATGCTTGTGTGTGCGTCGCGTTGAGTGTGCGTGTCGCAATGAGTAACGCGCATGCAAAGAGGAGGGTAAAACAACGTTTGATGCCTGCCGATGGATGCTAGCTTTGACACATGTACTTGCACATTGTATGAGTGTGTGTGTGTGTGTGTGTATGTCTGTCTGTCCATTTCCATTTCAAAAAACCTTTAATTCGCATTAAACAAAAATAGCGCATCGCCTTGTGATTTAATTGCCATGGCTGCAAAAGCTTCGTCTTTCCATGAAAACTGTAACAATTCCTTTCAATATTTACTATAAAAAAGACTTCGTTCTTTACTGTTGTCTGTACCTATTTCTCTTTGTCTGTTCTCGCATTTCGCTTAAAGGATAATATCGAGAAGATGAACTTATCTATAAAAATATCACATTCATACCGCGACTCTAATTTATTTTAGGTTAAACTTCGAAGGCTTCGAATTTGTTTACTTTTAGGTAATTCATATCGAATGCGATAATATTTGCTTGTAATTTTTAATATTTCAAAAATTTTCTTCGTTGACAACTTAAAACCGAGTCTTAAATCTTTGAAGTTATTCGTACATTCGAAGTCTTCGATCGATTTCAGTATATAACATTTCATAAGATCGGATAAAAGCACGCTCTCTTATAGTAGACATATGAGCTAAATGAACCAATTTTTTTTGTCTCTAAAATGGAGCAGGGTATTTAAACTTTAATATAGCCACAGATAATTTTGTTTTTTTTTACCAAAAAAAAAACAGTACAGAACTAAAACTGCATCGACGTATATAAAATAATTGTTACTTTAGTTTTCCTGTTACTTTTTTTAAGTTTCTAAGTCGTTTTTTAAGTTATTTAAGTGTTAAGTAGCATATATATGTTCACTTTATTTTCTATCTAAGTATACACCCCGCGCATAGAAGAGGAACTGTCATTAACATTATTATTAGAGCTTTGTTTACTTACTGAACTCACCGCTTTAAATTCAATAACTTTTCTATAAACTTTTGAAGTAAATTTATCTACTTAAAAAAATCGATGCAATGACTTCTTGATCATTATCGCTTTGATCCAGCCTAATGTAAGTACATACATGAATATTTATGGGATTTATGAAAGTCCGAGCTACGTCAGCCACTATAAGCCAACAAAGTATCTAAGTATGTATTGAAATAAAAATGCACATGTGGCATTTAAATCCGCTGAACTTTCTCTTCCATGGATTTTGATTTGGTTACATAGAAATAAGTTGATTGTGAACGGTTTTATCGCTGACTACCAAAGGTTAATATTGTCGAAATCGCCTTCGATCAATCCACATTTTTTATTTTATTAATAATGGCGATAGGTCAAATATTTCGAGAAAATTTTTTAATTTTAAAATTATTGATAAGTAAAAATCAAATAATTGCGGAATTATTCGATAAATTAAAGAACCTGAAAGTTTGAGTTTGTTCGACTCCAGATTAAAATTATAAAGTCTGACTTTTACTAAAAATTGGATTTTTGCACGAAAACATCTTCTTAGAGTCGTTTTATTACTTTGTACGAACACTCTGATAATTGAATGTATGCCTTAGCAGGATTGAAATAAAACATGAAACATCATTGCAGGTTAATTCATCTAGCTGAAGCTTTACTAAAGCTGATTTATTGTTATAACTTTTACCACCTGGTACCTTCAGCAAAAGAGCGTAATCTCAAATACCCAACATTTTTATTAAGTTCCTGATTAAACTTTGTACCCTTTCATCTGCATTGCCGTGCACAGTGATTTATTGCTCTCTAAGAATATTGATTAAATCGCTATTGATTGAAAATGATTAAAAGTGTCGAAAAAATTCCACAAAATCTTTTCATTTTTGCAAAACAAAAAATGTCATGTCAACCAAATGCGGCCCCTGAGGTGGAATCGAGTAATTAGACTAACGTGTGAAAACGAAAGCGAAAGCGTCCCAACGTTTTCTCTGCAATTATTTGGACAGTCGGTGTTTGACACCACTTTTGCTATGCTATCGATTTTAGAAGTAACTGTCGAAAATATGCGAAAAACTTTCATTATAGTTAAAATGCAAGTTAAAATACGATAATATATATAAAAGTTAATTGCATTTATTAAAGCAATATTTTGTTTGGACCGTAAGTCACTCCTGAATTGACGGGTATTGCTAGGAGGGTTATTGCCGCGATTTCGATAGAAGCTCCATGGATAGCAGTCCCCAATATTGCATCTTTTGGAGTTTCGACATTTAATGAAGAGTTTCGCTTGAAAGTCCGATCAATATCTTCATTGTCAATAGATGAGTTGAACCTTAAGTATGACTCGACCGTAAGTGGGCAGAAATATTGTGAAGAAGAATTTTCACAAACAAAAATACAATATAATCCAAATCTTCATCCTAATCTAATAGTTAAATACAAATTAAACAACACAAACTTCAAATGCGTTTTAACATTTGTCAAAGGTATGTCCAATGATTTCGTTTGGAACCAAGTACGGTAATCTGTTAATCAAACTTCGTGAAGCAAATTTACGCTGTTGAGCTGAGATCTTATTCGACTATCGTACAAAAGAGAGAACTGAATCAAATTATACGATATCACCTGTATTCTAATTAATGAATAGTTGCAATATATTAAAAAGTATCAAGGAGTTACCTAATTATAAAGATATCACCAGGTAATTTTTGGTAAGGTTAGATTGTAATGACTGTCTCATAAAATTAGACGAGACACTTTTCCGTTTTAAGGATACAAAGTTATTTTCTATAAATAACAAAAATAAATGATTTCGATTTGCATTGGAGTGGTCCAAAACATTCCGAGCATTCTACATATTTTTTTACAGTGAAATTGCATTTAAAAGAACTATGGTCACTGGTACTTCAAGGTCATTAAGCATGCTATAAATGAGTTGGAAATTGTGAAATAGAATAGCATAATTTACGAGAATAAACTGGGTGGTGTCTACTCTGCTTCAATGAAATTTCGTTTTCTGTTTGTAAGTATAAAATGGAAACACGCCAAAGTGCATATTAATTATTTGCCTATACATACAAACATATATACGAGTATGTACTCGTATAATTGAAATCATATTTTGGTATATTCACTTATCTGCAACTTGCTTCATCAATTCATGACGCTGACAATTGCAGTCTGACAATTGTAACTGATACTATTTGTCGTCAAAATTTGCATCAACTCGTAAAACAACTCCGTATAGAATTTTAACAAACAACATATCTATCTATCTATGTATGTAAAATGTTTCGTTCCCTTCCCCCTTCTCCACTTCTCCACTTCCAACCATGAAGCACACGATTTTTTCTCATGACTACCGTCGGTTGCGTGTGCACGGCCCAGCCTGGTTTGCTTCGGGTGTGTTAAAGTGTGAGCAAACAGAATTTCAGTCGGATTATCCTTTTCTGTCAGCTGAGGTTCAACTTTGAACAATGTAAGTAGTTATGTTGTATTTGGTTATTCGCAATAAATTCGAAAATTTTATGTTGAATTATTTATTTATTTATGTTAACTCGCAAACAGAATTTTTTCTGCCTCTGTTGTTTGTGTTTTTGTTGTCAATTTATGTACGCACATTTTTTAACAACAGACCCCTAATTTATCGTTACAATTTCACCCAGGTAAAACAAAAATTAAATAACATTTAAAGTTATTATAGATCTGGTCGAATACAACAAAAAACCATTTATGAAATTGTTCATATAAACCCAAAACCGAATTTAACTTATGCAGTAACAAAAAATAAAATGAATTTATACTTCATCTTAATTTACACAGATGGTTCAGAACTACTTGGAAGAGTGGGTGGTGCAGTCTACTTTGAAATCCTAAGCCTAAATATTGTATTTAGGCTACCTGATCACTGCAGTGTATCCAAGTGGCAATTTCTTGACTTCTGAAGAAAGGATATCAGGTGTTGACATTCTTATTCTATCAGGCAGTCAAGCTGCTCTGAGAGCCCTGGAATCAGTTCAAATTTCATCAAAAACTGTCCTCAGCTGTTGCAAATCTCTCAAAGAGATTGCGGAGCAGCTACAAATCAAACTATGCTGGGTTCCCGGACATAGGGAAATACCAGGGAACTGTAAAGCTCGAGAGGGTACAACAAAATAAATTCTACTCAATAATAAAAATATGGCATTCCTCTATCAACGGTAAATTTGTATCAAGGAAACTAACTCCAGAAGGATGGGGAGAAGTACATGCAACATTTCGCGTATGATATGGCCACAACTGAACCTAAAACGCTCAATCGATCTAATTTCTCTAAGTAGGTCTCATATTAGTACTATAGTAGGCGTTTAAATAGGACACTATATCATAGGTACTCATGCAAGGAGACTAGGTATCTTCTCAAATGATTTCTGCAGAAGCTGTAGAGATGAGGAGGAGGAAGAAACTATAACACATCTTCTATGTACATGCCCGGCTTTGGCTTACAAATGATATATCCATCTGGGGAAACATTCTTCGATGTACAAGGTGGCGCAAAATAAGTAATCCGGCCTTCAGAATGTCGGTTGTGGCTCGTGCAGTGTGTGCTGTTGCTCCGTCCTGTTGGAACCACATGTCCACCAGTCCTAATTCGTCCAGTTCGGGCAGAAAAAACTCGGTCAACATTGCCCTATAGCGCGCACCGTCCACTGTTGTCGTTTGACCCGCGGCGTTCGGCCCGATGACTCCTCCAGCGTGAACAGCGCACCACGCAGTCACTTTGAGCGGGTGTAATGGTTTCTCGTGCATCACTCGCGGATTTTCGGTTCCCCAGAAGCGATAATTTTGCTTGTTCACTCCTCCAGCGTGAACAGCGCACCACGCAGTCACTTTGAGCGGGTGTAATGGTTTCTCGTGCATCACTCGCGGATTTTCGGTTCCCCAGAAGCGATAATTTTGCTTGTTCACGTACCCGCTGGGGTGAAAATGAGCCTCATCGCTCATTATGATTTTTGCCAACACCACAGACGAATTGTTACGCAAAAAAATAGACACAATTATTCCGCGTTCTTGGGGAGTGTATCGCTCCATGGCTTATTCACTTGTATTCTGTATCTGTCTAGTCCACAAATGTCAAAACAGATTTGACATTGGCGGCCATTTGCAAAAATGAGAGCATCTTCCAATAGGGTGATTTCTGTTGCGCCACCCTGTATATAGAACGAGTAATAATATTCTTCATTTCATAAACAAAATAGAATGGTTCAGTTAGTGATATTACTCATGTACCGCATAGTATCACAAAGAGCTCCTAGCCCTGTTCAAGTGACATACATTACAAGCTAACGTATTATTGCACTTACCAAACGCAACTCTTCAAAATTTTGGAAATAATTCTCAAAATATTTTAACATTGTTTTTAGCTATAAGAGAATATTCGAAGTTTAGATCGACCGAACTCAAAAATGAATAACTGTACCGCTTTTTATCATATATAAAATTTTTTTTCGAAATTTTATATCTATCTATCTATCTGTCTGTCTGTCTGTCTATCTGTCTGTCTGTCCCAGCGATTACAACCGTAGTTCAAGATATATCGAGCTAAAATTTGGTACAAGAGCTCCTGTTCTTCAAGCGGACGAACAGTTCTAATAAGAGCAGGATCGGACACTAGCTATATCCCCAATCGTCAATTCTTATTTTTAAATTTCTTAATACAAATATTGAAATCGATAAATACTCATACATATATATACAAATAAATGTTTCTTTCTCTTATCTTTCTTTGTCCACTAAACGTGTTAAAATCATTCATTCAATTAATGAAATTTGCTCTGCTCACTCCAAGGATGGCTTTGAGCTAAAAAGCCGAAAAATTACGCTCACTTAACAAGCCCAAAATTTTTGAAACTAACTAAAAATATTCGATTATTTCGATAATATTGCTCCTTAAAATTTAAACCCTCTGGTTTAAACAGCAATTTATTAAAGTAGTACCAAAAAAGACCCTTTAAGGAAGTAAACTAAAGGACCCATGTCAGTTTATATATGGATAACATTTTTCTGGATTATTTAAACTTCTGAGATCCAGATTGATAAACATGTCTTTAAAAGAACGGTAAAAAAACGATAAGAGAGTTAGCTAAGAGATTACAATATTTTAGGAACATGATGTACGGAAAATTTAATTCAAAGTTGTTAAACTTTAACTTTTATTGAATTAAAGCCGCATAAAAATCTGTGACCATTCAGAGGAAAACCAAATACTCGTACAATTGCGTGATCAAGGGAATACACCCCTTCATTTTTTTTTGGATATGTTGAGATTTTAAAACTTGTTCCTGAAAGTAGATTTGTTGTACGTTTATGTAAGGAATTTTTATTTCTTGATTTATATTAGAATAAATAATTCATAAATATTTTTCAAAAATTTAATTTTGTTTTGTACTCATAATGACCCTAAAAAATCTTTATTTAGAAACACTTCTGAAAGAATTCTGAAAAAACATTTTAACATTCTAGAGGAGTCCCGACCGGCTAGAACCCTACTGTTCAAAAAGATTCATATTGACTCATTATATTGGCCATTCGATGTGTTAAAAATCAGCTGATGGTTAAATTTTGCTCGACTGTAGTTTTTTGTAAGTAAAGAGTTTTTCAATGAGAGCGCTACAAAATATAACAAAAAAAAAACAAAAACGGTTTTGGATATCAATAAAATTCTTTATTCTTGTGAAAGTACATTCAATCCCATTATGTATGGAACTCGATTTCTTTTGCATGGCCACCACAATTCACGTTCGATATTCGTACGAAGTTCATCAATCGTCGCTGGCTTGTTGGCATCGACCATAGACTTGACGTAGCCCCACAGGAAATAGTCTAACGGCGTCAAATCGCGACCGAGGCGGCCAATCGACTGGGCTATTTCGTGAGATAACACGTCTACCAAACATGGTTTCCAATAAATTGATTGTGACATTCGCTGTGTGGCTAGTAGCGCCGTCCTGTTGGAACCATATGTCCTCCAAGTCCATATCATCCAATTGGGGCCAAAAAAATTCGGTTATCATTGAACGGTAGCGATTCTTATTCACAGTAACGTGCCGGTCTGGATCATCACGGAAGAAGTACGGCCCAATGACGCCGCCGGCCCAGAAACCGCACCAAACCATTATTTTTTAGGGATGCAATGATGACTCATGGAGTACGTGTGGATTGCTGCCTGACCAATAACGCATATTTTGCTTATTGACGAAGCCATTCAGCCAGAAATGAGCCTCATCGCTGAAGATGATTTTCGATGAAAATCCGAATCATTTTCAAGTTGTTGCTCAGCCCAATTCACAAACATACGACGCTTCTGGTGGTCGATCGGCTTCAGTTCTTGCGTCAATTCGATCTTGTAAGAATGTAGGCTAAGATCTTTTCGCAAAATTTGCCACAACGACGTCACAGAGATGCTCAACGCTTGAGAACGACGTGTGAGAGACACATTTGGGTTTTCTTGAACTGAAGCCTCAGCGGCAGCAATATTCTCGACACTACGGGCACTTCTTTGTCTCACTGGCACGGGAACATTTTGTACTGTGCCTGTGGATTCAAATTTTTCCACAAGACGCTCAATTGTTGATCTGGTAGGACGATTATGGCGACCATAAATTGGACGTAGCGCAACATGTAACGGGATGCACTGGGAAGAATTACAAGATATACATGCCCACTTAAAACGCCCACAATTTGTTTAATTAAGTGAAAATATACGATGACATTGCTAATATTGCTCCTAAAAATTTTTAATTTTGCTTCTAAGTTTGTATCGTTACTGCTGATAATTTTACCACCGTGACTCAGAATCGTTAGGTTTTATTTCGAAAATATTTCAAGGCGTTTTTAAATGTGATATCAATTTCTGAAAATCCTTCAACAATGGAAGTTGCATACGAATTATTAATAATAAATTGTTAATTTTATTATTTTTTGTTATTATATTTAAATAGAAATATAACAGATATTGCTCCTAAAACTCAGAAACTTTATATCTGAGTTTGTATGTCCACTGTGGACAACTTCACCAAAAATGGCCGTGGTAGGATTAAAAATAGGTCAAATTAATTTTACGCTCACTATCAAAGCTTGATGCGATATATAGGAAACATAGATGGGGATGCACCGGATGGGCTTGGTTGGATAAATTTAACGCCCACCGCCGTAACCTAAACGCTACAACTAGAGCAACAAGAAGTTATATTAAAAACACAGACCGGGCAACGCCGGGTACTAAAAATTAAAGACAGCCACAATAGTTCAAAGAAATTGTTTTCAATCTCGTAATCCAGAAATAGGCATCTATGTCCAAAAGATAATATTTAAAAAATCTTCGTTGAATGTTTATACCACCGATATGGTCGTATATATGTATGTATATATGTATGTATGTATATTAATGCGATAAACTAACTACATACATATATGAGTGTGTACGTACATACGAGTATGTTCATCTTACCGATGTTGAAAGAAAACACGGCAGAAGCACTCGCTGCACGTGCGACTTGTTCACGTTAGAAAAATTTTTACTTTAAGCACGTGCACAGGATTCCACATCATCAAAATCATAAAAATCATCCGACAACCGCCTCCTCATCAAGCACGACGTCGTCGCTACTCTGTTGTAAAAGGATGCTTGCGTCGTCGGCCACGTGTAAAATCCGGCGACCCCACGACACACGCTCTGTACCTACTTTTACCGCATCGCAGCATATCGCATCGTATCGTATCGCATCGTATCACTCCGCCACTAACTTAACGTGATTTCAGAAGAAAGAATTTGACTTTTCTAAATACGACAGACGACGATTCGCACGGCCCGACCTGTGTTGTCCTGGCCTGGCTGGTATGTTCTGTTCTGGCCTGACTGACGTGTGCTCGCCGCAAATGCACAGCATGCAGTCCCTTAATGGCCATGACTGCTGCCAATGTTCTCAGAGTACGCGTTCCTAGCTCGCAAATCGGATGATGTAATTCGTGTCATTTGACACTACTTCGGATCTGAAATGCAAACATATTTAATATTAATGAGTGGATAAGTGTAATAAAAGTAATAAAACAAAATCTAATAGTCTTCGGATGGTTTCTAAAGCATCCATCGTTAGTTTTTCGAAATCATTTTAGGCTACATCAGTTTACCACGCCCTCTTAAATTGCATGGAGATTCTGCGAACGAAAATGAGCGTGGCGGGATTGAACACCTGAATAACTGAGCAAATAATTGTTCTTATGTACGAGTATATCTACAATATACAATATATACAAGGTACAAAGTGGAGGGGACACTTTATTAATTATAAATTAGTTTTTAATTTGAATACATATGTAT
The DNA here is from genome assembly GCA_949127995.1 of Suillia variegata. NCBI lineage: Eukaryota > Metazoa > Arthropoda > Insecta > Diptera > Heleomyzidae > Suillia > Suillia variegata. The sequence continues at coordinate 38,361,922 of OX421842.1, forward strand.
GCATACATATGTAAACTAGCTTTTAATACCCGGCATTGCCCGGGTTTAGATTTGAATATAAATAAGTAAGATAATTAGTTAGCGGAACTACCCGGTACTCCCCGTTGTACAATTCTGAGTTAAGGCGGTGGGCGTTAAATTGTTAATAAGTGGGCGTGGCAGATTTTGTATGTCCTGTTGTTCTTCTTGGTGCATCCCTGAGCAATGGTAGTATGCGTAAAATTGATCCGACCTTTTATTAAAAGTGGCCGTAAATTGATTTAACCACGCCCATTTTGGTGAAATTGTCGACAGTGTCCTTACAAAGTTCCACAAATTTTGTTTAGCCCAAAACCATCCTTGGCGTGAGCACAGCAAATCGCTATTGCAATCGGATGAATGGTTTGTACGCGCATAGGGTACAAAGAAAGAAAGAGACAAAGATATATACAAGCAAATTCATTTGTTTTTATAAAGATAAAAAAAAAATCATTTACTGCGTTTGTAAGTTAAAACTCTATTTATGTAGTATAGTACTTTGTTTGAAATCAGATCTGAATTTATCAGAATACTTAGATATCTGTTTATATAGCCAAGATCTGAACATATAATTAAGATCTGCTTATATCTGATTAGATCAGTATATTAAGTAGAACTATTATATCTCATCTAATCAGATTATGTCCGATTAGATATGATTAGATCTACTCAATTTACAGATTTGAGGTCAGATATGTTCTGATCAAATTAGATCTACACTTTGTTACATGGATATAATCAATTCAGAATTGTTCGTGTTAAGTATTGAAAAGTAATTAAGTTTTATTGTTATTTTGTTTATTAATTTATAGCTTCTTTGGTTGAAAAAAAAAACCGTACCTATGTAAACATAAAATTCATAAAACAACAACAGCAACATGTATTTATTTACAATAGTTACAATAGTTGCCATAGTTCGGGAGTGTACGAGTATGTCTTTGCTGCCTTTTCCTGTTTTCGAAAACAAATATTGGGCTAAAGTTCGGCGTTTCAACGGCGGCCACAAAATGCGGGAGCAGAATAGATTTTTTTTTTTATTTTTGTATCTATTTGTTGTGGCAATTAACAAACAAGTCTTAAATTTAAATACACTTATGAAGATTAGGCAAACATTCATACACTCTCAGGCAGTTCATTACTTCTTACACATACTCGTACATACACGAGCACATGCGAGGGAGGCACTTGGAATTTTTTCTTTTGAAGTTCTAGGGAAAAACTCGTAAAACATATTCAATAAAAAAAAACTTTAATTATTTTTAAATGTGTACATGTATACATATACAATATTTATTATATGGTACTTATAATTTTCCATTGTATATATACTCCTATGTACATATATATACATACAATGGAAACTTTTTTGAGTTTGTTACTGAAGATCCGATTGTAAAAATGTTAAAATTAAAGATATAAGAAAAGTATTTAAATTATATGAAATTGTTCTTAGATAAAACAAGCAAGAAATTACAGTCACTCCTGCCGACTATTATAAGTGAACCACCTTTTTTTCTCTGGCTATACCGAAGCTCAATTACCCTTCACCACTTTGGACACCAAAATTGTGATTTTTCCGATCACGCCCATGTTTATACCCTTTGCCAAGCGCAAGTGCACATATTGAGTTTGTTCTTCCATTTGTAACTACCATACGGGGGCGTGGTAGGTATGCCAAAGTTTATATATATACATGATCAGCGTCGGATTCTGAGTTGATTAACCGATGACTATTCGACCGTCTGTCTGTCTGTTAATGGAATGTGAGCTCCTATTCTTCATTCCGAGCCTAAGTTTTAAGATGGGCAAAATCGGACCAAAGCTTAAACCACCTCTCATACAAACCACCCCTTTCTACGCAGTAAAAAAAATAATTATCAGATCCCGCCCAGTTTTTGGAGGGTGGATGAGTTTTTCTCCGATCTTACCAATCTTAGAACTTAACTTAACGAAGAACAAAAGCTCACTTTTCAAATTTCATCTAAATATCTCTTGAACTATGGTTGTAATTCCTGAGACAGACAGATGGTCCTCATTATATTGACGCTGGTCATCCAAATGATTGACTTAAATAATGACTGAAATTAAAATACTTGTACAAATGTTAAAAAGAACTGTAAATCTCTAATTTTGAATTAATTTATTTTTTACCAAACCACGTAAAAATTAACATTTGACTTATAGTTTAATAGCCTTACAAGTCCCACTAGACTCTCTATTGATGCTGAAAGAAAGCTCTAGAGTAATATAATCTGCATTTTGCCAACCTTTATAAATATGAAAATTTCGCAATTACGATTGATACGATTAATGTATCTGTAACTGAAAGTGAAAGATCTACAATTTTATTCTTCGATAAAGTACATTTTCAGCCACTGTATGTCGGCACAGCCACAAATTATCCTCCTTCACGTTTAGTAAATATCTCAAGAGATTTATTTCAGACGTGGCTAAAAGTCAATGATATGCATTTGTATGTGATCTTTTAATATTTACTTGCCCTATACAAAATTATATATTATATACATAACTATAATTTGTAGTTTGTATACTTTTTGTTCCCATACTCGGCTGGACTTTAGTGTTGACCACTTTTGTGAGAACCGAAGATCGGAATTTATGTAGAATGGTATTTGATTTGTTCGCTTCCGTTTATATTATTTTTTCGAACGCTTTCAGCGCTCTTCTGCTACTGTATTTTGGCAGCAGTCACACATTCATAAGCATTCCAATAACAAAATGCTTTCCAGCTAAAATCACCATTCTCGAAAATCAAGAAAATACCTCTTAATTGGATATATCAACAAGAACAACAATAACAACAACAACGATAAGCCACCCAAGAATCTGCTATCAAACATCGCTGCACAAACTCAAAATGTAGAAAAGGAAACATTTCAACGGCTCAATACCGAACAAGTCTAAGTCAATTTAATCAATTTTCGAGATTTTGTCTGCTTTTAACTGCACTTCAAATTTAAAACTTTGTTTAAGAAGTTTAATAAAATGTGTATCGTATATGTCTGAAAATCATTTTCTATGTAAAATCACGTGCTGAATCCAATAATAAAGTTAAGCAGGAACGTTTTCGTTAAATTTATTTTAAACGTTATTTTGTTATTATATGTATTAAATTTATTATATGCATTGTGTGTATGTATTATATGTATTGTATGTATTATATGTAAATTTCAAATACATTTTAGGTATACCTTGGATTATATTGGTATTTAAAAACCAAATAATATCAACCGTCAGCTTCCACTTCAAAGGTTTCTTCTGGTCTATATTAATTTCCGACTTGGATTGATTTAGTTTAGAGCTTTTGATTTACCATTGCCATATCTTGATTTGCATAGTCTTCGATATTGATTTTAATCAAATTTATTGCTGTCACATTCAGATACAATCAAGCACCTAGACATATCACAAACAAAGGTTTGCCGCCATATCCTGTAGCGGTTGATGAAGGCAGGCGACACATTTTTAATAATTTTGTAAGATAGATAAAAACATTCGAATATGTATTCCTGATCAGAATAAAAAACTAAGTCGATCTAGTCATGTCCGTTTGGGCTAAGTTATAGGCGGGCGGATTGGTTAATAAATCGAATAAGTTCGGTTAGGGCATAAGATCAGCCAGTGTACAAAATTTTAATATCTGCAACGGCTTTCTCGCTATCGGGTTAACAAGAAATGATGACGGATGGACCGACAGACAGACGGACAGATAAACGTCTGTCTAAGAATATATATGTATAAATCTATCTTGAGTATTTCTCTACATTACAAATCAATAGTACACCACTGTGTAGTGCATAAAAACAAAAATTCGGACCAAATATCAACAAATTCTATAAACGTCCCAACTAGCATTTGGGAGATTATTTACAAAATTCTTCTTCGACTACTTTTGATTATAAAAAACTGATTAATCGGTTTCGCGAATGAAAAAAGACTCGAAAAAGGTTTACGCTTACGTTTAAAAAAAAATTTGTTTGAAATACAATAACAAAATAATGACTTCAAAAAGACACGGAAATTATTAGAATAACAACTCGAAAAATACTCTTCAAAATGAGTCGCTGGTAGGATGCCATTTTCTCCCGACAAAGTAGTCTTTTATGATGGCTTTAATCGCGCAGAGAACTCAAAAAAGATTCGAATATGATCAAATATTTCATAAAATTCTAGGTGGGATTAGTTTCTTAAAATAATAAAAAATTAAATATATATCTATATATATAAAAATGAATTCTTCTTTCTTTCTTTCTTTCTTTCTTTCTTTCTTTCTTTCTTTCTTTCTTTCTTTCTTTCTTTCTTTCTTTCTTTCTTTCTTTCTTTCTTTCTTTCTTTCATCTTTGTACCAAATGGGCGTCTAAACCATTCATCCGATTGTGATGAAATTTTGGGGAGTTGCTGTGCTCACCCCAACTTAGGTTTAGGGAAAAGAAAATTTTGCCACGCCTACCTATTACGCCCACAAATTGTACAACTAAGTTAAAATATTCGATTATTTCGTTAATATTGCTCCTAAAAATCTGAAATTTGGTATCTGAGTTTGTATTGGAACTGTCGATAACTTCCCCAAAAATGGGCGTGGTTATATCAATTTAACGCCCACTTTTAAAAACAGGGTGGATCAATTTTACGCCTACCATCATTGTTCAGGAACTTGATGCGCTTTATAGAAAACATGTAACGGGATGCACCGGGAAGAATAACAGGATATACAAAATTGTCCACGCCCACTTATTAGGCCACAATTTGATTAATTACGTGATAATGTACGATTACATTGCTAATATTGCTCCTAAAAATTTGGGATTTTGTTTCTGAGTTTGTGTGCCGATAATTTCACCACCGTAACTCAGAATCGCTACAACGGTGAGTACCGAGAAGTTCCGCTAACTAACGGGAGTACCGGGAAGTTTCGTTACTAACGGAAGTACCGGGAAGTTCTGCTACCATTTTTTTTAAGTGGCATTGCAACGCATGCCGGGCATTCGATAGTATATAATATTTATATATGTATGTTAATTTTTCACCACTTGATTCAACTTTGCGCACACTTTTCAATTGCAGTACCACGCACAGTGCTCAATTTATCTTTAATAATTTCAGTTAATGCAAAAATTTATTTTGTAGTGACAACCAACGATTTTGATTGAAACAGTTGTATGTCCAACAATAAAAAAATAATACAACAAAAAATAACATCATCGAAATCCAAACCCTACGGATTATGATGATGATGATATTTACAATAGTTTTTCATATCGTATATATGATATATATAAAATTATTATATATATATAAAAATAACGTGGTGAATCCGAAAATAAAGCTAAGTAGAACACATCTCCAAATTTATTTAAGAACAACATTTTATGATATACTTTAGTTTTCTTTATTAAAAATTTCTTTAGTTTTAGATATTCGACTACAAGAAAGAACAGAAAAAATATTTGAATTTACTTTCTTGTCAATATTAAAAGGCATTCAACAAAATTCGAGGTTTTGTTCAAATCAAACTTAAGAAAAAAAATACTGCAACGAAGCATTCAAAAACATATTTTCAGTTTTAGTAATGTTTTCTTAAAACTGTATTCGTGAGTGGTTATCATTGTAAACTGTATTTGAATATATACTGATATATACCATCTTGGACAGACAGACAGACGGACATTGTTTAAGCTACGGCCTGTGCGTGCCTGTAATGTAGTTCATACAACTCGGAAGTTAACTTATGTACATTCGAGATGAACTTGTAATGTACAATAAAGACATTGAAACTATTTATTTTTATTTTATTTTTTAATAATCATTACTTTCGACAGTGACAAAGCAATGACAACAACATTTCAACATTTCACTGCCAAATGTCTTAAAGCAGTAAGCTATTGAATTGTTGGACAAAATTCTGTGTTATTTCCCAGTAGACCGACCGAACTGTGGCTCTGCCTACAAAATGAACACATTTCGTTTTCCAATAGCGACAATTGTCGACTGGTCAGACAATTGACGTGTCAATGACATTGTCAGCATTCTTTTGTTTGCAATACTCGTATTATTGGAAGCGCGCTGGTAGGAGCTATGCTTATTACCGACCAGCATAATTCTTAAACAAAACTTTCTTTATTTATCCGAAGTAATCACGTCGAAAACACAGAAACTGCCATAAAAAAACATCGCCGCTCCGCATTAAGACATATGTTGCTTCCGCATAAAGCTCCCACAGTTCAATCAAACTACATACATATAGTACATACATATATACATTCAATAATTTGTGCTACAATCAGCTCATCGCTTGTTTGTTTTCTAAACAGAAACAGTCACAATGTCCACGGAGCGAAAGTATCCGATGACAAGCCAGTCGGAAGAAGCAGTGTCAAGCAATTTTGCTCGTCATGCTGGATCACGCTTGTACAGGTAATTGGTAAATGTCGGTTCGCCTCGAAACGGTAGCAATGTTTTCAAATTATCGATAAATGAAGTTGTATACTGGCGCATACCGCTCTGGAGTCGAAGCATTCGTTCTGACGGTAGAACAATTATTGGGCACAATTCATAAAATTTTGAAATCATAATTACGCAGCAAAAAAAAAATACAAATCGTATTACCTACTAATACGAGCTTAAATCTATTTATATATATATATATATATTGTATACACGTACACTATTATATAAAATAGTTCGTTTTCGATGGATTAACTTCGCTTAATCTCCGAACCTAGTTTAAAAACCGCTTCTTACGTGCGCGATGTTATTAATTAGATATGCCAATGGGTGTCAGGTTCCCCAGCACATGGTCTTCAATTATGGACTCAGATGTCCAGCCTCAACCGGAGTTCATGCGAGACACATTTTTGCCGGGAACATCATCTTACATCCGCGTGACATGTCCTAGTCTAGACTATGTCATGCTTGACGTAGAGCACACACAGATTGTGGTTTCACTATTTTCGGTACTTCCTATTAAAGCAAATCGGACCATAAGTTCTTATTGAAGATCGAAAATATAATCAATACAGTATTCCTCGCTTACGTATCTCCCTTCTTAAGTGCACATCCCGGTTAATTGTTTTAGATTTTTTTATTTTTCAATATTTTTTAATAATTTTTTGCACTTAAGCGGGTTGATATAACTGCTTTGAAATACTTAAACGGGATTTTTATAACTACCCACAAACCCAATTTGGGTTGAGGCACGTAAGCAGGGAATACTTATGGGTCGTCATTTTATTTCTATAATTGAACTAAATATTAATAATTCTGCTTTTTGCTTGAACTTTGTTATAATCATTAAAAAACATTTTACATACATTAATTTGTATTCAACCGATAAAACCATTTGAAAAATAGTTTTTGATGTGTTGATTAAGTGCGCACCTGCCTCCTTACCAAGGATTGTAAAAAATAATAATTACTAATATTATAAAGGAAGGTGTATTTCTTATTTTATTTATTTAGTTATTTTCGTTTGTACCGTTTTCACGCTTAAACGGCTGAACCGATTTACTTCAAACTTAGAACATATATCGAGATGGGTCTGGAAGGAATGATAGCCTATATGAAATCTGGCACGCCCACATGTTAAGCCCACAATTAGTAAAATTAAGCCAACAAAATCGATTATTTCGCTAATACTATTCCAAAAATCTTAAATTTGGAATTTGAGTTGGTATGGACACTGTCGACAACTCCACCAAAAGTGGGCGTGGTGGGAACAATTTAACGCCCACCGCTATATCTCAGGAACGCGATGCTCTACGAAGATAAACGTTTGTATAAAGGTGTATGGTGACTAAATTTACCATCTTACAAAAAGTGGGCGTGATCGGGTCAATTGAACGCTCACCGTTGTAGCTTAGAAACGTGATCATGTACGATGATTAACTTTAGTGTGAAAGTGTTTGAAAACTATATCTTCCATCTCACCAAAACTGGGGTCTATTTAACACCTACCGTTATAACTCAGGAACGTGATGCACTACTATGAAGAAATTTGGTTCATAGTAACTAGTGCTACTACAATTTTAGTTACATACAAATGCGAATACCGGGGAGGTTAACTGCAACAGTTGCGAAACTCAGTTTAAAAGTTAATGGTGACAATATTTACAAACGCAACGGAAAGTGCTGCATACAAATTTGGTATAAAATTACCAAATTAACCAGATATTCATACAAATATCAAGATGGACATATTTTTATTGTGGGTTTTTTTAAATAAAACATTATTATTGAAACACCCTAATTTGATTGCGATATTTAACAAAGTGGTGCATTTGTAGTAGGCGGTAGGACCGAGTATAATATCTTACTTTTTTGTTTCTAATCCAATTCAATTTTGAGCCTATTGCAATATAAAATCAAAATTATCGAAAGAAAATGCATCTAAGCATCGACGAAAAGCTACACCCTACATACAAATCATTCGAACTCTGCCGAAGAAAGGTATTTATCATTAGGCTACATAGTCGCACCATTTATGGAAGATAATCTTTGTTGCGCCGCAAAACAAGGATTCTTATTTTGATGCTTTTGGATCTCATTTTTTGATATTAAAATAAAGAAAAGTGAGAGACAAACAATGAAATATGCATTTAAATGTTAGAAATATGCAAATGCATATGCAAATATAGATTTTATGAATTTGATTTATCTGTTTGTATAAATATTTACGAAGATGGTCCGATAAGTACTTAGCCTCACCGCCCGATGGAGGCCTACTTTGAAGAACTCGAGAATTCGAATTTTTCAGACGGGTTAAAAAAGTTGGAACATCGCTGGGTCAAGTGTATCGAGCTTAAAGGAGATTATGTTGAGAAAATTTTGGTTTCCTTTTGTAGGCTAAGTACCCTCGTATATATTTTACTATATATAGAAACTCTATATATATATATTAAAATATGGCTTGGCGTTTATATTGCTTTTACAAATTTTTTTGGTTATAGAATTTGGTACCTTGAAACTAACATATGTAACTCGTGATGTTGCAATTTATTTATAATCGTATATGTAAGTATATGTACAGGTACCTGTGGTAGTAAGTAAATTAAAAAACTACGTATTGACCCACTCGAATGGTAACGCAACAAAAATATTAATTTGTTTACATTGCACTCCGTGACAACAAACAAAAACAACATATGTACATATGTATGTTAGATACAAACAAGCGGGTTTATAAAATAAAATTTGACGAAAACCAAGTATGACATTTATTTAATTCGGAATCATGATTTTCATCGCGCCGCGTAATTGATAAGCATCTACCCTATGTCAGCGCTTAAGCATAAACAACGGCGCGTACTGAGCCCCTGTAACGCTGCGCTGGCCCTGGTAAAGTCTGTCAGGCAGTCAGTAAGTCCCCGCTCAGTGAAAAACTTCGAAGCACTTGAGTTAATCGCCTTAGGGTTGTTTTTTGTTTTTGTTTATGTTTTTTTTTTTGCAGCAAGCAGTACCACCAAGTGCGAAACACCCAGCGGCGAGAGCGCACAGTGTCATGTGTGCAACCAAAATAGTGAACTTGTGAAAATAATATTTCGAGAACTGCCAATGAGAACAAAAATAAATACCAAACATTTTTACAGAAATAAAATAGATTTAACATTATGAAATGCTAATTTAACATCTACTGTCATGTGAATTTTTACCATTCGCAGAACTGAACATATTGACAGCATCTATCAAAATAAACATTAGCAAGTTTAGCATGTACAAATTATAATAATATACTTTTAGGTTGTCAAAAAAAGAAAATAGCAAATCGGAAAATACTTATATACTACTTATATGAATAATAAATTTGAAAGTGAGGTTATATTTTTTTATCATACAATTTAGTCTGACATTTTTAATTTTTCAGTTACTTAGGTTACATATTTTATAACAAATACATTTTTTGTAATTGTTTGTACACACAACATTGTTTCAATAGTTATCCAGAAACGTTCTTAGTAACCGTTTATATTTTTCGGCCGTTTATTTTATTCAGTCGGAATTATCGGTATTTTCGGCCGTTTATTTTTTTCGGCCATTACGTATTTTAAAGCAGCTTTGAATTCTCCACAATTAATTGATGTACAAATTAGTTTATATCATTGGATTCTTAGATTATTTGTAGTACCTTATTCAACACAAAATAAAAATAAAATTTGATACTGGAGGTGGTTTAAATAACGTACAGGCCGTTTATTTCGGTTGAAAAGAATAAACGGCCAAAAATAACAATTTTTGTTGTCGCTTTAAAAAGAAATCAAGAATTTTTATTATTATTTTTGGTGCCTGCACAACACTGTGTGACATTCGATTCTGATGACCACGACCAACTAAACGATCCTGTAATTTTACCTTCAGACTTACTCCTCCCTCCTGCCGCCTTCCGCCCGATGACTGTGTCATTTGTTCGAAGGACAATAAAGCACTGTTACACGCATATCAAAAGAAATTTAGATGTTTATCGCTGTATGAACAAAACTATTGCCGACACATGTATCCGTTTATTTGTCATGACTTTTTTTCAATTTCGGATTTGTGCCCGGCTTTCCTGTGCGCTCGCTGCTCGCCGCTCACTCGTCTCCTTCATTCTTCAACCCCCTCACAAAAATCCAAAAATCAAGGACTTTAGTGATAGTTCAGAGATTTGATTTTGTGCATTTATTTGGGTATGTTTGGTGTGTTTGTTTGTGCCGATGTGGCTGCGTACGGGTTTGACATATTGTCTGCTAATCAGTTCCGCCGCAAAAAGCACGCGCAAAGGCTTATAGGCGATGAAAAGAATCCTTAAGACTCCCTTGGCACTTGACTACCGCTTCAATTGTTTATTTATTTATATATGTATGTTTGTCTGTCTGTCTGTGTGTACATGTGCCCTCACATTTTTTTTTCGCTTCGTTGAGTCCGCTAAAATCGGCCTACACGCCTGGTATTTGCACGCCACATTATGTGGTGTTTTAATTAGGGTGATTTAATTTTTGTTTTTTGCTTTCTAGTTCCGACTTAATTTCAGTTGTCATAACTTTTCCATGCGCCCTTTGAAACATAATATCAGGGCCTCATTGATTGAAAATGAAGAGAAATACATCGATATGAGTCGCATTATTAAAAATTATAGAAGTTGACTACATTAGTTACTGCTTATTGCTCTAGATGTCTCTCAATAAAAAGTTACGAGTATCTGTAAACTATGACTCTTTAAAAATTACAAAATCAGATTGGGTTTCGGGTTTTAATTCGTCCTTTTGCTGCGATTTCTCATATGTAAATAAGACCCATTTCTCATTGCTTAAATGTACCAACGCTACTGACAAAACAAAATAACAGCCGATAAGCTAGTCAACTAACTGTATTAGAATCTTGTTAACGGTTTAACTAGAAAAAGAATTATCTTCGGCTATGCCAAAACTTTTTTACCCTGCGCCATTTTAGAGACACAAAATAAAGCACTTCTGCCTCACATACAAATTTTCATTGTGGGAGGCATAAGGTTCAATCCGAATTACCATCGAAAATTTTACAATAAATTTACAAAGGCTACACAAAATTTGCCACGCCCACGGACTACACCCACAATTAGTGAAATTGAGTAAATAAATTGGATTATTTCCCAAAAATTACTCCAAAAATTTGAAATTTGGAATCACTTTAAATGGGCAAGGTCAGATCAATTTAACGCCAACCGCCAAATCTTTGGAACCTGTTGCTCTACTATGATACAATTTGGTATAGAAGTGAATGGTGACATAATCTACCAACATATTAAAAGTGGGCATGGTTAGATCAATTTAACGCTCACCGTAGTAACTCCGTAACATGAAGCTCTACGATGATTAAATTTGGAATGGACAATGTAAGAATACACAAAATCGTGCATTATTGAAATTGGTTTGTCGATCTCCGTTCACATATCAAACCAAGTAAAATAAAGTTTTGTATATTTAAACCTAGATCAATTTTAAACTTCTTTTGTTCTACGGTATTGTCAGTGTTTGTGTAATAAGTAAAACTTTAAAAGTCAATATTTTTAAAAAATTTTTAAATATACATACATTGTATATATTTACTGTATTCTCTTTTATTATTATTATGAAGTAAAATTAGAGTTGGTGTGGACTGATATGGGACCATAGCCTCAGTCCTCATGGACCATTGTGCTGTATCCAGTATAGTGTCGGAATAGGAAAGTAGAGATATAGTGTTAAGATAGTGTTAAGATGGGCAAATTAAGAGATAAGTTCATACGCTATTTCCCAAACTTCTTTGTTTTACGAATGAATTTAAGAAGATTAGGGATAGAAAGAGTGTGATTGTTATTCATACTCAACACATCATCACCCTGTATTTGCAGTCTCGCTCTTGCAAAAGCCGGACACATACAGAGGTAATGCTCTGTAGTGTCATGGCTCTCAAGGCAGGACTGACAAATTGGTTCGTTGATGACGCCCATGTTGGTCATATGTTGGCCACATGTATTATGTCCCTTGATTACACCAATCTGTACTTTTACGTAATTTCTTCTTAGCTTTAGAAGAGGGTCTGCTAATTTCCAATTCGGTTGTTTCACAAAGCACTCGGTGGTTTTGCAAGAGTTTAGGTATGGTTACTCAGGTACCCAATCAATGCTTACCCGCTTAATAACCCATCATTTGTTTTTACTTAATTTACGTAATAATAAAGACCAAAATTAAAACAAAAAATTATAAATATTGATTTTGATTTGCGACGTTATTTGTTATACAAATTTTTTTTCTTTGTGTTAAAAGAAAATTTTTTTATTAAAAATACATCACAACAGTCAAAATTATACTTTTCCAAAATATCAAAAATTAATAATTGAGCGACTCGACGTACTCAAGCGAGTTAATTAAGTGCCCACAAACGTCGACATTTTTAGTTGAGGTACTTTACCTCGATTGGGCATTACTGTAAAAGAATTGTCTTCGCCTAAACCGAAATTCAAGTCTCCTAACCCAACAATGGATTGGTTATCCTAATGCAATTTTCATACCTCACATTTTTTAGTCATTTAAAGTCGAATTTAAATTGTTTTAGCAGCTCCAGCGTGTACTACTAAAATGCATCAAAGACTCGAATACTCTTACTGACATTCGAACCACCCCTTATACATATAAACGTACGACTAAGATTTTGACTTCTTCTTTCGGCATGCTAGGGTTTACCAAAAGCGGTTTATCAACGTCATTTCTCTTTTATGTTGCCACCAAACATATTTTAAATAATTTGATCCCATGGGATCTAATTTGTGACGTTTATCGAAACGAAACGAAACAAAACGCAACCCAACGTCGCAACCAATGCGAACCATGGCAGAATCATGGCAAAGTTAAGAACCGCAAATCAAAGAACTTAAATACGAACAAAAACAATATATAGTAACTATATATGTATGTATGTACGAGTATGCATGTATTTATGTATGATTGTATGTATGTATTTATTCAAGTAAATTTGATTCGTGTGTCAACGCAATCGGTGTTGTTCTTTAATGTGTCCCCTTGGAATAAAATTCATATTTCGGTGCTTGATGAGAAATTGCTTTCGCATGGAAGTCCTTTCGACTGCTTTTACTGGTTATGATTTTTTTTATTATTATCGCAACGAACATGAAATCATTCTTTATCAAAACAATGACAGTTACTTGAAGTCGCAAATATAGTCTTGATCAATGAATTTCAGAAATTTTTAATTTTAATTTCATTAAAGTGTAAAGGATAAGTGGTTCATTCGCTGACGTTTAAGAAATCGATTGCACTGTAATGTCAAAAAACAGTGCATTGAAAAAAATCCAGTGAAATGTAACAACTCACTGGTTCGAATTTTTAGGGTACCGGTAAAATTATTTGTATACCCTTCGCCAAGTTTAACTGCATTTGGTATATTAAGTTTACTCTTCAAACACCGAGAAGGCGGCGTGGTAGGTATGACAAAGTATATATAAAATGATCAGAGTCGCATTCTGACTCGATCTAACGATGTCCGTCCGTCTGTCCCAGAAATTTCTGCCGCAAAGCTATCGAACTGAAATTTGGTATGTGAGCTCCTATTTGCCAAGCGAAGTCTAAGTGTTCAAAGAAGCACATTTTTTGCTGTCACTAAAATGGCGGAGGGTATATGAGCTTCGGCATGGCCGAATATAATTCTCTTACATATTTTATTATTATTGTTTTTGCTTCATAAGGTGACAAATAAAAAAATAATAATAATTTCTAATTAAAGTTGAATTAAAAAAAAAAATCAATGCGACGGGATGAAATGAGTGCAGAAGACGCATCTGGATCCAGTGTTGTGGGTTCTTTCACATCAAATTTTGTTTTCTTAGCAAGCGAAAATTCCCGTGACTCCCCATGGATGGGGTTGTTTATTATATTCATCGTGTAGAACATCAAATATCGAAGTAACTACGATGAGCATTACATTTATTCAATCACGCCCACTTTTAATTTACTTAATTTCATTAATTGTATGTGTAAAAGGTGGGCGTGGCAGTTTTCCAAAACTCTACTGCCTGCGCCTTATATATGGTACAAAAAAATTGAATACCAGAAACTTTTTACAATATCTCTGCTGAAGGATCGAAGAGTTTCTAATAATTTTTTTTATTTTGCTGTAACATTACTAACTTTGTCATCTTCTTAAACTATTTATATATATATATATATATACACATTATAATTAGAATTGCATGCAACATACATATAAGTACATTTGAAAGAATTAAAAAATTGTTAAGTGATAATTTCTTTTTAACCTGTGTTCTAGTTTCTAGCGCATGATTTTCCTTCTGACGTTTTGCTGAGATTTATTTGGCTTATGCTAGATGACAATGGCTAAGAGTATAGCCACAAAAAGGTATGCCATACCAGAAAACAACCAATGGCCCTCGACTGCCAACTGAACTGATTACGAGCTTTCAATGCAAACGACGAGCGAACGAACGCACCATGGTTGTCCGTCCGTTCGCCCGTTTGTCTCGCCACTGCATTCAAGGTAAGCAAAGTGGAAGTTTAACGAGGCTGACACGTGCACACCCTTAATTTGTTTACAAATCACTTCAGATATGTTATACGCACGAGTACTCCGCTCTATTAATGAATTGTCAGTGAGTAGAGCGCTAGCAGCGTGGCGTGGCGCGGCGCAGCGCAGCACGGCTTGTTGTGGTGTGGCGTGGCATGGCACAGAGCAGCGTCCGTTCCCTGCGTAAATAGTATCGCGGGTCACCACGCCGCGCAGAAAGAGGCAACACAAAAGGCGACTTGTATGTTCACTGCCCTTGTTCTCACAGTGGCACAGCACAGTGATCCCGTATAATAAAAAGAGCGCTACGCAAGTTATGCGGTAAGAATCACCAAATACATCTTCTTATACCCTACTCCACGCGCAAGCACAAACCGTTGGGTATATTTAGTGTAAACTTCATTTGTAACGCCCATTAGGAGGTGTGATAGAAATAAATAAGTTTCGAACGAAAAATGCAGTTCCTGGCTTTTCCGTTATTTATATTGGGTTGTCGGAAAAGTCTTTGCGTATTTTGTCAATAGATGTCGTTGGAGTCGTCTATCTCCAGTGCTACCAATCACATTGTGTCATACCATATGGTGTTGGAAAGGTGACATTTTAATCAAAAAAAAATTAAATTCTAAGAAGTTAAAAAAAAGTTACAGCTGTTCAAAAATGAGTGAAAATAATGAATGAAGAAATTCGCTATATTTTGAAAATTTTGTATAAAAATGGGAAGAATGCCACGCAAGCCACCAATGAAAGTTGTAAAGTTTAAGGAGACGATGCTGTATTAGTTCGTGTAGCACAACAATGGTTCGCTCGCTTCCGTTCTGGAAATTTCGATGTGAAAGATGCACCTCGCTCTGGTCGACCTATCGTTGAAAAAGTCGATGAAATTATGGAAAAGATTGACCAGGACCATCACATAAGCAGCCATGACAGCGCCAAGGAACTAAACATTCATCATCAAACGGTTTTGAACAATTTAAAAAAGGCTGGCTACAAAAAGAAGCTCGATGTTTGGGCACCACATGAATTGTCTTGGAAAAATTTAATGGACCGAATTAACATCTGCGATTCTTTGCTGAAACGAAATGAAAACGAACCATTTCTGTAGCGAATGGTAACAGGAGACGAAAAGTGGATCAAATACGACAATAATGTGCGAAAAAGATCATGGTGCAAGCGTGGTGAAGCTCAACAAATGGTAACAAAGCCAGGATTGACGCCTCGAAAGGTTATGCTGAGTGTTTGGTCGGATTGGAAAGGAATCATCCACTATGAGCTACTCCAGCCTGGTTGAATGATTGATTCTACACTTTACTGTCAACAACTGATGAGATTGAAGCAAGCAATCGAAAAAAAAACGGCCAGAACTGATCAACAGAAAGGGCGCCGTCTTAAATCACGACAACGCTAGACCACACATTTCTTTGAAGACTCGGCAAAAACTGGGAATGCTTGGCTGGGAAGTTTTGATGCATCCACTATAAAGCCCTGACTTTGCACCATCGGACCATGCAGAACTCCCTTAATGGAGTAAAGTTGGCTTCAAGAGAAGCCTGTGAAAATTACTTGTTGCAGTTTTTCGCCGAGAAACCACAAAAGTTTTATACTGATGGAATAATGTCTCTAGCGGAAAAATGGCAAAAGGTGGTCGACCCAAATGGTACATATTTGCTTCAATAAAGTTCATTATAAATATTATATAAAAACAAATGAGTGCAAACAATAATT
Organism: Suillia variegata; assembly: GCA_949127995.1. Lineage (NCBI taxonomy): Eukaryota > Metazoa > Arthropoda > Insecta > Diptera > Heleomyzidae > Suillia > Suillia variegata. The sequence continues at coordinate 38,378,710 of OX421842.1, forward strand.
TTTTGTTATAAATTGATATCTGGTCAAGTAACCGGGTTATCTCAAAGCAGTTATATAAAACTAGCGACTTCGATTGACGATAGTGACAATTTTAACTTAAGTAGGATGTTCACTTAAGAGGAGAGGTACATAAAAAGGAAATACTATAGATGATAACTATGCCAGTCTATGCCCAAAGCGATGTCTTGGGTTAAGACAGGAATCAAACTTATTAATTTAACAATCAAGAACTATTTTATTTAATTAAAATTTTTAATTTATGTTAGCTTTAGAGTAAATTTAAGTTCTTCTGCAATAATTTGTTGGTAACTTATTAGCAGATTCAATGCACTGTGCATGGTTCGTTGGTTCGATTCCTGGTAAGCTGGCTGCCTGGCTGCAGGGGCTATGTGTGATATCTATCGGCAGTTTCCATTCGCCAATTGGCAATCGGCATTGTTGATCAGTGATGCGAATCCGTGGCTACAGAAGCAACTACTTCTGCGGTTTTTTGTGGATGAGACACTGGCAGGAAGCAGTACTGTTTCCTCTTGAGGTTAATATTTTAGTGGGTTTATTCCCATTGATGAACTATTCCTGTGGCTGTCGGAATATTTCCATTTAATATAAGTTTTTGTCTAAAATATTGTATATATTTTTGTTCATTAACTTTTAAAATATTTTTAATCCCTAATAAATTAATCCTATCCTAAGTGTGGAAGCTTTTGAAGAGGAATCCAGTAAATACTTAAGCATAAAAAATAACTGTCTTATGTCATTTAGACCCTGGAGTTAGAAACAATCTTGGCAAAACTCATTCTTAACACCTTTGACAGATATTGTCACCGTATGTTAAATATTTGACGAATCACGTCGTTTGTTAACTGAATATATGTCCTACGAGCTGAGGGCACATCTCGTGCACCATAACGACGAAAGTCTTCTTAAACGAAAGTGCTTTTCTACAAACAGTTCCTTTAGACGTTTTTATTCAGTCTGAGACCTGGACATGCACATTTTGTATACCATTCGTCACGTGTCATCTTGTTCTAAGGGTATTTTCAGATTGTTCTTCCATTTGTAACTCCCCAAAGGAGCGGTAGATATAACAATACATTTATACATAAATGAATAACCAGTTTTTAATTTTGAGTCGATTAAACGAAGTCCGACTGTCTGTACCAGCGATTACAGCCGAATCGGACCACGAGGGATCGCACGAATGAACCATTATCCCATCAATAGATACGAGCACTCTTAAAACGAAGAGTTGGTATACCAAAATCGCAGCAGCAGACTGTGTTAATCAAATATAAAAAAGGAAAGTGAAATTTCAATCGATTGATTATAGATTACTAATTACTTAAGAAATCATATGCTGTCAAAAAATCTGTATTCCTTAATTTAAGTATGTCACTAGTATTGACTAGATTAAAAATTTAATTTAAGCGTTTTAGATAAAAACAATATGCAGAACTTTTTTACTAAGCAATTTAATGAAAAGACCACAAATTAAAATGAGTTGAAGTAATTTTGGAACATTCTGCGTGTTCGAACAAAGAGCGTTGCTTGAAACGAAAAGATCGGTTAAATTTAGGAATTCGTTTAGTTAGACCATTTGTAACAATTCCTCACACGAATGTGTGTGTGTCTTTTGTAGGATACTTATCGGAATCCTACAAAAGAAAAACGAAAATTTTGGAAAAGTGACTTTTTATTTCTCAACATAGTTTCCTTTACTTGACCCAGCGATGCTCCCACTTCGTCTGAAAAATACGCCTCCATCGGGCGGTGAGGCTTAATACTTATCGGACCACCCTGTTATACTGACAATAATTACATTTGATTAGTTGATTGCTGTAAATAATTGTAATTTTGTGTAATGATTAACAAAATCTTATCATTACTTTCCAACCATGTATGAATGTCAGGTTGGATTTTAAAAGATCAACATACTACATGTAAACTGCCACAAACCTTTTAATATTTGTAAAGCATTCATTTCCATTGTAGTTTAATATGGAAATTTTTATTTTTTTAAACTATTTTGAAACGTGCGTAAAAATTTTAAGATTTTTTCAAACCCTCAACACCCCACCCCTTATCTTTTATGTTGAATATTATTTTTTTTTTAATTCCATTGAGTTTTTCCAAAGAATTAATATTTTGTGATTATTACATAACTTTAGTGTTGCCATATTTACAGATTTAAATGGTAATCACATTGTTTATACAAGCTTACAGTTTTTTTAATTACCCTGCAAATTCTAAATATTTATTTCCAAAAATCTGTTCTCAATGAAGGTTACAGTTTTTTGTGGTTAATAATACAGATTTTTACAAAAACAATCAGGTAGCACTGCATATCTACAAATGATACAAAGTATATACGGACAACATCTCCAGCATGCAAAGTTGTTAAAGCATGTGTTGCTTGCTCGGTTCGTTGGTTGGTCTGTATGGCATAATTATCATTTCTGCAATGAGATCTACGCAAAGTTCAAAATGGTTTACAATTTTCTGTCTATTTAACTTTAACAATTTCGTACAGAGCAAACCAACCTATCGCCCATAAAGAAACAAACAAATAAAAGAGATTTTGTAAGGCACAAAAGCCTTTGCCGTGAGATGGAATGGTGCATATGTAATGGCATGGGATGGCATGGCATGGGATGGATGGCTGCTAAAGTTTACGTTTCACTTGAAGTACTTTTGTGTGAAGCTGTTTGCCATAAAACAACCTTTTTGAAGGAAGCAAGAAAGAAAGAATAAAAGAAATATAGATAGAAAGAAATAAAGAAAGAACGATTCCAACGACGACGACGACAGCATCAAAAGCAGCAAACTGAGCCGCCGCATCAAAAATAACTAAGTTTGTGGGTAAATCTGCATTAACTTAACTTGAATTCAAACATCGCAGATATATATTTCTCTGTGATATTCAACGATCACACAAAACCAACAAAAACGAGCAAGAGTTAAAACAAACAAACAAACAAACAAACTTACCCACAAGCGTTGCGTTTCCTAACTATTAATCGCAAAGGTAGCTTCGGTAGGTATGTACGAGTAAGCAAAGTATACATTGACAAATAAATAAATAAATAACTAAATAAATAAGAAATGTGAAATAACCACACCCAAAATAAAACTTGAAGCCTTAAAAAATGTGTTCGAAGTGCACAAAGCAACCATCACCTTTGTTGCTTTCCGCAGACGTTCAACACTTAAAATATAGAAGAAAAAAACATTCTGTATGTATTTGTACATACAAATGTTTGGTTGTATAACAAAAAACCAAACAAAAAAAATTGGCTTAGATAAAACAGCACCGCGCTGTTTGTTGTTGTATACAGTGGCAATGTTATAAATTTTTATTCAATCAGAAGCAGCTACACGGTAAAATTGTGTGTATCCAGCAACTGGCTCTGCGTCGCATACATAATGTATGTATGCGTTTTTTATTCGATTGGTATATAAATAAGTAAGTATGAACATATGTACATGAATATTGAGGAAAAAAATGTAAAATGCGTTTTATATGGTACATACATGTTACACACATAAATACATAAATACATATATGATATAAATATATATATATATATATATATATATATATATATATATATATATATATATATATATATATATATATATATATATATATATATATATATATATATATATATATATATATATATATATATATATATATATATATATATATATATATATATATATATATATATATATATATATATATATATATATATATATATATATATATATATATATATATATATATATATACATATATACATACATACATACATATACACAATGCTGAATCAGTTGCTTGAAATTTCAGGCCTAAATTGGCGAATTCTTGTATTTTGGCCATGTTTTCTATAAGGCCTGAAGTACAAAATTGTTATCAAAAAATTTTGATCCAGCCAATATTTGTAAAAAGAACAATAAACACGAAAATACAAATAAAAATAACAAAATATTAAAGTTAACCTTTTATTTATTTAGAAATTAAGAATTTTCACTGCCTTGGCGCTCGGTAAAGGAAGCAAAGATGCAATTATTTGCCGCAGTTTCTCAATTTAATAAATAATTTCAATTTTACACAAATAAAGGTAAAAGATAAAAAAAAAATAATAAAACCTGTCGAATATATTACCCATGTATATGTACAAGTATATAGAAGAAAACAGCCATGAAAATACTCGAAAAAAAAATATGTGCACACATACATTTTTTAAAACTCGTTTGAGAATTATCTTCGGCTACAACCATGATTCAAGAAACCCTGAACGATAGGTAGCTGTCTTTTATGAAATCTACTGCCACTGTTCCAAAACTAAACTTGGACTTGGCAGTCGGATTCATTGCCGGTCCATAAGACTAAAAATACTCAGACCTGGCTTCAAAACAATTTGCCAGCTTTCATTTGATCTGAATAGCCCTGATCTGAACCCTCTGGACTACAAATTGTGGACAGTTTTAGAGGACATGGTTTGCCACAGATGATATCCCAACATTGATTCTCTGAAGACTTCTTTAATTCGTGATGTGGCCATTTCTCGAATATACGAGGTGAGTGCAGCAATTGATGATTGGCCAGTGGGACTTAGAGCTTGCGTTAAAGCCACAGCCGGGCATTTCGAAAGAGTATTTGCTTTTTTGATACATTATATACTTGTATATGAATATATAAACAAAATATGGAGCATAAACATTTTTAGCTTAAAATGTGTGTAACAGTATTTAAAACCCTACTAGAAACAAGTAAGATATTATAGTCGATCACACCGACTATTACAAATTCACCACATTGTTAAATATAAGAATCAAATTTTCTTGGACCATCCTAATTTTACAAATCTTGAACCACCCTAATTAGATTACTCTACTCATTTAAGATCGTTTGAGTTCCGAAATATTATATTAAAGTTATAATAGAAAATTAACAGACATGGAAAACCCTAATCATTTACAAAATTTAATCAGTTTCCAAGCACAACAGAATTTTTTATGCAAAGTTTCAACCAAATATCTTATATGGTTCTCAAGATATCGTGTTAACAAGAAATCACTATTTTTAGCAAAAGTGGGCGTGGTCATGGGCAGATTGGCTCCAAAACCTGTGTACAAAATTTCAACTCAATATCTCTAACGGTTCTTTCGCTATCGACAGACAGACAGAAAGACGGACATGGCTAAATCGACTCAGTTCTTTTCCTTTTGGAGAATGTGGTGAAGAGGATATCTATCAGGCACGGTAATAAAATGCAATCTCCTAAAGGCGGTAAACGTCCTCCAATCATTAGGATTCTTTTTTGGAACCAAATGAAGTAGAGATGCGGCATGTAACAAAGAAGGGCGAAACATTTCCATGTTAACCAAATACTCAAATTCTATTTTAGCTACTTATTCAAATGTTACGGATATTGTTTGATTACATTCGAAAATTTATTTTCGATAGCAAAAATGTTCAGTGAACAAATTTCCACAAATTTCCAAATGTATTTAGTTGTGTGTAATTTAGCTTTAGGGTCAATAAGTTGTCTTCTCTTCATATTCACTAAATGAATTGATAACAGACTGCATTGGAGGGTCCTATTGAACCCCGTCAGCTCCTTAAAATTAGTCAGCGAGTGTAAAGAAAAACTTAATAGCGTTGCTAGTACTAAAATGCGACTACATGGACTCGATTCATGATAGAAGGTGGTCCGACTCTTGCAAAACCTTCGTGAAACAAACGTGTAGGAACTTATCAGACCAAACCAGAACTGGCTCCTCTTCCTAAACCATTTCATGGTATAAGCAGAGCATCAGCCACAGAAATCATAGAAAAAAAGTTTCAGAAAGAATACAAACGAACTCCATTGGTCTTCGTCAAGTAAGTTTGATTGCCTCACTGGATCGAATCAGGTTAAGCAGATATTATCTACGACTATTAATCAGTTATCTCATGTGACATAACTGGTTAAAATATCCAAAAAATTGGTATATCCTCCCTCCGACATGGAATACAGACTGTGTCTAGAAGAGGGCAAAGTATCTATTCATATTTTCTGCGAATGTCCGGCTTTCCCCAGAATATTAATATTTTCAGCAGGATTTTTCAACACCAAATTTTAATTATTAAAGGTTTGACAAGGTCTATTCTATCCTTCAGAAGGAAATTAAAAAATAATCAAGTGTCGTAATTGGACTTTGAGTACAAAGGATCTTTAATGGGCGTCGTCATGGTTAGTCCTAACAAACTTTGGTCTGATTTTGCGTGGTCAACTTTTTGATTAATTAATTGATTGATTGATACTATGTTAGTTTATAATAAATTTTCTTTTCATCCGATTTTGTTCATCTCCGCATGATCTCAGATGCCATTATATCGACGATGAATCCAAAGCTGACCATTAATGTATATATAAATGGAAACGATATCTCAAAAAGTAAATGATGAATATTTTTGTTTAAATTTTGCATTTAGTACAATAAAGTGCAAATATTAAACGAAAACATAAACAAATATTTCTTTGAAGAAAAACAAAAATTTCAATATTTGTATCTCCTTGTCTTAATTTAGCTCTCTGGCTTACATTTAGAATCTTTGCCTTATTCTCCAACTTATTTATCTTGGTATTGTCTTAAACAAAATGCAAGGCTAAGAAACAAGAAGCAAACAAATTTAAGAAACAATATTTCCTGCCACTTAACTATCCCTAAAGTAAGGGTTAATTTAAGCAATTATTAAAATATGCTGAACTCACAATTTTTGTAAGCGCATACATACATATATACATACATACATACATACATACATACATACATACATACATACATACATACATACATACATACATACATACATACATACATACATACATACATACATACATACATACATACATACATACATACATACATACATACATACATACATACATACAAGTATTGTGTAAAGTGACCACAATTTATACATTAAAAATTGATACACAAATTGAATTTAGAATTTATTTATTGTTTGCTGTTTTTGTTATCAGAAGTGGAGACTTTTTACAGAAGATACAATTCGACCGTGTGATTGTCAGTTTTTATGGACCGGAGAATTCTAGGCACTTCCATTTATGATTGTAGCGAATATGTAGAATATTTTTAAAGGTCTTAGTCATATGAGCATGGATCTTTTAATATGACTAAATGTTGTTTATTATAGGAAAAAACTTTTCCACCGCAATCGATATGCCAGTTATATACATAATATATTCTACGATTGTCTATAAAGGGTTGTGGGGAATATGTTGTTTCTGACAATGAAACATTTTCAATAGTGTAAATTGGTCGAACAGTTCCTTGTTACGGATGTTTATATCGAATCGATTACTTTTCCTATAAATTCTGTGGTCTCTTACGTATCTCAACTCAGGTGACTAATAAAGTAAAGACCATTAGAACAGAATTATAGATTCAAATTAAATAATTCACTTCTTGATGTATTTATTCAAAATTCTGAATCGAAATCTAAACCTGAGATAAGTGCTGTGGAAACATTTCGTTAAAATTTTACCTCGTCCTTTCGTTACGGTTTTTTCAATGGAAGCTGCTGTTACAATTTCGTTATAAACGGCAGTGGACAAAGAAGCGCCAGCCTTTGGCTCTTCAAGGGATCCCACGAGTTCATCGAGAATTTTACTTTATTTTTTTTTCCTTCTGTCAACCTTCGTACCGCAATTAAGAAGCGGTACTTTTTTACTTATTTTGGTATACGGTATATGGCAGCGAAATTACGGTACTGTACCGTATTGAACGGTACATCTGGTCACCTAATGTATGAGTATGCGTAAGCTATCCTTTAGCCAACAGAAGTAAATTCTCAAGTTGAGAAATCGGATTGGAATGACCGTTTTTTGTTTTAATAAATAAGAGGTAACCAAGAAATTAATAATGGCAAAAAGAAATCTGTCACTAGCCACTTGCAATGGCAAAATTGCCATTCACTGTTTTTAATGTCTTGTCTCACAAATATTTCTAAATTTGAGTGAGACAATACATCATAGGACAAGTCCCAGTCTGCATTTTCGTTGGTTTTGGGCAAAGCCCTTCTGACTTCTCTTTTAGAGAAGAAGTTAAAAAAGTACTGACCTAAAACCGTCTTCTAGAAAGCTGTATAGAGGAAGCGTAGTGGAAGGTGTAAATGAAATTGACTTCTGATTCAAAGGACTTTTAGTCGACGACGGCGGCGAAATGTAACAATCATCGGCAGTAGTGAAGCTATATTGTAAGAGTATGTGTTTAGCCTATTACTGTTATCAGTTTTACAAATTTGTAATTGACCAAAACACGTCAGAATCGTTTCAGAATGAAACAAATTTAATGAAATAATATGTACTTTAAATATGGAAACTTTGTACCTGCTATTCCGTTCCTTAAAGCGAAAAATGATTTGCAATAGTCTTCAACGTCTAATGTTGAATATACCTTGATTGGTCGTGCCATAGGGAAAAAACAGGATAGCGACGTCAAGGAAGAAGGTTTTTAGGCGGTAAGAATCCGGCACAGTTGGGAGTTCGGTTAACTCTCACAGTCTATGAAGATTTTCCCCTTCCTAAACGTAAATCAAGAAAAAAAAAAAAAAACACAATGTGGTACCGCTGATTCGTTGTCATAAGCAAATCAAAAGTTAAACCTAAAATAAAGCGAACATTTTGCAAATTTGTGTTCGTTTAAGAAAAGTGAGAAAATGTTTAAAAGTGGAAACAACAAGAGAAATATAAATCGAAAAACACAAAAAAAACAGGATTCTTAACCAATTGCGTCTGTGCAGAAGTGTGTAGCAACCCAACAGTTCAAGGGATTCCAAAATCTTTGAGGAAGCCGAAATAACTCTTCCAGTATCTACTGCATCGTTCAGGGCCGTACCTAGGAATTCTGGCGCCCGGGAACCAAAAAAAAAAGAAAAAGTTACGCACTTAAAAAAATTCCGCCCCTTACAAAGTGGCGCCCGGGGCAATTGTCCCCTTCGCCCCCCCCCTAGATACGGGTCTGCCAGCGTTGTATAAAGAACTGGTTTTTCCAGATATACAGACGGGGGAAAAAAGCATGGAATAATATAACGCTTCTATATTGCCTTCTCGAAAAGATCTTCTAAGAGTACACCCTAAGTAAGTACAAGTAACAGCCTTTCTCATGGAAAGAATAAAAGAAGGTGTTCCAAAGTGGACCATTTCATGGAAAAAACAGGATTAAGTTGGACTGCCAGGCTCTTTTCTGCCAGAAAGAGCTTTTTACTTCTAAATTTGCCGACTGGGGTAGAATGAAAAGACAATATATTAAAAAACAAAGTACGGCTGCTACCGCAAGGAATTAAGTAATGCATAAAAACCAATTTAAAAAAATGGGATTATTATTACAAGTTGCAGACCCTTAAAAGCAACATTTGTCAATAGGACACGAGAAATTTTAGCCTTGACTGTACTCATGTACATATGTATCTTTGCATGTATGTATGCATGTATGTATGTATGTATGTATGTATGTATGTATGTATGTATGTATGTATGTATGTATGTATGTATGTATGTATATATTTACAAAGAAAATATTACTAAGAATATATAACAATCCTCTTTCTTACGTATATATCGACTCACACAGTAACTAAATACATACATACATACATACATACATACATACATACATACATACATACATACATACATACATACTTATATACAAACTTATATACATTCAAACATACAAACATAAAAAAGAAGACATCCCAATAATACTCTTTGTACTAAAAGTCCAACTTACATACATACATATATACATATCTACCTACCTAAACAAAAACAGTAAAAAAAAACACGAATATCCTAAAATTGACAATGCGAATCCGATACTTGCTGTTATACTTTTTTATGCCACAAAACACCATCAAACGGGAAATAAGACCTGCTTACGCTCGCGCTGTTTTGCAACAACGATGCCGCGCAACGACGCGTCGTCGCCATTCCTCCGCCCGGCATCACCAACAGCGTTGTTGTCTTCGACTATGATGAACATCATCGGTGGAAGCAACAGCAAAGGCAACAGCAACAACAACAACAACAATCAACAACGTACAACATCTTTGCGACCACTTTTACTGTCGGAACGATACCACGGCCACTGCTGCATAATTCATGTACTTTCTGGCTGGTAGCTCCTTCCGCACGCTGTTAAGAAGTCAGCAGCCTTCGTAACGACTATGACAACACACGCAAACACACACACAAACACACATCACGCACGCATATATTAACATGTTCACAGTGAACACAGCGAGGCAAGGTAAGAACACCAACTCGTATCTACCAGTAGCAGCAGGCGCGTTGAATTCCTGCTGGGCAAGCTGCCTATACAAAACGGCTACTATAGCATTCACGACGACAGCCCTCGCAGCATCACCTTAACACGCCACGCCCCCTACGCTCGAACACCACACCACTGAAGAAAATATCACACACAGCATAAGCACCAACACAAGCAATCGTACAACCATAAAAACAACAACCACAGTCGGCTGTGGCTGGCTGCTAGAGCGAACACAACGAATAGGCATCACATAATCACTGGTTGCACTGTTCGCTCTTTCTCCACGAACCGTAAGTGTGCAAGTGAGACAACTACTGCGGCAATGTTAGCGGTTGAAATGTCAACGGACTAAAGAACACAAGAGACAACCATCAGCGACAGCACTGAGTGTTCAGTATTGCCGGATTGATTGTTAAAGGCGGTCCACTATAGCCAAAACAAAAACAACGACGACATTCTCCATCGAGATTGATTGGAAGCGAGACGGAACGCGCATGTCTCAACAACTGTCCGCCGCCGCCGCTACCGTCGTGAATGCAAACGCTTGTAATTCCCGCAATATCAATGCTGAATCTAACATCATATCAAACGCGTGTCCGTACCGTACCATGCCGTCGTTTTGGTTTGAAGCCAGCCTGTCGTGCGTGAGTGCGTGTTGTAAATATATGTACGAGTATATCGAACGAAAGGACTGATTTTCCGCTGGCGGATTTATCTAAGCTATCTGTTGTTCAATATTTATCAGCGCAATAAACTATTGTCGGCGCTTCAATTATCGGTAATCCGAAAACAAGAAAACAACGACAATAAAACAGAAATACAGACAAAAATACAAACATACAAACATACAGATTGAGAGTTTTGTATGAAGAAGTGTCAAAGTGTGATCGCGTCAATACGCAAGTGAAGTTCATTGTTCATCCAATGCCAACCAAAACCCAAAAGTGAAATCGAGAAAAAGGAAAAAATTTGAAATTTTTTATATAAATGTTGTGTTTGTGTATACGCCATTTGTTATTGTTGGTGTTGACGTCGTCTTGCTGCAATTTTAACCAGCTGCAACGTTATTTATTTGTATGTGCGCGTATTTGAAGTAACTGCAAAATTGCAGCGACACTACCACTCCAAACGACAAGCAGTTGTTCTATTTTGTAATAGTGCAAAATTTCCAGAATTTTTCTTCGGAATCCTCCGCAGTTTGATACTATCGCCGCGTAAGTTCAGATCTACTTAGGCCCGCTTTTTAAAAGCGTCTGAATTGCTGCAGGCTTCCGGCTGGTTGCTTAACAATTCACCGCGACTGCACACGTTACGCAGCCGCAATTTTGAGTTTCAACACAATTTTCGGTAGTTGCCGCCTTTGCATCCCAGCAGTCGCAACAGTTAAGCAGCGTGTCTGTCTGCCTGTCTATTTATACGAACCGACGGAGACGGACGGAAAAGATCATACGCCAAAAGCGCAGGAATGCCTCTTGTCAAATATAAAAGAAGAAGCTATTCAAGATCGGAAGTATAACAGTAACTAATACCAACTTATAATAAATATTGTGTGCACACCCTGTGGTCTCTGCTTTATCTCGACTGCCATAAACAGTCGCTAACCCAAATGCCTATCACTAGCAGCGAATCGTCGACAGTCAACCGGCCTCGATCTATCTGCGTCTGTCTTATCAGCAACTGAAATCATTTATATTACTTTACGGGAACGCTGCTGCCGCTTCAGCTTCTCGGAGTTCGTGTTGACCGCATACTAAAATACAGTAAATGGGATCCCTTTAATTTACCGTCGTAAATTAATGTCATAAATTAATTTGGAATTGTCAGTGACATTACATCTTTATCGCATCGGTCCGTCGCTCGTTCGTTCGTTTGTTCGTTCATTCGTTCGTTCGGTTGGTTGATCGCCGCCGGTACGAGTATTTCGTTCGTTCGGTCGTTTGTTCATTCGCTTCAGCGCCAGTGTGTGTTCCGTTGACCTAATAAACCTGCTGCCATCACACGGGATCTGTGTCAGCATATATAGTTCTTGTGTGTGTTCGTGTGTGCGTGTGTTTTGTTTTGTTGTTTTTCGTTAATTTTGGGCCCGAAAAGATATATTAATTTCGTGCTAACCCAAATGTTCCTCATGCTACCTTTAAAGTGTACAAAAAGCTTAATCGTTTCTATCGCATATCTGACGCGGGCATGAAAAAACTTAAAGCCACCACCACCACCACCTTTAAAGAAATGAAATCCTTGTGTTAGTTTTGAAGTGGGTAAAGTGATTTTAATCAGCACGCAAAAAAATCGCAAGACCGATTCGTGGTTGCTGTCGCGCTTATCCTCCTTTAATTGAGCTGTCCTACGCGTTGCTAATCTTTTGTTGCGGTCTTAGCCTTTTCAGCTATTTCCGGAATACAAAAGTTAGAAGTAAAAAAGAAAAGTCGAGCTCCTTGTGAATTTGCAAAAAGTGGTTTTTGCTGTTGATCCAGTGTGTATGATTTTGATAATAGATAATTCCGCCGTACACTTACTGGATTATGCTTATATTCCTCTGCAGCATAAACAACACAAATCAATCGGTTTAAGATTGATTGTCTGCTCTCTTCTTAAACCAGAAACAACTGTAGCAAAGCGATTGAAACCATTTAACTTTTACCAAAAATTAAGCATCGTTGGAAACAAGCCTTGTGACATTTCAAAAGACGCACATGGGCGTCTGCACCGAAGAGCGCCCTGTGATGCATTGGGTAAGCTAGAAACTTAATTACTTATTAATGATAAATTAATCGATTAATTTTCGTCTAATAAGAACTTTTTGCTGTAATTACTCAGCGATTTCGTCGAGCAAAAATAAATATTTTGATGGTGAAAAATGATTCAACAAAAACAATTTTAAAAATCTATATTTTATCTTGAATACACTCAAGACAATAGGGCAATAGGATGTTTCTCTTAAACGCGAAAGCTGGAAAACTGGTAAAGCTCGAAAAGTTGCCAGCTACTTTTCGGGATCGCACCTTTGCACGATCTCGAAACCATTTGAGAAATTCAGCAATTTTATTAGATCATTCAGGGTTTCTTTGTATTATACGCCACTTTCGTACTTTTTTCACGTGTTAACGTGTTAAGAGATATTCTTATTTCTTTGCTGCAATAGCTGTTTTTAATTATTTACCTATCGGTACTTTTAAATTGACGTTGCAAACTCTCATTTTCTAATAAGTATTGGCCGACTTTTGTTTTGTATTTAACAATATACGACATTAGTAATATTTTTTTTACATACAGGCAGTTTTCGCGACTAATTTTCTTCGAATACTTGTCAAAAATTTAACTTCAAAGTAACTTTTTTGATAATTCTTGCATCGACATCCTATTTGTCTAGTGATGTGCGTTTATTGAAATGGCAATCAGACATATTTTATATAGAAAACCTTGAAAGTTATTATTTTTTCAATTGAACAATGATTAATAAAAAATCCGTGAGAAAACTAAAAAATAAAGCGACAACGAGAAATTTATAAAAATGTTTTAATCAGTGAACCTGTAATCGAGCGAAATGTGGTTCATCATATTCGAAAATTTGTGGTTTACTTTACAGATTTCTTTATGGATTCTATCTACTGTACACTAGCTTTATTATTTTTACTCATTTCAATTTTTGATCATATTGTTTTGAATTTAATGATAGATGAACATTTTGTAAAACATTATTACAGAACATAAATTAGTACAGCACACATGTGCTTTGTGAAAATAAATTTATTTAATTAATTCACTGCAATAAGTATAAGACAGGCGCTTCAATAACAGAAGAGATACATTTTTAAAACGTAAATAAGCATACTACAGAAGAAGAGATACATATGTACATACATATGTTATTTTCGAAGTTAGAATCACATAATGCATTTAATTTTTTTTTTTTTTTTATTTATTGAATTGCCAAATCAGCTTGTAAGGTCTGACAAATTTCCATTTATTTTTAAATGATGTACAATTTTAAAATGTTTATGTTTAAATACGAGATTTTACAATGTTTGAAACAATAATATGTATTTTAATGAAGCTAGTTAAAATCTTTCTAAAGTAATTATTGTTTACCTTATAAACCAGTGATTTTTGTGAAAATTATGGACTAGAGACTTACTGTCCACTAACGTTTTAGTTTGAATCTAGTGAAATTTTGATTGACGTACTAACTGGTAAAAAATTAATGCAGAACGGACTAATTGATACTATCTAGGATAACCCCATGTTAGACTCAACAGTTATTTCCATGGGAAGAAGATAAAACGTGGATGTGAACGTGATGGTACTAAAGTAGCTAGTTCGAAAATATTATTTTTCCCTGCAGGGACTTTACAGTTGTTTCATTATTTTCATATATGGGTTAATTCATGTATACATAACTACTGTGCATTAACAGCTGATGCTGATGTTTCAAATAAAATGTTTTAACGTCAAAACAAAAGGAAACTCAAACTAAATTTCTTTCTTTTTCTTTCTTTCTTTTTTGTTGTTTTTTTAATGCATACATTAAACATTAATCAGCATATCCAAATCGCAAATGTCTAAGAAGCGGTAAGCAGAAGAGTTTTAACTTCCCAAATGCTTTTGACCACATATAAACAATATCCTTTTCACCATGAATATTACAAAGCGTTAGCAAAGGCTAATAAACAAAATCAAAGTAATCTGAACTTAAAACGCAGAAGTGCCTTCCAAATATTAATACAGTTGTTCAATGTTCAATAGAATTTATTTTGCATTGCATATTTCATATTTCATATTAGTGGATACAAAAATGCAGATGAAAGATATTTTGCTCAATAGTTTCCGAATCGATATTTGAATTTAACAAGAACAATAATATTTATTTCATTTATTAAGGCCCATCGATTCATTTTAGGAATATCTATATATATCTATTATACTATATATAATTGTGTGTTTGTAACTTTATATTTACAAGGTATGCTAAGAAACCAATAGACTGATTTTGATGAAACATGTACCAAAAGTTGCTTCGAAATCGTTTCGCGGTACATGAATTTAGGCATGCCCACAAAAAGAAAAAATGTACAGAAACAAGCAATTTTGTTGTTATAATTTTGAGGTTATGGGTGCTTAAACGCACAGTACACAGTATACGCATCCCGTAGACTTGCACCTTTGAACTGTCAAAAAGTTGAAATTGCTGATAGGAAGAAGAAGAAAAATAGAGTAGTGTTAAAGTGAGGGTGGTTACAAAGTACCTAAATGAGAATAAAAACTTGTGGAGAATAACAAAGTATTTTAATTATGTTTTATGTATTTATTTAATTTAAATTCAATTAAATTTCAATTCAGCTTATTTAAGATTTGACCTTATTAAATAACAACTTATATTATATTTATTAACGTAAAAAATTAATTCAATTTTTTAATTTTTATTAAATGTTTAACGGCAAAAAAACCGAATACATTAATTCAAATTTTCCATTGCACTAATTTGAAACCGTAACTGATTTTGATAGTTCACAGGTGCAAGGCTGGTGAAAAAATGTAATGTGCTAAAACGATGAAATTCGGTATACAGGTTCATGGTTCTGATATTCAACGCTCCACAAATAGTATATGTACAACTGCCACACCCACTCAACATATCAACCTAAATATTCTGCTAAACGTATGCTATAATAATAAAATTTGTCATATTGTTTCCGATAAAGAAAATTTGCTGCTTCACGCAAAGTTGACGGGATTGGACAACTGCCACGCCCTCTCACCCAATTTACATATAACGCTATATCGTCACTAATATGATTGCTGAATTGGCAAAATTTGAGCGCAAATTAAGTGAACTCTCCTCGATTTGCACCTTATTTTAAATTTTGTTGATTTGACAATAAGTTACGTTGTTTAAATTTTGTATTTTTTTTTGTCTCTGTATTAATAAAATATATTTTTTATAGTTGTTTACAAAATATAAACTCATTACGGGATCAATATAATCTATCAAAATTGCTATAATTTTGTGTGGCATCGTATGGACTGGGAAGGAGCTCTAAGAAGTTGTACGGTCAGGTGCTTCCTTCTGCAAGTAGCATCGAAGTGGCAATAACTGCTCGGTAGAAGTTGCGTAGTAAATGAAGCATAAAGCACAGAGCTTTCGTGAAAAGAATGTCAATTTTAAATTATTGTAAATATGTAAATATTATTTTCTTGTCAACTGCTAAAAAAAAAATTTCAAAAAATTCGTAACTAGTACTGTTATTGTCGTGACTAGTACTGTTTTATCGTGACTAGTACTGTTATTATAAGTTATTAAACTTTTGTATTAGGATAACATAAATAAATAAATAAAATAAAACAAATAAGAAGAGAGAACAAATTTCAAGGTATAGAGGGAAGTTTTCTACTTTCCTCATCTTATATTTATTACACCATGGTATGCAGGTTCTAAGAACGAAAATTAACTGCTCCAATGTAATATTTGTGTATTTCAATAAATAAATTTGTTTCATAAAGATTTCATGTCATAATTTAGAAGGAATGCAGACAAAACCTACCCATGGTGTAATAAATATAAGGTGAGGAAAGTAGAAAATTGTCCCCCTCTATATCTCAATATTGTTTCTCTCTTTAAAAATATAATGATTGTGTAGTTGGCAAGGTTGATATAAAAAATTTAGTATATAAAAACAGAACCGTAATTTGTTGTCAAAAAATTAAAAAAAAAAAAATTCGAAATTAGGTAGAAAATTAAAGTGAAATCAAGGTGAGTTCGCTCGATTTGCGTTCTCATATCTACTTTCCTGACCTTTTTATTCAACCATGCTCCCACCTAAAATTTAAATTTTTTTTGTGGTGAAAAAATAACAAATTGTTGTGCTGTAAATAATTAGTCAAAACTTAAAATAATAAAACAACACTACTAACAAAAAATGAGTGCTCCAAAAATAACAGAGTCCTTCTCTAATATAAACTTAAAAACGCCCATTTTGTACTACTACCAAAGTGTAAAAATACGAATTTGAACTGATTGTCTATTCTGAATTTTTTTTTAAATAAAAATTAGGGGTTTGTATGGGAGGGGGAGTCTTTTTAATCCGATCTTGGTCTTGATCCTATTATTCACTTGCCAAATTACAATTCGATATCGATTGTAATCGCAAGGACGGACAGACTGCTCTAATGGTACAAATGGAAGAACAAACTCAATATACTCTTCGCTGTATGAGGCGAAGGGTCTACAAATTATACTACAGATGCGTGTAACTTCCTTTCATTGAAAAATCGCAGATGCATTTGAAGTTACCTACTCGTAGATACAATTACCCAATTATATCTTGCCTTCTTCATCATTTCCTGTTAATTCCAGTGGAGCTACTTTAATTTAACGAAATGAAATTGTTTTTTAAATATTTAGTCGTGTTTTTTTTTTGGTTTCATGCTTAAATTAGATAAAATTATGATTGAATAATAAAATTAGGAAAGTAGAAATGAGAATGCAAAATGTGCGAACTTATCTCGATTTCTGCCTTAATTTTCTACCTTATGTTAAAGTTTTGTTTTGTCTGCATTCCTTCTAAATTATGACATGAAATCTTTATGAAACAAATTTATTTATTGAAATACACAAATATTACATTGGAGCAGTTAATTTTCGTTCCTAAAACCTGCATACCATGGTGTAATAAATATAAGATGAGGAAAGTAGAAAACTTCCCTCTATACCTTGAAATTTGTTCTCTCTTTGAATTTTTTTTTTAGCAGTTGACAAGAAACTGAAATTTACATATTTACAATAATATAAAATTTACACTTCTTGACAACAAATAACGTTATTGTTTTTATTTACTAAATGTTTTTGTAGCAACCATGCATAAAAATTAAATTTTCAAAGAGATAAAATTTATCGAGGTGAAGAGGGACAATTTTCTACCTTCCTCACCTTATAATTGTTACACCATAAATAAAACCAAAAATTGTTTATTTCAGTCTAACAAAAGTATTCTTGAGACAATATTATGCGTACTTATGTGTTTGTGACGAGTAAATGTTTGCTTTGAACATTTATAGACCGTTTATCTGATTGGGATGACATATTGAGGAGTTCCGTAATAAGTGGACCTGGTAGATTTTGAACCCTATTATTCTTGCCGGTCAATCTCTGTATATGTTTTGTATATACAGAATCAAGTTGTTGAGCTATTGTTGTGGGCGTTAAATTGATTAAACCACTTCCAATTTTGTGCAGTTATCGACAGTGCCCATACAAGATGACAAATTTCAGATTTTTAGAAGTAATATTAGCAAAGTAATCGAATATTTTCACTTAATTTCACAAATTGTGGGCGTATTAGGTGGCGTGGCAAAATGTTGTTTGCCAAAATTACATTCCTATCGGATTTACCGTTTAGACGCGCATAGGGTACAAACAATAATTTCATATACATACTCGTATAAAAGTATTGATGAGTGTTATTAAATTCCGATTACCGTCATTTTTTGTCAGTTGTACTGTGTTTCTACTCACGGATGACGCTTCTGGCGATTAATTAAATCGTTCTTATCTTGGATTAATAATACTTGAAGAAAAAAATTTTTCCGTCGGCCATTCACGCAGCAGGATCTTTTCTTGGTCTCTTGGTAGCCAAAATATCGTCAGAGTGTTAAAAAATCGATTGAAAAATAATTAAATTAATGCAGAAATTTTTGTATATTGTATTTGAAACATTAGAAAACATTTTCTTAATTTTTTAAATTGTTTCGTTATGACTGAAATTGCGCGGTTGCGATTTTAAATTTAAAAATCCAAAATTATAAAATACGATTTTATAATTAAACTGAAATTCTTGATTTATGAATTCAGTTGCAGCAATTAAGAATTTGCAATCTTATTTTAAGATCAAAACATCTTTATATAAGATTTATATATACTCGTAAGTGTTCGTTTGTAACTTTATCTGTACAGGAAAATCTCTCGAACCAATTGACCTATTTGGATGAAACATCTACCAAAAGTTTTCTTGGTACTTCAATCGTTATACCGAGACAATAAATTTGAGCAGCTTTGTTAAAATTGTTCATGCCCAAAAAAATGTGAGGAAACTTCCACAATGACGCCAAATTATAAAATTTTGTATTTTTCAAGCAACATTGGTTGCTTTCGTCCAATATACAGTATTTTTACTCTGAAAACTTCCTAAAATATTCCATATGAACTGCTTGTTATTGCCCACCGCCGTATCCCTGATGCGGGTGTATATGGTAACCATATATACCTGTTCGGTAGACCCACCTACACTTTAATTGTCATTGACCGGGAAAGCTGGAAAGGTGAAACTTGATGTGGAAATATATGACTACTTTGTTTACAAACCCACAACGGAAACTAACGGGAAGTTCTGAATGCTATTTTAACATTTTGTAAGAAAGTAGCCTCATACATATGTATATATTCGAATATAATTACAGAGAGAGTGAGTGGTACTCCAATATTTTGGAGTTACGAAAACTTCTAGCGATACTAAATTTTTATATAAAATTTCTGCAAGTTGGCGCAGAGACTCAAGTTACTGTTAGAAACGACAAAACGCTAAATAAGTGGACAGATGAATTGGAAACTACAATATTTCTCGAAAATACAATCAAGATTTGCCTAACGCAACACTTGTCACTTTGTTTGAAAGTTGATGCTTCGAACAAGATTATTTGAGCAGTTTTTCTTAAATAAAATAATAAAAATTGTTACTACGTATGTACCTGCATTATTGTTTTTTCATTTACAATTCGATGAACGTATCAGAAAATTCAAACAACTTTTATATTGCATTTAAGGGTGTTCATATAAATATCTATTATATAGTCTTAATATTTTAAATCTGCAGAACACTTAAAATTGTATGCATACTCGTACGAGTTTGATGTAGTGTTATGAAAACGTTGCGAGCTATTAATTTAAGGCTACCTTTAACAATTTTGATCTGTCATGAGTAGATTCTGCTACTTTAAAGCTGAGACCTCTTTTATGCGGCACATTTTATTCGACTGTCTTGATTACTCATCTAAAAATAAACTTGAGCAAAACTGTTTTCACTTTAGTACGGCAAATGAAATGCAAGATGCTTTTCGAATTAAATTATTATTCATCTGTTAAAAAATTAATAAATAAAACAAACGAAAACAAAACAAAGTTCTCATATGTACGATTATTTTCATGTTATCGCCAGCTGAGGTTATCGCTCTGGGAGCAATTCTAACAAAACTGATAACAGTTGAGCATGCCTTCGATTTGAAGAAACCCTTCGGGAAAAAGTGAATGCGAGTAAAAATTGCTAAACTTAAGTCTTCACTCTTAGAAAAAAAGCTTCTTTACAAATGCAATTGGGCATGACGGCGATAAAAACGTGTTATTCAATATTCAGTAAAAGCTACAGTAAGCCCATTTTGTTGTACAACAAGAGACATTTAAAAATATTAAACAAAAAAATTGTAATATATATAAAAAAAAACTTTAAAATTGTTTAAAAAAATTATGTTTTGGAATAACCGAAAAAATATGCCTTAAAAAAAGTAGATAGGATCTGGTTTATACCTTTTTATAAAACTTTTCGCCTGAACGTCAGAACGCACAATTAAAAACAAAAACAAAAACATTTAATTTTAATTTTTTGACATAGCCACAAGAAATTTCAAGTAAAGGCAAAGGCAAATGCAAATGATTTCCTCTGCGTATGGCAGGGCTGTAAGCGCAGCCGTTCTTACTTGTTGAATCTATTTTCAACTAATTAATCAAAAATAAGTAAACTGGAGCACTGTCGTGTTGTGTTGTGTTTGTTGCAGTTGTTGTAGGGAGTAACAGCGGCATCAGCACTTCGCATTATTGCCAAAACGATTTGACGTCTTTGACTTCCAAAGCGAAATGCAGCGTGTCTGCTTCTGGTCCACTTCGTAGCAAGTCGCGACTTTTGATTTATTTTATCTGCCTTACTTCAAGAATACTGATACACTCACAAAAAAAAATACATCTACAATCTTAGCAATAAAACTCTTAAGAAATTAATTTTTTTTTAAATATCAAAATAAAGTCCAGAACTCTATGGAATACAGAAATGTGAAGAGTGCAAAAATACCATTGGAATAAAATGAATCAATTCGATGAATGTTCTGAAGAGGAATTAATAAAACCTCACAGTTAGAAAAATTTGGGGGTCAAAGATTTAAATTGTTATTACTACATATGTAC
Source organism: Suillia variegata (assembly GCA_949127995.1). Classification (NCBI taxonomy): domain Eukaryota; kingdom Metazoa; phylum Arthropoda; class Insecta; order Diptera; family Heleomyzidae; genus Suillia; species Suillia variegata. The sequence continues at coordinate 38,400,278 of OX421842.1, forward strand.
TTGGGAATCCTCGTAGATACTTGTTAAACTGGAAGTGGGTGACTATCCATAACCCACATAATTTAAAACCAGTATTTGATTTTTTTTTATATTCGCCCATGGCTGAAAACGTTTTAACTATGAGCCAATATGTCGAATAAAATAACTGTCAAACTCTTATTTCTTCTGAGGCTGTTTTGCCTGTTAACCAAGGCAACGATGACATGTGCTTGTCAGCACTTTTGTTTTTTGACATTTCGAAAATATTCGAAGTTTAAATTCGGCAAATTCTTTAAAAACAATATTCAATATACTTTTCAATGGGTTCAAAATTTTTCTTATTGAAGCATACAATTTTTTCAGTGCATCGATTCTCAGTATTAGCAAAAAAAAGTGTAAATGTTTTGAAAATCCTGTTCCGAGGATTCACATGTTCTTAAGTGCCAAGTGTCGCCCGACGACTTTGCTTTCAACTGTGAATGCATAAGTATGTATGTATGTATGTATGTATGTATGTATGTATGTATGTATGTATGTATGTATGTATGTATGTATGTATGTATGTATGTATGTATGTATGTATGTATGTATGTATGTATGTATGTATGAATGCAAATATGTATATTTTACTCAGAAAATAAAGCAAACTAAATATTAAATGTAAGTCTTCTAAACCAATGAAAGTGGACTTAAAAAATTAAATTATTGAATTGATTTTTATTAATACTTAAGTTGACCTCAAAGTATATTTCATTAGGTCAAACAAATATTGATAGTCGAAGTGTATTTAACAAAGAGTTGCAGCTTAAGAGAGTACTCTTATAGTTAAAAGTTAAATGTCAATTTCATATGCAATGAACTTAAAATTGAAATGTGATGACATTTGATTTTGACTACTATATATGATTACCAAAGAGAGCTCCAATTCTCACTCTTCCGGACACATTTTGTTAAATACACAAACAAAAATTTTTTTTTCAAAGTATTTCCAGTACTGCGAGCACAAAGCGCTTTTTTTAACACTTCTGAACCAAAAGAGATAGCAAAAACGGAAAATGTAGAAATTCGGACAAAAGATAATTTAAATAAAATAAGCAAGAAACAAAAATTATGTCGTACAAAAATCACAAAACCTTTTTGTTGTTGGCTTAGCGACGATATTTTCAAAATCTTATGTAGCTATGCTTTGGGTGGAATGGATAAGTTTTTATTTTATTTATAGTTTAATTATTATCTAAACGGTACTTTAGTATTACTTACAAAAATTGGGCGTGATCGGATAAGAACAATGCCCGCTTATAATATAGACGGAGCACATTTTCGAAGGACCAATAAAAAATCGATTGCTGGGGTTGTCTTTCAAGTTGAAGTTATCTAAAAAAGGCAGCTCGAATGTTATTGGCGGTTGCGAAAAGTTCCAAAAAAAAAGATATAAGAAAAAATTCAAATTTTTGTGGGGCAAAAAAGTGGCTTTTATTTTCTTTTGTAAAATTTACCAAAAAATCGTAAAGGACGTCTGTGCAGCTTGTCTTCCAAATCAAGATTGTTATTTTACAAAAACAGAAATACATCAAAATGGAACTTTCGATCAAAAATGACACAAATGCGCCCTGTGCATTTCAAAAAATGGAATTTTCTTAATCGAACAGTTTAAAAAATATAAAAGTGCAAGCGTTTGGCTTTAACACGAAGGTTCAATACTAAATTTAATATTTGCTTGAAAAATAAAAGCTCTAATTTTCCAGTTGACATCTTTTAAACTGTGGCTAAAAACTATCAGACAGACGGTCGGACATTATTTAATTGGATTCGTAACCATATACCATCATACCGAAGACCAAAAAAAAAAGTCAAAACTGCCTAACGCCCTTCTAAACAATTTTGTTTGTCATCGGCATCAAATTTTTAGTTGATTTGACGATGCCCGTTGGTCTGTCTGTCCGTCTATCTGTCTGTCTGTCCGTCTATCTGTCTGTCTGTCCGTCTATCTGTCTGTCTCGAATATACCGAATTTCATCTTTTTAGCACCCATAATGTCAAAATTATACAAAAAATAATACGGATTTTTGTGTTTTTACTTCCTACCACGCCTCCTTTTGGGCATTAAAATGGAATCAACAAACATACTCTTCGGCACGTGCCGAATAATATAAATATTATATTATAAGTGTCGTCGGTCGGATCTTGATTGAAGTTTGTTCATTGAATTCATATTGGTATTTTTTTAAAGTGAAAGTGAATTCGTTTTTCACTTGATACAAGTTTGTACGATTATTTGTAACTTAGTTGATTCACTTTAATAGAGTGAAACATTCATGAGTACAAAATGAATGTCACGAATGTGGTCTTGTCTAGTTAACACATACGAAAAGTGTGTATGTAGTTATGGTTGTTTTTAACGTAGACGTCACTCTTATTAAAATCCATACAAATTGTTGTTTTATTTTTCGAACGTTAAATACTTAATTTAAATTTGCATTTTCCCAAATTTATTTAAATGATTGGTGGAACACAAATTGGTGAGGTGAGCGTTGTTTATGTCTGAGTTGTTTATCTGAAAAGTTAAGTAGATTTCAGTCAGATATGCTGCTTAACTTCTATGTAAACTTGGCTTTTGGTCGGTTCGTATCACTCGCGGCCTCCACTTTTTTATGAAATAAGTAGTAAATCAGGAGGTATCGATAAATAGCGCCAAAATTAGGAGTAACTTATAACTTACCTGCATTCCAATCATTCCTTCCTTTGGGCATTACTAATTACTTAGAATAGAACTTTTATTTTCTACACATTGTCACAGTGATATTAACTACACTGTAATTACGGTATTCTGGCAGCGTGGCATTCAATTTTGGTATCCTGAACCTGCATACCAAATACTTAATATCAAAAATTATAATCTAATAGCTTACAGTACCCGGCATTGCCTGGATTTATTTTAAATATAAATATGTGTTATATAGTTAGTTGGCGAAACTTCCCGGTGCTCCCCGTTTCTATTTCTGAGTTACGGCGCAGAGCGTTGAATTGTTTCAACCACGCTCTTTTTTGTGAAGTTATCGACAGTGACCATACAAACTCAAATACCGAATTTCAGATATTTAGGAGAAATATTAACGAAATAATCGAATATTATTACTTAATTTCACAAATTGTGGGCGTATTAGGTGAGCGTTGCAAAACCTTACCAGGCGTGAGCATTCCAGTTTAGACGCGCATAGGATTCAGTTAAACTAAAGTAAAAAAGCGTCAAAGAATGGTCAATTAAATTATTATTTATTTTATTACTTTTAAAATCCATGTAACTATTTTGCTTTCCAAAGTTTTTTTCGGTTAACAAATTTACGAAATATTTGTGAAAGCTTTTGCCTTTGTTTCCTCGCGTCTTAAAAAAATCTTCAAAAATTCCAAACTGATTTTGTTTTTTTTACATATCGTTTAATTTAATATATTACATCTAAATATGTGCAAAGTTTATTAATTGTATAAATTTATATAAATTTTAGAACAATTTAAAAACAAATTTACAGTTTATAAAAATTCAAGAATAGGTTTGCCTTAGCTCCAAGGGAATTATTCGGTAATCACCTCTCAAAACAAAAATCATTACAAAGAAACAAAAATATGTATATATACAGTCGTGTCTGGGTATTGTTAACACAATATATAGTGAACACCCAAACAATGAATGCATATTTCTTCTTTTTTTTTCTTCTGATTGCGATGACATTTTGGAGAATTGCTGTGCTCATGCTGCGGATGGTTTTGGGCTAAACAAAATTTGCCACGACCACCTATTACGCCCACAAATTGAAAAACTAAGTGAAAATATTCGATTATTTTGCTAATATTGCTCCTTAAAATCTGAACCGGGAAGAATAATAAAATGGCGAAAAAAGCCGTTAAGTGGGCGAAATTGAAAAAACTATATTATTAAATAAAACGAGAACGGGTGATTGGATTTAAATACACAATAACCTTGTGCTCCTCAAAAACACTTCCTCCTGAATTTCTATAGGCTCAATGTGTGTCCTCACCCACACACATGTGCTGTTCAAAGATTACTTCGACTCGGATTTCTCCAGAATCTAATCATATTCTTCAGATCTTTTAAATACAAATCGTTCCTTATTACAAAGCCCATGTGCTCTTTAAAAATAAATTCCACTAGGACTTATGAAAATTCATGCGTGTTCTTCAAAACTTTTTTATATAAATCGGTTCCATTTTCACAACGGTACCACAAAACGAATGTACTCTTCAATTATTTGAATTTCTTTAGAAATAATGTGAATCTTTTTAATAATCTTTTATTAACTATAGCATAATTAAAATCTGCCGAGCAAGGTCGATCTACTAGGCACTAATTAATACATAAACTATAAAAAAGAGATTAAGTAGAAACACTTGGTACATCTATTGAGCCATTGACCAGCTTTAGCTCGATGTAGAGTAACGATAATTGGACAAGCTTTTTCACATATCGTATATCATTACGAGGTGTGTTCAAAAAGTAAGGTGACTTTTCAAATTTTGCGGGCAACGTACTACATTCAATTAACGACGGATTTCCAAAAAAATTTCTTCACTGGTTGAACGTTTTCATCTGTTGTTAACATGCTTGGGCGTCCAGAGCGAGGCTCGTCATTGGCATCGTCCCGGCCATTTCAAGTGTTTTGAAGCACTTAATTTCATTTTTTACACATCTCAGTCACTTGATATATCTAAATTGTAAAGTGCATTATAAACATAAAACGGTGTTGATAAATTTACAAACATACTATACTTACAGGTTTATATGAATACGACTAGTTTGAATTTAAGAGACAATTTATAGACCGCTGAATACAATTTTTTATTCGTAAATTATTTCATTCATCCGGAATACTTTTATACATTCACAGAGTTCGAAAAGAAGTTGGAAAAATGCGAAAATAGTTTATGGTTTACAACCTTTAGTTAAGTTGCATTCTTTTTACGTAAATTTACAAAAATTTGTTATTTTTTCTTACAGCAGCAGAGCGCAAGATTTCTTGGGCCAGGTGCAAGAGAAAAAAGTCCAACACCACCTGTAGCACATCAAGGAAGCAGTCATTGTGGCAGTGCTACAGGTGCAAATAACAATCGTCTGCTCTATCGATCTTGCTCCTCATCCTGTCCCGATATTTGTGATCACAGTACAAAGCCGTTTGGCACCGCATACAGTGAGTCATTTAGAAGGTGGGTTTAGCTTCATACTCGTATATATTTAATTTAAATGATCCCATTTGGTGGCAACTTTTCTCCACTTTACTGAACTCGGCAATTTGTTAACCTGAATTTTCTATGCAAAAATGAATAATAGAAAAATTCAACAATTTGCTACGAAATAATTTGACCTCTTATTCATAAACGACTTTTAGTTCAAATTCTGTTCTTCATCTCAAAATATCTTACAGAGTAAAGTGTCCACAAACGTTCTGTAGATGGAAACAGATTAGAGCTCGCTCTCATATCTTCTCCCAATTACAATCGAATTCGTAGACGCCATACTTTGGAAGATATTTTGAGTAGAAAATAAGAAATTTAACTAAAATTCGTTTATGATTATGGAGGCAGGTGTACTCGTATAGCCGAGGGCGTGGTTTATATGGGTGGCAAATAATCATTTTAAATAATTGTTTCCTTGCAGCTATGAAACGGTCGAATGTAGCACATTCGACGAGTCCTCCATTAAATATTCAATTAGCCGAAATCGAAGGGACTGTCCAGAAGTAAGTGATGAAACTAACTCTGGCATTTCCTTCAAAACGGAACCATACGGACCGCCAAGTAGTCCAGAGTCAACATGTGAAACTAATCTGCCCCGTAGTCCGGACGACTGTGCTGGATGTGGTCGGTTTATACAGGTTGGTTCATTACTTTTAATACAGTCAACTCAATTTAAATTTAAGTTAGAATTAATTAAAACTTTATAAAATGGTTATATAATAGGTACGTTCAGTTATGTATACGACACATATAAAACAGTTTATATATGCAAGATTTACATTCATATTTAAAAACTCTAGGATACATATGTATAACTTTTTTATTTATGTTTCGATTTAGGAATTGAAGTCCAGTACCACCATTGAGATATATACATATTGGTGTATCAATTGGTGTCTTATACCAAAATTTTTGAACAAATTCCTATAGTGGAAAATGTTTCTTGAGCTACTCGTTTTTTTAAATTCAATATGTGTGTGTACTCGTATGTACATACCATCAAACGTGCTACAAATGTTATCGACTTTTTCTTTAAAACAGATCATCTCTTTTTATAGAAAAAGTTTTGAGTTTTCAAAAGATTCAACTATATTTTAAAAATAGTTCTGGAACACATTTTTTAGTTAACTGTTCCAATTGAAAATACAAATAGGTTGGAATCTTTTATTTGTTTGAATGAGTGAATTCATAGTTATTCCATATGTGTATTTATATATGTAGAGGATTAAACGTAAAAGGTGCCATACTTGCTGAACCACTCTTCAGCTTATTACACTGAACTAGAATTTTGTTTTTTTTTGTATTTTAATTTTTTAATTTTATAATTTTTGTTTTTTTAGGATCGTTTCTACCTCTCCGCAGTAGAAAAGCGGTGGCATGTTAGTTGTCTTCAGTGCTATGCATGTCGACAGCCATTGGACCGAGAATCGTCGTGTTTTTCACGAGACGGCAATATCTACTGCAAAAGCGATTACTACAGGTAAGCTTGATTAGTATTCACTTTTGCGACTTTCCTTTTGTTCGCTCCTTTTGTTGAGCGCCAATACTCGTGCATGTGGATGAGTACGAGTGCGAGTACGGGTATGGGTATGTTGGTGTCTTTGGCCAAAATCAGTTGCGAGACAAACGCAATTATCCGAGCTGTTTTCATGACAGCTTACCAAATTCTGCGAGCTCTGCGAGACTTGCGACGGCGACTTGGCGGCCGTTTTTCTTTATAAGTGGTGGGTCTCGTCGCATTCGAAGAAGAAGAAGAAGAAGATGAATAAGAAAATTTAAACGTTGCCGCAGCAGTCGCTGCAGCCACAGCCACATCAGCTGGGTTATTGTTTGCAAGTACAACGGCGGCATTGGCATTTCTGTTGTACGTATTCTGGTCGGTTCTGTTCTGTCGCTATATCTTACCCATGGACAAGATCCTCTTGAATTGTAACGCCCGTTGGTCTTTGCTACTTGCCAGTGCCACTGCCACCGCCACTGATGAATCGCTGATAAAGCTGAAAACTGCATACCAAGACAGCGTCTGGAAAATGATTTCCAAACACGCAAATAAAATATTTATGCAGCTATGCATTTGCCAGAAAAGCAATGCTTGCCAGTTCGCTGGAGTATGTGTGCTCTGGCCGATGCGGCAACGGCGGTGATAAAAAAAGAGCCAAGCAGAGCGCGACGAAGGTATCAGTTAGTAGGTACACGTTTCGCCGACGGGTTGAGTCGCTAGGTGCGATTTTTGACTGCGTGTGTTCCGCTCTCAAGAGCCGTCAGTGGAACTGTGCCTCCTGGCTTGGGTTGACAGTGTGCCTAACAGAACCCGGCCTGCAAACATGCAATCGCACTTGAAATTAGTGCAACAATATTACATGAACTTTAAAGTAATCAAATTTCCGCCATAACAATTTCATGGATTACTGAATTGAAATGTTGCTGTAATGCCGCTAGACTCTACAGTCTAGATGCATTTGTTGTCTGCAATCGAAGTTTTTGTGCAAATCGGAGAGCAAATCGAAGTAAAAAGAATTTTCCATTCTAAATACTTTACTTAGACGCAACACTACGTGACTAACATTATAAGCAATTACTTTATTTTTAACTGCAACTCACATTTATCGATATTCAGTAAGCGTAAGCAAGTACCAAAGGGTATATTCAGTTTGTTCCATTTCCATTTGTAACGCTCATGAGGAGGCGTGGTAGGTATGACATAATGATCAGCGTCGAATTCTTTGTCGATTTAACGATGTTTTTCTGTCTGGCAGCCGCGATATCGAGTTGAAATTTGGCATGTGAAGTCCTAGCGGAGGTTTAGTTCTAAGATGAGCAAGGTCTAATCAAAAACTATTTCCCCCGACCCAAACAAATTTTCACTTTTTATTAAGAAATAAATTAAATAAAATAGTTCCAGTAGAGATAATCACTTCAAATTAAAGAATACAACGCTTTAGTAGTAGCATTTTCATCCATATATACAATATTTTTACTTTATATGTAGCACATTAAGTTACTGAGCTGTGTTGGTGGGCGTAAAATTAATCCGACCTATTCCTAATCATCATCATCATTAGAACCTTGAACTCCTCGGGGAGCATAAGACCTATTCCTAATAGTAAACGTTAAATTGGTCCAACCCGACACAATTTTTGGTAAAGTTGTCGACAGTGTCCGTACAAACAGAGATACCAAATTTCAGATGTATAGGAGCAATATTACCGAAATAATCAAATATTTTTTTACTTCATTTTGTAAATTGTGGACATTTTAGGTGCATGGGGCAAATTTTAGATATACTCTACTCTCTCTCTCTCCCTCTCTCTCTCTATATATATATATATATATATATATATATATATATATATATATATATATATCCATTCTTAAAATCTGTGAACAGTCTTGTCATAGTCATAAATAAATCCAATTGCAAGTAAATCAAAATATTTATCATTCAAGAAGTTCTTCAATGAGTAATAAAATCGGCAAGTCACGCTCTTCCCTCGTATTTCCTCTCAAATGATTCTTGTGACATTTATTGTCGCTCTATATTTTAAAATACTCAACCGTGAGCGAAGATCATGCTGTGTGCTCAAGGAAACATACCATAACCATCATCCACCATCCACTATCCAGCATATGTGTGCAAAACGTCAGATCATACAGCGCTCGATCGGTCTTTGGCATTCACCGCGTCTGGCGTCGCTGCCGTTTCGATCCGCTTGCGCGACAAGCGGTTTCTGCGACATAAAAAATGTATGTTATATTATCAATCAAGTGGCTGGTGAGCGGGATGCATTCGCTGGTGATTTATGAAGCAGACGTCAAATATGACATCGCTATAGTGTAACTTTTGTTTATTAAGGGGAGCTAAAATTCCTAACGCCATTGAGGTTTAGAATCAGCTACGACAGCATTAGGTAGACAAAAGTACATTTTTAGACTTACTTATCTGAGCGTTGGATTAAGGTCATATTTCAAAACAAAAAGTTGTTTCTACAATGTTTGGAATACATTAACATTGTATACGGAGGCTTTTCAATTTTCAATACATTGAGCTTTCAACTTAAAAATCGTTTATTAAAGAAACTCTCTTCCGCGCCCCAACACTATATTGATGGGCTTTTGAAGGAGGAGATAGACTTTCATGCTACTAAAATTTTATACTACATAATTTACCACTTACCATTATTTAGCTATTAAAACGTTGTAAAACAAGAAATGTTTCTCCCTAAAAATTAGACTCAGCAAGTTCCAGTGGAGTCGAATAACCTTATAAGTGAAGCTATCATATTAAATCTGATTTTACACTCGAAGAATAAAAGCTCACACGTTGAGTTCTTGGTCCATATCGGTTGCTATTTTCGCTGAAACACATATACAGACGAACATGTTAATAGACGTTAAAAAGTCTTAGCAGTCGATGCTGGCGACATTATATTTGACAAGCTCAGACCATCCAGTTCTTTCAGTTCATCTAGCCTCTTATATAATCCATTCCGTTTATATATCCTGTACTTTATAAAAATATGTACAAAAAATCATTTAATGAAAAGAAATGATAAGGAAAAGGAATGCATTAAAAAATTTTTACATGATTTGTGAACGGTCCCGTATGGCATGTGCAATAGATGTACCTGTTCTCTTCGGTTTCATTTATTTCAATTTCTGTTTCTCGTTTCGACTTAACCAACAACAAACATTTTGCTAAAGGTGAATGTTTTCTCGCTTTACATACATACATACATACATACATACATACATACATACATACATACATACATACATACATACATACATACATACATACAAACATATATATGCCCTAACCACCAAAGCTCACACAAGCAATACTCAGAACCGCAGCGTAATAAAAATAACGAAACGACGGCGGCGGCGACAGCAGCAGCAGCAACATAAAAACAAAAACAACAATAATATAGCAATAACAAAAACAACGTTGTCATAAAAGACTACGAACGAAGAACTTTTCTCGGTTGGATTCTTATCTGTCGTGATGTTGTTTTGATGAAATAACGGACAGACGGACACGCGGACAGACACTGCTGCCAAGACTCATTGCCACTTGTGAATGCGGCTTAATAAATGTGGTAAAGCGGTGTGTGTGTGTGTGTGTGCTTATGCCTGTGTGTGCATATATCTAGATGGATCTTTATTTTAGACCTCTTGTGGAGCAATAAAGAGATTTTAGAGCATGGTTATAATTTTTATGCGAAAACAAAGTCTCGAAGTGTATTTGTAGTCGATACTAGCTTTTCAACCATTGTTCTCAATGGGCGCAAAATTTCTTAAAAACATTAAAAAATTTCCTATTTCCAGTTTAGAACTGTAAGAAATGAAATTTCGTGTATATGTATGTAGGTACACTCTACACTAAACGCATTCACGGACCTCAGGTGATAGTTGCAGTTTTGCCTTAATTTTATAATAATTGAATATTTTAATATTAAGAATAAATTTGTATTTATCACTTAATTTATATTAATTTATAATATATGAAGTACACAAAATTTGACAACTATTCATCATTTGTTAAGTAGAAAACTTTTTTTCTTTATTCTGTCATTAAAGTAGATACTCGTCTACAATAATATTATCCAAAAAATTTGTGTTAAAAACGTTTCTTTCACACAAGGACTAACGTTGTCTACTTTTGTAAGACGAAGAAAATTTACCACCCAATTTATACTAGTAATCAGTTTTCGAGGGCACGTTATACCTTGAAGTTTCATTATTCTAGTGTTACGTTTTTAAACTTAACTTCCAAGATAAAGTGTAAAATGTAAAATTGAGGTCAATGAATTTCCACGTCAAATGATATTAAATTTGTTGAGTTCCCATTTAAGGCCATTTTTATTTGTATACCCTTCACCAAGTGCAAGTGCAGTTACCGTATTTTGAGTTTATTTGTAAAGCCCATAAGGGGGCGTTGTAGGTATGACAAAGTATTCATATAAATTATCAGATCCGGATTCTGAGTCGATTCAACGATGTCCGTCCGTTCAGATATTTGGTATGTGAGCTCTAGTTCAAAGATGAGCAATATCGGATCAAACTACTACCCCTCCCATATAAACCATCCCTTTCCATAAGAAAAAAAATTAATGAAAATAGTTCCAGTGCAGATATCCAGTTCCAATTCAGTATTTTGAACTTTAGTACTACTAACCAAAAATGGCCGTGATCAAATAAGAATAACGCCCACTTATAATAGAGACATGTAGCACTTATGTGCTAAAGAAGCACATTTTTTTGTTTCACCGTTATGACGGAGGGTAAACAAGCTTCGGCATAGCCGAAGATAATTCTCTTACTAGTTAAACTTCGAATTGTGTGTTGGGATTTTCTGGTATTCTAGAATTCATTCGCACCAGTTCTAGACCTAAAATGGTGCATTGAGATATTCACTGAAAACGTTAACAAAAACAAATTTCAAAATCAAATTTAACAATCCAAAACCTATATAATATAATAAGTTATCCGATTTTAATTTTGAATTATTTTTAAAAACCTTTTTTTAGAAATAGGTTTATAAGTGAAAGTTAATCTTAGATTAGCACTCACTGATTCTGTACCAAGAATTCTTAAATTATAATTGAGTACACCTTTTAACAAAGAAATCAAATATTGTGGGATACACGGGACGCTAACTCCAAAAATAAAATATCCTTACAAAATATAATTCAGCAATCCATACTACAACTTTGAAATTATAATTTATAAGTATCATCCACCATTTATCCCCTTAATGACTAAATGAATAAGAGAAATAAAAAATAAAAACATATGCAAACTTCTACGTATGAAAAGAACTAAACCAGAGGATTCGTGTCATATTTACCTGACGTTCCTATTAATGTTTAAAATGCAACCACAAAATCGTAAAAAATATTTATAAACTAGAATTGTTATTTGTTGTAGTACTCTTCCATTTGTTTTTCTCAATAGATAGGATTTGCACATCATATAAGGATCATCAGTGAGTCGAACGCTTTGCTTTGCCTTGCCTTGCCTTGCCTTGCCTTGCCTTGCCTTGCCTTGCCTTGCTAGGTTATCCGCTTTTAAGTTACCTTCAATGCTGCAGTGACAAATACTCTCTTGCTTATTAAAATCGAATATTTGAAATATTTCAGAAACAGAAACTTTTTCCTCGAAAAATAATTTTTTTAATATCAAAATTAAAATGTTTAATGCAAGTTACGCCAGTTGAAAAATTTCACCTGCCCTAGGAGTAATGCAAACATTTCACTTTGGTTATTCGCTTTGCTGGCTTCACCCTAAAAGGCTCTTCGTTGAGCGTTGCTGCTGGTATTTGTGTCGAAATGAAAAAAATATTTAAAAACGGTAATTAAAATGTTTAATGGCATCTTAAACGAAATAGGTTTACTCCGAATTTCTTAAATCTTACTCGTTTGTCTCGGAGTACATCACTTTTTAATGTGAATGTGAATTTCTTTCATTGTAAAATTATGCAAATAAAAAATGAAAACCTCAATTTAATGGCTAAGTTTATGAGTGAGTGTTAAACTGCATCTGACAGTAAAAAATATCTGTTTGCCTGTACTAAATACTCGTAAATGCCTTCCTTATCTCTTGATAACTTAATTAATTAATATTCAAATTCAAATTCAGTCGGGGCCGTTAGCGCGGAATAAATTTAGAGCAATTGTTGTTGCAAGCTAACAGAAACTAATAAAAAAATTATATTTCTAGGTGGGGAATTAGTGAGTGCTCTTCGAAGGTTTACCTTTCAGTATGAAACTCAATTACTTTTAATATAGTTTTTTTTAATAATTTAAAATACACTTTTAAGTATTTCTTGCGACCAATTTTTTCTATGTCTTAAAAATATGTTTGTTTTTGTATTTCAAACTTTAGCCAATTGTTAAGTAAAATCATGGTGAAAAAATATGAGGTGAAGAAGTTAGATAACAAAATTGTTTCTCTCTTTGAATATTAAATTTTTATTTAGTTACCAAAAATTATTAAGTAAATAAAAACAACAACGTTGTTGTCAAAAATCAAAAAACAAACTTCAAAATAAGATAGAAAAATAAGGCAGACATCGAGGTGAGTTCGCTCAATCTGAGTTCTCATTTCTACTTTCTTAACCGTATTATTCAACCATGAGAAAAATAACAAAAAACTAAAAAAAATTATCAATTATTGCCTAAGTAGTGTAAAATTCGCATTTGTGGTTGATATTGTTTGGAGAAAACAGCGGGATCTTGTTTTTCCATCCATATTGATCTCGGGTAAGTAGCAAAATAAAAAATACTTCTCACAAATTTATTTGTTTTTGCTTTCACAAACGACATTTCCGCACATCCCTCCCATGTTTAGAACAATTGCTTGCATGTAGTCACAATATTGACAAGTAATGGAATTACTTAAGGCTACTTCGAACCACAAATATCTTACACCATCTAAGAGTCAAATAATGACTTCATACATTTTCGATTAGACATTGGTTTTATTTATATATAAACGATTTTTGTAAATTACTTGGAAACTAAACCTGCCTAACCTAATCTAATCTAAAAGTTCTTACATACAATTACAGTTCAAATCGGTATACAGAAGGACTAACAAACAATTTTAATATGTCAAAAATTAAATCTCAATTTGAATATACCCTTCGGGCTAAGCATATGTGTATTGTAGGGCATACAAATTATAGCATTAGAGTCCTTAGGTTAAAATTATCTCCGCGGGATGTGTGTCGAACAACGACATCGGCTGAGTTTTACCAGTTTTGAACTGTTTTTTGAACTGTTTTTCCAAATGTAAATTACATCAATCCCTGAGACAGCCAACAACCCCAACAAAAACCAAACATTAACACTAGAAAAACGAAATGTTTCCGAAGGGTGGTTGGGATACCAGAAGATCATTTCATGCTGAATATTTAAAAAATTCTCTCATGGTTTCTGATGTGTTTGCACTGCGGGACGCTTTTCGTGTCATGCTATGCTCTGCTCTCATGTTACAAGTTGTTATCTTTGACGAAATAATAACACAAACAACTTTCTTTTCAACCCGCTGAATTATTGGCAAGATTAAACACCTTTGAAAATCATACACAACATATAACAACAAATTGACACACCTGCATATATATATATATATATATATATATATATATATATATATATATATATATATATATATATATATATATATATATATATATATATATATATATATATATATATATATATTGGCATATAAGTATACATGTCGCATATTCACTGCAAAAGTGGGTGTGTGACTTTTGATAAAAGTTATGACTGTTTAGTAGATATAAATATATTTCAATTGACACTATATCAAAAATCAGTAAAAAAAAATATAAATGACTTAAAAGCAGCTCTTAAAACAAACAAAAACAAAAATAACGATTAAAACTTAAATTTACACATTTTCCTGTGTAAATATAATATAATATAATATAATATAATATAATATAATATAATATAATATAATATAATATAATATAATATAATATAATATAATATAATATAATATAATATAATATAATATAATATAATATAATATAATATAATATAATATAATATAATATAATATAATATAATATAATATAATATAATATAATATAATATAATATAATATAATATAATATAATATAATATAATATAATATAATATAATATAATATAATATAATATAATATAATATAATATAATATAATATAATATAATATAATATAATATAATATAATATAATATAATATAATATAATATAATATAATATAATATAATATAATATAATATAATATAATATAATATAATATAATATAAACGATGAGTTAATTAAGTTTCGAGTCACATTTCGGGAACTCACCCTTTCAAGATCACGAAAACATTTTTGAAATTCATTTTCTTAAATATTCCGCATGAAATAAAGGCAAAATGCAATAACTCCCAATGACATAACTTCCAGATTATATTGCTAACAATGGAGCTAAAAATCTGAAATTTGGTATCAGATTTTGTAGGTTTGCTATCAATAATTCCACCAATTGATCATGGTTAAATCAATTTAACAACCTCCGCCATAACTCAGACATACCACAATGGAGTGTTAGAGGAAGTTTCACTTACTAATTATTTTACACATATTTATATTCAAAATATAATCCGGGCAACGCCGAGTACTATACTTACTTATTTATTTATGTTATCTTAGTACAGACGTTTATTAACTTATAATAACTGTTTTAGTCACGATCATTTTGAAAAAGTTCGTTGATCTTTAACTGATCTCATCGGATCAAACGTGAATGAAAAGATTTCTGATGTTTTTTTAAATAGAATAACCACTAAAGCTTTCTTTAATACATTTCAATACAATAAGAAAATCGAAATGTTCTTATCAATAACTGATTTAAAGTACTTTTAAATTTTCTTACAGACCTACCCCTCCACTATGGAAATCATTTACTCAACATTGCAAAGCACAAAACGGAAATACTTGTAAATACCAATCTCTGAATAATTCTTATTTAAATTTGAATACGATTTTTCAATAATCATCAACTTTAAATAAAATATTCGGTTTTTCTCTGGGTGTACTTCTTATCATATCAGAAGCATTCTGACTAAAATGTTCTAAATAAATTGATAGTATTTTCAACTTTGTATCTAAAAGTGCAAACATTATAAACCATAATTTGGAGAATCATGCATATTTTAAGGACCTTCTCTATTTGAGAATATTTGCATATATTCTTGGTTTTAACATAAAAATTATATTGTATGTTTTTGTATTTGGAATATCAATTGAGCTTACATGTTATCTGAAAGATTCAACAATCAATTGATGAAGCTTTAGATGAAAAGTTTTCAGTTCTGATTAGAAGGTCTTATCGAATCTTCATTTTGAGAAAAATTTGTGCAAATTTTTGAATTTTTTCGAGCATATTTCGCAATATTCTAAGCATATACTAATCGATATCATTGTGCATATTTTAATCTTCTCTGTTTATAAGCTCTCTTCTCAAAGCGAGTATGTTTTGTTTGTACGAAATAGAGGCATATACTTTGATTGAAAATTTATCGACAACCAACGGCCTGAAGTGCCTCCCACGCAGCTGCCCAACGCAACATGTGCAATGGAACGACCTGGTGAATTGTCTTTATTTTTTGAAATCGTTCCACATGAAAACTATTTCCGCTAGAATGCTTTCAGTATGTACTTCAACTATACATAAGATTTTGCCGTTCTGGTACGTTCCACGTGTCGTGTTCGTTCCATATTCTTGCTGGTCGTCTGGTCGTCCACCTCTTCTCCGATCACTCCTCCTGTTTCTTTTTCACGGCTGCATGATAGCTGCGATAAGTTTGTTAAACGAAGTGGCAAACCGCAGCGTCAAGCAGGCGGGCAGGCAGGCAGGCATTCACAATTGATGTGTCACAGTAAGCTCGCTCGTGGCGACTCCGTAGACAAACAAGCACTTGCGACCGGCCTTGTGTGGGAATTATGCGGCTAAACTGTGAGGGTAGCAGCAGCAGCAGCATCATCACGAGCGAGCGAGCAAGCCACTGAACGAAAGAACGAACGAACGAACGACCGACGTTAAGAGGAACGTATCAGATTTCGAGCGCTCGAAAACATAATCATATATTAAAAGATGTCACTTTGACATTTCGCCTGCTCTTTTACATGGCAATAATCGTAATTCATTTTTCTTCACCGCACGAAAAAAAACAAGAACAACAACAACGCTAGAGGAATGAATTGGGGGAATACAGTGGAACGCGAAATAGTTGGGCAGCGCCAGTTGGCGAGACGAGACACTAACTGCGTGCGAGTATTGTGACCGTGTCGTTGTGTTCATAATATTATTTATGGCGCTCTGTGGTTGTAAAAGGTACAAGTGTTTGAAGCAAACACATCAACAGAGTTCTTTCTGTATTATCACTAAACACTCACTCGCTCATACACACAAACATACAGACGTTGCAGGCAGTAAGTAATGCACAGTACTCTGTGGCTTGACAAAGTAAGAAAATAAACAAACAAAAATCACAAATGATGCAGACAGATATATTTATTTACTTATAGTTGGTCTAATTAACTTAAAAAAATGTATAACACATGTGAATGCCACTGTGTGTATACACAATGAAGGCTGATGGATCCTGAATTGTCATCAGTTTATCAGAAATTTGGCTTCAACTTTTACTTTAAACAACATTTTAAGTCTTCCTATATATTTTGTCGGACCATCGACAGAGCTTTAAAAGTGTTTGTTCACTAAAGTGAAATTGTTAAAATTAAGAAAATTTCGTATAGTATAGTTTATGGTATATAAATTAAAATAATGAACAACTCTGACAATTGGCTAATTGACACTTAAAGGAAAGTGTCAGAGAATCTCTTCACAAGGCACCCGCAGTACCAAATTGACCCATTACATATTAAGGTTGAAGCTATTCTTAACCTTAGCAGAAAGATCATAAAACTCTGCAACGAACTATTAACAGGACACTGTAAACTTAATTACCATCTGAAGGAAATAGGAGTGGTAGAAAAAGATTCATGCCGATACTGCCGAGAAGAGCAGCAAACGGCTGAACATATTTTTTGCACTTGTCCAGCGGTGGCAAGACGCAGATTTAACTACCTAGGCAGTGGGATTCTAGTTCCAAATCACAACAATTGCAAGATTTATAAATAGTCTAGAATTGTGTTTGTAGGGCAACGAGGGTGGACAAAAGATCTTTCAAGTCGCAGTACTTCTATATCCTGTTTTTAATAATAAATCTAACACTTGAACCAGAAAAGAATTTAACAAGAGAACTCTTCATTAAAACGAAAACATTGGCAAGAGTTCCGTTTTCATTTGAGTAGAACACATGCGAGTAAGTACTGTTGCCTGTCGGTCACATAAACGAGTCGGAGTACAAGATATAAACTTTGCATGTAAGACAACGATCCGATTCAAGTGTCACATCCCAAATAATTTTCATTGACATGGAACTCCCCTTGTCGAAATTTTGACATTTGAGTTGCAGCATAGACATTGCGGGGCAAGATAAATTCAAATAGAATTGTCTGTTTGTTTCAAAGTGTATATGCATGTGTGTATGAAAATGCATGTGTACAAAAATACGAAATACAAAAGAGACGATGTCGGACGGAATATAAGAGAACGAAAGAAAATGCAAAATATGTGACAATCTCGCAATCTTTCACTTCTTTTCATATTGCCTTTGAATTCCAGTAGAAGTCATCTTCACACGAATACTTACGAGTACATGCATACACGTGCATATGTATATCACAACAGTTATTTAATTTAACACGAAGTGGTTTGGTTGAGCCTTTTTCAAAAGTTAAACCCTTCCTCGCCAAGAGTA
Source organism: Suillia variegata (assembly GCA_949127995.1). NCBI lineage: Eukaryota > Metazoa > Arthropoda > Insecta > Diptera > Heleomyzidae > Suillia > Suillia variegata. Next base: position 38,418,897 of record OX421842.1, read on the forward strand.
ACGAACCAGTAAGAGAATTATCTTCGGCTATGACTTAACTCAAATAACGTACCACCACAGAGACATAAAAGCTCGAACGTGTCATGTGTCTCTATTATAAGTGGGCGTTGTTCTTATCCCATTTTTGTGACTAGTTTCGTGTTACTACTCGTACAAAATTATTTGCTGGATTTGAACTGGATATCTACACTGCAACTAAATTTTGATTTTTTTTCTCTGTTTACAAAATTTGTACTTTAAGTGTCTGATTTGTTATTTTTAATGTTGCAAATTACTACCAAGAAATGTTTAAATTTAGCTTTGAAATTTTGAATTTAATTTGTTTTTATAAAAAAATATTCTTCAAAAAGAAAAAAAATTTTTACTTTTGAGATCAAGACCACAACCAAAATACTTGACCAAGATCGAGATTAAAACAGGAAGTTCAACAATTTACAAGACGTGAGTCTTGGTAGAATTTTATTTTTTCGAGAGTCCTGCATGCATTGCAAGAATCCTTTTTTTCCTACGAGTGTTTTTTTTTTTTTTGAGAATCAATGTCAATGTGCAATAAATTCCAATGAAATGCATATAAAAAAAATTAAATAATTTTCAAAACTAATAATTAAATAAATCCCAAAAATATGAAATAAGATCCAATTTATTAGAGTATACATCAAAGTGCATATAAGTAAAGGTCAAAGTTTTATATATATATATATATATATATATATATATATATATATATATATATATATATATATATATATATATATATATATATATATATATATATATATATATATATATATATATATATATATATATATATATATATATATATATATATATATATATATATATATATATATATATATATGCATAACATTATTACATATATACTTGAATACAAAATAAAATCAACATTGGCGACATGTTATACTGGACACCTGCATTCGACTGCGTCTCTACATGGACAACTTGCTTACTAAGTTATTATATTGTATATACGAATGCACAATATTTTTTTTAAATATTTCTTAATATACTAATATAATTTATTAGTGTAGGTACTTAAAATATTCCACCTGAATTAAACGTTATTATTCGAAACAACCGATCACCACCAGCAACAAACTTTCCTATTAAGCTGTGGAATGTCCTTTTGTTTTAGGCTCACAATTTTGTCACTTCGAATAACTTCTTTCAGAAATGTTCGCACAAATAAAAAAATTTATATTTTTCGAAAATGAAATACAGTGCACTCGCGAAAACATGAACACCTCAAACCGTGAGTAATTCGAAAACATGAACAGGCTCAGTTTCCGTCCATAAAATAAATTTTAATTAACATGAAATGTTGAGTCATTTAATATCCATTAACGTTAGAATTTGATTTATGTATTGTTTTTTTTTTTGAGTTTTTCTCATTTTTTTAATTAAACACTTACTTCTTTATGCTTTCCAGATAACTTACTAAATCAAAATGATTTTAAAACTTAGTAAAATCTTTCTTTTAAATACCTAGACACACAAAATTCTTGTTAGAATTTTCTTATGAAAACGTGAACAAATTTGAAAAACGAGAACACTCTTGTTTAAAATTAGTTCACTTTTTTGCGAGTGCACTGAAAATCCGAAATAAAATCAAATAACTCCCAAAGTATTAAAACATGAATTATGTCCTGACAAATTTTTGATAAACCTTATTTCAGAGTGTTCGCGATATGATATTTAATGAAATAAATGCCAAAGAATAAATGAAATAACTGCCAAAAAAAGATAAAAGACATTCCAAAAAAATTGAAATTTATTTTACAGTAGCTTATAGTATCCGGCGATGGCCGGGTTTTGTTTTGAATTTTGTTTTGCTATTGAACATTTACATATTAAATAAGAATACTTTAAACAACAAATAAAAACACATTTGAAACGTTTTTAAAGCAAAAATATCCAAACTTTCAGTACCAAAACATTCGGGATTTCGGAATTGTAAACGCATAAGTGATTTTTATTCAAACTTGTTTTATCGTTCTTGCCGCAAGCATGCAGTAGCGTTCCTAAACAATTTGGCGCCCTAGGTATAACTTGATCTTTCCGTCTCATAACAATACAAAAAAAATATCGCTAAAATGCCGTCCCTAGCAATTTTTTCTGCTTTGAAACCCAAAACTAAACTTTATCTTAAGCGTACTTGGTGAACTAGAAACCAAAATAGCATTTGTCCGTCCATTTGTGTGCAATGCTCAATTAAGTTACCAAGAAGCATTGCAATCATCGGAGCACGCAACCTCGATGATATCAAAACTTCACAAACCAATTTAATTTTTGGTTTTTAATATGGGCAATTGCAGTGATGACAGTTGCAACCAGGATTTGCTTTTGAAAAGGTTTAGTAAATTTTGGTATAGAAGGAAACTTTCTTTTTGTTTTTCAAATATTTCTACACAAGACTTTCCTTAATCAGCATACTCAAAACACGTTAATACATTAATACATGGTTACCTAAATTATTCAAAAACAAAAAATGTCTGGTATAATGAGAGATAATGCGCCCATCAAATTTGTTTTAATGTGAACTAATACGGCTACTGTTCATGTTAAGTTTTCGTTAAAATTAGTTCTGTAAACAATCACGAAAGCATCATTAGGATTGCGAAGGGATAGGATAGGATAGGACAGGATAGAAGCTGCCGCCGACGCCGACAGTCGCATCGCTTTTAAATTTTGCATTCGCATTCGCTAACCTAATAACTGACACCAAGCAGGGAACAGCAGCATCTAATCGCCAGTTACCTTCTGTTCTGGTATGTTATAATTTTCGCTTACCCATAATTTAATATTTCGACAACGTTGGCAGGTTGGTAGGTAATAATGACAACAACAGAGTAGACCAACAAATAATTGCCAAGAGCTGCGCATTCATAGAATATTATCTTCTCTTCTTCATGCATTCATGCCAGAATCATGCAATATAATTGATAATAATCTGGCTACAATGAACAAATCTGTACAAAGTGGCTAAGTCCATAAATTTTTACTTACTGAATCAAAATCAAAATCTTTAAGCACGACCAAAAAAAGGTAAAGTTGCTGACAATAATTTTTTTGCATAAAAACTTACTAACATAACGGACACAGACACAAGACTAATGTAAAATGAACATTTGCTCATGTTAATATTTCTCAACTCGAAAGTCCATTGCAGTGTTAATATTTCAGTTAGGTATTCTATTTGTAAGGTACTCTGTCAGTGGTTCTGCTGTTTCTTTGTGGCATTGTTATGCTGAAAGTTGATATTTACACCCATTAACGAACTTTTCTGTAGTATACGAACTACTACGTCCACAAATTGTGAAATTAAGTTAAAATATTCGATTAATCTTCTAAAAATCTTGAAAATGGCTCAAACGACTTTTATGAAACTTGCCAGGTACAATAAGATTGCGACAACTTCGACTCCGAAAAACTGGCAAAATGAATAAAAAAAAAGGGCATGGTCGATAACTATTCTTATAAAATAACTAATAAACACTGTCAGTCAGATTTGGTAATAATAATTTTTTGTATTTTACAGTTTTTTTGGAACAAGAAGATGTTCCAGATGTTTAGCATCGATAAGTTCAACAGAACTTGTAATGCGAGCACGGAATCTGGTGTTTCATGTGAGCTGTTTCTGTTGTGCGGTTTGTCAAACACCTCTCACAAAAGGCGATCAATTTGGAATTATTGATGCACTCATCTACTGCAGGTTAGTACTTTCAACTACACATTGTATAAAACGGTTTTTGTGAATAATAAAACACAACATACTTTTAAGCAATCCTTTTGCGATCTTTTTGGGCTATTTCTGATAAATAAAATACGGTTTGTGTAATTTTTTATCTCATCCTTGAAACTCCATATTTCAACTCTGAAATGTATTCTTAGAGTTATAAGCAAAACTGTTATTCATAAATTTATATTTTTGTAAATAAAATTGAACATAAGAAAGCTTAAATCCGTGCCAATAAATAATAACGATATTTAACTCAATTTATATGGTGCATAAGGATATTGGGTTTGTTCAAACGAATATATATATATATTCTTGATAAGAATCAAAAACTGAGTCGATCTAGCTGTCTGACTGCCTGCTCGTCTATCTGTCATCATTTCTTGTAACCACGATAGCGAGAGAACCGTTAGAGATATTGAGCTAAAATTTTTTAAATACTGATTTCTTGTTAACATGATATCTTAAGAACCATTCGAGATATTGGGTTGAAACTTTCTACAAAATTTGTTATTAAGCTTGGGAATAACTGAGTAAACGATTACCAATTAGGGTGATTCATGTTTGTTATATTTTTGATATATGTTAAAATAAATCTCTTATATTTTTTGTTTTGTTATACTAACGATCTGAAATAAGTATAGAAATCGTATTTTTGATTTATCAAATTAGGGTGGTTCGTGATGAAAATTATTGCATATTATTATTTTTGAGAAAATATTATTAGAAAATATCTTTTTAATATATCTAACAATATCTCAAACGGTTCTCATGATATCATGTTTAGTAGAAACGATGACGGGCAGACAGACACAATGTGATCTCACCCCATACAACGAGTGCCCAAAATCAGAATAAGTGGATTTGGAGTCGCTGAGCTAAACAAATTTACTTTTTAATTATCTGCCATACTTTTTGCGCAAATGGCGCTGAAAATTAAAAACATTTAAAATAAATAATAAATTTATTTAAAAATGTAAATTTTTTATTCTAATTTGTAATTACGGAAAGCATCGACATTTTTGTGAAACATATTTAAAATTTCACGTACTGTTCCAATAACTGTGAAACATTTTATGGTATTTTAAATGTTATTGAACGAAAAATTTCGGCAAATTAAATTGAGAAATGGAGTCCAACAAAATGAAAAAATTTATTAAATAAAAATGTAGATTTATTAGGTGCAAGAGCAAACTAACTAATAACAACTTTTCTGTCAATATAAAAAACATATTCAAAGTGTTTTTGAATACATCAAAGTGTTGTTTACATTTTTTTTTAAATAATTCTTATTTCTAGATACACTTTATGTTTGTTCATTGTTTTAATTTTGCGTTTCTTGTTGTGTTCAGTACCCATTACAGTATCGCACGGGAAGGGGACACGGCATCATCACGCATTAGCAATTCGTATCCATATCCAGCTCAATTTGGTTCGCCCCAAAACGATTCTTCGAGCCCTCATTCAGACCCAAATCGTATTGTTCCTAGTGGCATTTTTGTGCCTGCTTCACATGTAATCTCAGGACTTCCACAGCAGCCACGACAAAAGGGCAGACCCCGAAAGAGAAAGCCCAAGGACATTGAAGCTCTCACTGCCAACATGGGTAAATTAATTTTTTGTTTTGTTTTGTGAAGTTGTTAACTTTCATCTAAATTAATAAGTAAGCATCTTTTTTGTTGTTTGACCTTCGTTAGTATAAAGGAATCAATATTGTATGTTAATAATATTTGCAATTTAATTAAGAATGCACACACAATACATGTGAATATACATATATGTATGCATACAAGCGTACGTTTAAAACTTAATTACATCTGTGTATCTGTGTCATGTTATCTTGTAGAACCACCGTCTACCGTCTACTTTTATTACATGTTTGTATGTATATATGTATGTATGTATGTATGAATGTATGTATTATGAGAAAAACATGTTCACAGGATGGCGCCACAGACTAACATGCATCTGTGCTAGGACAGACAGTTGCCTCCACAAGCAGCTCCATAAAATCTATCGTAAAATTTATATTCTTTTAAACAAAACTTAAAACCACTTCTTAGAAAATCAAAGCGATTTTTTACGGCTTTGCTGCGCCGTTTGCCAATTACACGAGAACAAAATACAAACATACTAGCTTATAGTGCCCGGCGTTGCCAGGGTTTTATTTTAAATATGAATATGTACATACCAGTATAAGATAATAAGTTGGCGGAATTTCCCGTTACTCTCCGTTGTAGTGTTTTCGAGTTACGACGGTGGACGTTAAATTGATCCAACCACGCCATTTTTTGGAGAAGTTGCCGACGGTGCCCATAAAAACTTATATACCAAATTAAATTAAATTTTTAAATGCAAAATTTGCGAAATAATTGAATATTTTTACTTTATTACACAAATTGTGGGAGTATTAGGTGGGCGTGGTTGATTTTTTTAAGCCTTTCTGGGCGTAAGTAGCATAGTAGCTCCCCAAAATTTTATACCAATCGGATGAACGATGTAGACGTATAGGGTACAAAGAAAGATAGAAACAAATATTAATATATATGTATATATATTTATAATATATACTCGTACATATTGTTATCCTTAAGGGTCTTTTACATTAAAAGTCTTTTATGAAGTAAAAATTTATGAAAAAAATATGACTAAGTTAGCAATGGAATCATCTTTGGCTATCTCAAAACTTAAATGTTAGTTTATGTTAGAAGTGGACGTTGATTTAAGTAGAGTTGTGAACCTATTTGAATATCAAATACTCAACTTTAACCAATAATATAAAAAATAACAGCTGTTTAAATTTAAATTTTGTATGTTCAAAACGTCACTCAATTAATTAATAGTTTAGTTTAGTTGAAAGGTGCAGCTGCACAAAGACAAACATTATCAGCATGAAGTATTCGATTTGTAATACATTTATTAAGGTTGTCATAAACGGTTTTTTAAGTTGTTACCGATTTGATTTATACATATGCCTGCAACAGTTTTTTACAAATGCAGATATAAACTTTTTTTGTTTGGTTCTTGTAGACCTGAACACTGAATATCTTGATTTTGGTCGAGGATCCCATATGAGCGCTTCTTCACGCACTAAACGGATGCGAACATCGTTTAAGCACCACCAGCTGCGAACTATGAAATCCTATTTTGCCATTAATCACAATCCAGATGCAAAAGACTTAAAACAATTATCGCAAAAAACTGGCTTACCAAAGAGAGTTCTACAGGTTGGTTGGCCGAAAGCAGTTACTTACTGCTTATGTAACTTACGCAAAGTGTTGTAGATAAATTGAATTTTGTTTGTTCTCTTTCCAGGTATGGTTTCAAAACGCCCGTGCAAAATGGCGTCGTATGATGATGAAACAAGACGGCACAAATATGATTGAAAAAGGCGACGGATCTCTTGACTTGGACAGTATTTCCGCACACAGTCCCACCTCATTTATGATGGGCGGAACCAACAGTTCTCCACCTCATAGTTTGGATTAGAAATCATAGCAAACGTTGCCGAATGTGTAAAATGTTTAGATACTTAATTAAAGCATGCAGTACCCGCACCGGACCCGATTAATTAAAAACAAAACAACAAAAATCATCGGCAGGGACAATACCGCCTAAATAGACATAAACTTAAGCGACAATGAACTTACTTCTTTATACTTAATAGCCATGATTATGATATGCAGCAATTGCCAAGTCATTCGCTTTAGCTGATATTTTTGTAAATGTATCTAGTAACACTTTTGTAGATGATGTTATTTAAATTTTTAGTTTTTACACTGCACAATGGGAACGATAACACTAAATATAAAAAATACAGGAATTATTTATTTTAATTCTAAGGATGTTTTTCTTATCAACCCGTTACTATTTAACCAAGGACAGATTTCTCAATGGCTATTAGCGATTTAACTGAATTTTTACAAGCGGATTGTTGAATGATACTGAAATATGTTGTGTAAACAATGCAGTAAGTTGAATTCGTAATGGAAACTGACGAAGTACTCTGATTTGGGTTTAGGCAACAGTCCGATTTCGAGTTCTAACGCAAACTAGCATTAATTAAGCTATCGTTGTTGTTTTACCAATTACCGAGCGAATCCTTCGTAAGAAAAAACATTGCCGTGAAAACCTTTTTCCTACTCTGCCAACGATTTTCGTGCGAGCAAAGAAATGCTTAAAAATCATTAGTTCAGAATTTACATTTACTTTTGCAATACATACATATCAAATACATTTTGTATTCTTAAACCATAGCGATAAACGTCAGCCTGTTATATTTCTGGTATGACGTTTTAAAAGTTAAGTAAGTTTTAATACCTTACACCAGAATAAAGAAATTTTTATTTTTTACTCGTATGTTTCAAAACCGTTCTTCATGAATTGAGAGTGGTTTTTTCTATAAGTGCAGCCCTTAATTTATTATGTCCTGCACATTTCAGTTCAGTCTAACTATTGTATAATTGTCTCAAACAATTTAAAAATTATGTTTATTTGCAGTAATTGTATAAATTGTTATATTGATTTCCGGGTTGATAATTTTGACATATGTAAATACTTTAATTTCTGTTCAGACAATATTTTATTTTTTACTTCTCTTACCTTTTAAAAACAAATTCTCCTTTTCATGCCAATAAAAATAATTTATTAAATTGTTTGAGACAATTATAATTAGACCTAATTATTTAATTAACATGATAAATTAAGGACTACACTCTAAATTCAAGAAAAATTTTCTGGAATAGAGCCGAATCCGTCAGCGAAAGTCGTGTTATCGTTAAAATTCTTAAATCAATCTCTCAATTCGTATTTTCAAACTTCTTCTAAATACAAATCTTAAAAAATTGCGCATAAATCTTATTTCAAAATTTGACATTCTCATTTATAGATCGAAACGGTTTTAATTTAAGATTTATCATTTTTATCTGAAGATGTTTTGATCTTAAAATGAGATAGCACAGTCTTACTTGCTGCAACTGAATTCTAAAAAAAAGAATTTCAGTGTCAGATTCTAGGCTTGCTTGCGTGAATTCACCGCTGAAACAGGTTGAAGGTTACTTGAATTTTCATAAAATTGGATATATACATACATAGCAAGGTGTTATTTTGTATTATGATTTTAAACCAAAATTCAGCGTATGGAGCCGTTTGCAAATTTAGGAGTGAATAGAGACCTTTCATTTGATAATTTGTTCCCTGAATAAGAGTATAAGTATAAGAATTCAGAACAAATTGTTTGAAAAAATAATGAAAATAATCAAATACGAATTTTTCGAGTTTTTTGAAGTCTTGAAGTCCTGAATTCTAAAAATAAAAAGAACGACTCTGTACACTTCTGAAATATTTAACTATGAATTTTTGGACATAAATTCCTGTTTAAAATATTCAGGCTAAACCTAAATTTATTACTGCAGAGATTAATACTAAATTTAGTAGTGAGTTATTTAGATCTACCTTTCAAGTGATAAATTCACTACCGAAGTGGTAATCGCTGAAAACATTTTCTAATGGGATTTTTTCTCTTAGCGAGAGTCTGTTTTGAAAAAGTTGGATTGCACTTCAGCACTTAAGAGATGACAATTTGTAGTATAAAAGAGAAAGTTGAAAACCATACAAGGTACAGGTTAGACTTTTGTAAAAAAAAACGGTAGGCTTAAAAAAAGAATGGTTTTATTTTAATGGTTTTAAGTTTTGAAAAGTAAACTGCTGTGTATGCAACGGACAAAGGACAAAGAAACTGTTTTATGTAGGGAAACTAAGCAGAGCATTTGGTAAGAGTAGCGGATATAAAGAAAGAGAAATTGGCAAATGCGTTATCACAGCACGTATCCGGTCCGTTTCTAGATATATTGTTACTCGGGGATTGACTCGATCTTGCAAGTGGTTCCCGGAACACCCCGGTAACACAACCATTTTTTATAATGATACAAATTCGGACAAAGAGACACAACACCAAGTAAATTTTGCGATGTTAAAGACACTACAAGAAGTTAAAAAGTATAGCGTAAAACTACTATGTACATATGTATGTATAAAAGGCTAATAAGTAAGAATTGTAAATTTAAAAAAAATTAGTCGATCTATCCATGTTCGCCTGTCTGTCAATATTGTTATCACGATTGCGCGAAAACATTTGACAATGACATTTTTTACACTGGTCGCGCCTTAGACAAACAGATTCGATTTTCAAGACAAAAAATTTCTTTAACGCTTTGAATGGCATCAAGGAAAACTTCAATAAAACATTGAGGTGAGTGTGATCAAAGAGAGCTCCAAACTAGCCGAAGAATATTTTTCAAATGTAAATCAGATACTCGCTAGTTTTAAATAAAATGAACAATACGTTGGAAAACATTAAATAGATTCTATCTAATTGAATATCTAATTAAATTAAAATTAATAAAAACACAAAATTAAAAATTAAACATAACAAAATTGATCAAAATCCGAATAATATACTCGTATATAATATTTTTAAATACATTCATCAAAATTATGCAACTAATTTAGATGTTCTTTGATTGGTAGATAGAACCGAAAAAATTAATTAAATTTATTATTCAATGGCGTAGTTAGTGGGCGCAGTTGGCAAAAAATATGATGATGAACCAACATCTCGTTTCATTTGCTATAATACAATCATATCTCAAGTTTAAATGAATTTATAGTTTAGCTGTTAATGCGTTACACCGTTTTTATTTATAATTGGATATAAAACACAGATAATAAGGAAGGAAGAAAGAAAGAGCAAAAATCTTCGATGAAAGGGACTATTTTCCACAAGGCGATTTTGCACTTTCAAGTCGACTTTGAAGGTTTGAAGGGGAAGACAAAAGTGGATGGGTACAGACTTACTCGTACCTTCAATTATCGAGCGATTCATTTTGCTACATTCGCTTTTTTAACATTTATTTTATTTCAGAGCTACATGAATACGTTATTCATTTCGTATATCGTTACTAAAATACGATATCAAAACCATAAGAAGAATAACGTTATCGATAACGTTATTCTTCAAAAAACGAAAATATAAAACGTTTTCGGGTAGGAATTGATTATTGTTTTAACGCTATTTTTTATAATTAGACATTGGAAAAACGAATATTTTTTTTATAATTCAATCCAAGATTTCGATCATTGATATGCAAAAGTAATTAGTTATATATCTTACTTATTATCAAAGATATTAGCCCGAAAACGTTATATATTAAACTTTATTTTTTCGTTTTTGAAGAATAACGTTATCGATAACGTTATTTTTTCGGTTTTCGTTTTTCTTGGAAAACGTTTCTGAAAATAACGTTATTCAATCATAACGTTTTCTTGCAGCTCTGATTTATTTTGATTTTATAATTTTGTCGTCTATTAGGTAACGGAAAAAATTAAAATTTTGAAAACTTCAAAAGAAATCGTGTACATAGTGACTGTAAACTATGTTGAAAGGTAAATAAGAGAAAAATTAGAGATAGTTTCATTTTAATAATTATTTTTGTTGAGAAAAAAATATCAACAAAGTGAGAACATTAGCGAAAATAATTCCCCAAGATGAATCGACTAGTGAAAAAGGGGACATATCGAACAAGGTTTCCCAGAGATGCTATAGCAAATATTGTGCCGTATATTTTTACAAAGACGATCGGAAATTGTACACTTTAAGTTTAAGTAAAACCTGAAATATAATTATCTTTAGCTACGCAGCAGCTCAAGTACCCTTCAACATTTAAGAGAAATAATATTTTGTTCTTATGTCAACATACAAAAATGTGCTAATTGTAGCACACTTCTTATACTATTGGAAATTGTCGTTGCTCTTATTTGATCTGAATTTCAAATATTCATCTATTAATTGAACAGACAAGTTTGTATGGGAGTTATTGGTAGTTTTTTATTTTGTTCATCTTAGAACATAACCTAAAGTTAGACAACATATTATCGATATCTTTTAAACTATAATCGACTATAATCGCTCAAAAATAACGAACGGACGGACATACTATCGAGTTCATAAAAAGGCTCTTTGAGAAATATTTTTTTTAATGTTCTAAAAAAATCTCATGTATATATGTATATACAATAAATGTATCGGTACTCCATAAGAAGAATAAAGTCGTATCAACATTTTTAATTTTTTCCAGTACTTGGTTTTATAACCCTTCATCAATTGTTAAAACTCTCATGTATCTAAAAATGAATTTACATCTTTCTCAAAGAAAATTCCATTTTGAAGATACTTGATATATATCTTTTAACTATATACGATCTTTTCATTTCGTTAGAGTTGTTGTAATTTTATTTTTATTACCTTTTTATTTGAGAATTACCGAATTAAATAATCTAAACATCCTGATAATGAATTTAATTAAAACGAAAACTTCCTGATATTGTACATACTCGTACATATTTACTCGTATGTTGCAGTGAATTTTACTCTAAATATCGAAAGAGAACGAGATTATTTTCATTTGATTATATTTTTGCAAAGCGAGTACGTTAAAAGCATTTACTAACATTTAAAGAAACTTACTAACAAAATAATTTGTGCACATTTCAATTTGATTGCTTATTTAATGTGTTAATTTGTAAATATTAGAGACGTTGGATTAACAATGTAAATATATATCATATGCCTATAATATTTTTAAATGAAATAATTTAGTATCACATGATACTAAAAGTTAGTGTGCGATTAGTAGCTAGAGATGAATTTAGTTTAAATAAACCAGATTGTAGAATATAAATTATGAATGAATTTTAACAAGATTTGTACTTACAATTACATTAATTATTTCTATAACTCGCTTCCAAACGATGTTAAAAGTCGTTTTGCGTGTACAATAAAAGCCAAATAAAAAAACGGATTTGTTGAATTTATTTTAGCATTAAATTGGGTTGAATCGAAAATGTTCCACGGTACAAAATTCTGTATTACGAGACTATTGAAAAAAAAAAGAAAAGAAAAAATGTATATTCAAATTTCCATAATACTGGATACATTTTTCATTTAGTTATTAAGCAAATTACAAAGTGGGTTATCATTTGCACCCTCAATAGGTCCAACACTAAACAAGAAATAAGGACAACTGACTAGGAAAACCTTCACAGGGTTTAGTGATATTAGCTTGCCTCTTGGCCTGCCTCTTGAAAATCACATATTTTGGTTAAAAAATATACTTTCTGTATATTGTATATCGCTGATAAAATGCACAAAGGCCCTAAGCAAAAAAGTTAACCCAAAAATACGAAGCATACAGTGGCTCACAGCTTATTTCAACCAGCACCTAATAAACACTTTACAGAGCTATAACAACTTAACAAAAAAAGATATCAAAATTATCTAAATGCAGGTTGTTAGCCAAACTTTGAACTTTTCAAATATTCATTTATTTTATTATTATTTTTTTTGTTTTTTTTTATATTTTATAACAATTAAAAACTAAAAAAAACAACTAAAAACAATGGCAACTTATTTCAAACCAGTAAATAATTTCAGTTTTTAAGTAAAGTTTATGGCAAACAAAAATATTTTAACGTTTAGTATTCTGGTCTATAACCAATTTAAGCTTCTTTGGAAAATATTTAACCAGCTTTTAAATTATTTTCGACATGTTTCTAGTCCATTCCTCAACTAATCTTGTTATCAGATCGGATTTTTTTTGGATATTTTATGTTAGGATGTTTTTCAATTCCGAAAAAGCCGAGAAAACCTAAAACTATTAAACGGCATCAAAAGTGTTTAGTGAAGTGGAGGCAGATATGAGTATGTCATGCCACCCAGAAACTATTCCATGTTTACTTCGAGAGCATGACTTTAATACCAGAATAGCGGGCAAAAAGTATTTTATATTGTAAGTACACAAAATCAGAAGTACATTTGAAAATGTCCAAGAAGCACTTACCTTGCATAATACCGTAAAAAATATAAAATGTTTACGTTATTGTAATTTGTACAACAATACAAAATATTTACGGCCTTCGAATTTTTGTCATGAGCAATGGTCGCTATTGTTTCTTGTCGCTGTCATCGTCAGGGTTGTCTTTGAGCACTTAATTGCTTCACCAACAACAACAAGCAAGAAATGCATCTGACGTTCTTTTCCTAGATATCTTCTAATTTCATATTGATTTTATTGTGTTTTTAAGGACACAAAGTACGGCAATTTTTTTTTTTTAAAGTCATATAGGTTACGACATTTTGCTTTTTTCAATGATACAAAACTTAATTCAACTTATTGACTTCATTAATTCATTTACTTTGTTAACATACAAGAAATGCGAACTTCAAGAGTCTGAAATTTCCAGTTCCGAGCTCTTTCAGCATGAAACAGGTCACTTTGAGGACAGTAAAATAAGTAATAACAAATGAATGTAAAAAAATTGTACTTATCATATTTCATGGTCGTTACCAGAAAAAAGTTCTGTCGAGCTTTGGAGGAAGTTAGGTTAATATGTTGGCTGGCGATAGAGATACTTCTGCTCCTTATTAAAATGAGAAATGTATTGGCCTCGTTTCATTACTTTTGAGCAACAAAGTTCCGGTCATAGTTTTAAACTCTTAATAGTAGCTTGTACAATTATAGTATATCTCGTTTTATCAGCATGCTAGCTGAAGTAATTTATTGAATAACCTTTATTCACTTGTATCAAAAGTGTAGGAAGAGTGGGTGAAAACTTAAACCCGTGGCTGTGAAAATAATTTTAAGAGCACAATTAAGCCTGAAAAAGCAATTCGATTTATCCAAAAATTATTTTTAAAATTAAAGATAAATTTAACATTTTTCTTTTGTTTTAAAGGAAGATTAATAAGCTTTAGTCTACGCTCATACGAGTAGAACTGTCATTAACCGCTCTAAAACTTTCAGCAATTTTCCTGAATCTAGAGACACCGTGCTTCTGGCTAAGCTAAAAGAAGAGTTATTTTCGACAGACCCTTGTTCAGGGTTCGGACCATAGCATTCCGATGGCGTAGTGAATGATGAAAAAATCGTAGTAAATCTAAAATTTCCGTAGTAAAAAAAGTCCAAAAGTGTTTTAGAGCTGAATAAATATTTTTAGTAAAACTGACAACCTTTTTTTTTCTTCTACGTCTAGTTTTTTACTTTTTCTAATAAAATAACGCAAAACATTAACAAATTAAGAAGCTATTGTATATAATTTAAGAACTTAAAATCGTAGTAGATTTAGTTAAAGCGGAGTAGATTTTAAAATTGTTCGAAGAGCGTAGCAAATCTACTACGATCGTAGTAAGGTCCGGACACTGCCCCTGACATGATCCCTCTGTCAAAAATCGCAATGTCGCTGTCATCTGATGCATGGGTGGAATCTTAGAATGAGACAAATGCGACTTTGTACTGTCAAAGGCAATAGGAAAAGCTTCTTTGTTCAGGCGGTATTTTGCAATGAATCTGCGTAGAAATTGTGTCCAATTGTACAACCAAAAAACTAATTGTACTTGATTGTACTGATTTTTAAGCTCCAACTGATTGCTGCGTTCTCTTCTTCTTCTTCTTGCATCAATAAAAAGGTTACCACAACAGTAACTATATTAGTTTAACTTAATTTTTATTTATTTAAGAATTTAAATTTAGTTTTATCACAAAATTCAAATTTTATCAACAGCTGATTCGAATATTGGTTTTGCAATCTTCGAAGTCGATTTCACAACACCTTTTCAAATCAGAATGGGTTTTTAAATCCGATAAAATGCAATTCCGACATAATTTCCACAACAACCCTGATTATCTAAAGTACATTTGATATTTTCTGAACTATATCTGATATTTTAAAAACTACATGTAAAAAAGTTCTTATATGATTTTGATGATTTCTGAAGTATCCATGACTCATCTGTAATTAAAATGATGATATCTGAAATACATTTGGATATTCTGAAACATAATTGACGCTTTCTGAAATTTATTTTTTCTCAAGTACTGTTGAAAAGTTACAGATTTATAAAATTAAAAATAATTGAACGAGAAAAAAAGATCACGTCGGGTTTTATATTCGGGTAAATTCGTTATGTGGGGATTCTTAACATGGGTATTCTTAACACTTAGTATTAAGCTCCATCATCCCTCAAACAATTTAGTGTGGAAGTACATAAATATGTAGTTAATTAATTTATTGTGGGTACACATCTTGTCATTTCAACAAAATATTATTAATCCAGTTTTTAGAATCTCATATAGAAAACTAACATCAAGACATAATTTTGAAAATCTATATTGTAGATTTCTCCACAACATCCACATCGAGTGAAAACATTCCTTTTTTCTCTTTTTTGAAAGAGAAAAGTTTAGGTTTAAGTTTTTCATTTGAAGTGGTTGTCTGCATCCCCTGCCAATCAATTGCTGGAATTGAAAAAAAAAATCACAGAGAGATCGTAACAGATCAATCAAGGAGAGTAATAAAAGTGCGCAAAAAAAAGCTTTAATTCAGTCGAGGGTTTGGGTTTGGAAAGGCGATTAACTATCGATCCCTCCCATTCCCTTGCATCACCAATGTAAAAAATGGTACCTATCCACTGGACCATGGATACGGTCGCTCTACATGAGAATAATTGAATTAAAATAAATGAACAAGACTCACAAATCGTTACTTACACATTTTGTGTGACCTCCTTTGGACCAATAATGGACTTCGTTATTTTAGTCGATTCCGATATTAGAACATTTTTCGGAAAATTAGCAATTAAATATAGTAAATATAAAAATTGATTTCAATACTGAATGATAAAAAAAATCGTAAACTAATGAACAATTTTTTTATTTTTGTTTTTTTAAATCATTTTTGTTTTAGTTATTTTTAGAAGTTCCATTGGATAAAACAAAAAAAAAATAAAATAATATAAAAAGGTAAAAAGTACAATCGAAAGACCCACCTGATGTAGTAGTGTAAATATTTATTACTGTTTGCATGCCATAAGTAGAATGCGTCTTCATTGGATGTTGGAAGTAAACAATACTTCCGAAGCAGCAAGAATACATGAACTTACTAGTGATTCACTAATTGCATTTGGCTTTTTATTTTAAGCAATCAACCAGACTATTTTATAAGAAGCCTTAACGGTCTGTTACATTTCAGAGTAAAACCATCCTAAAGAGTTCATCTTCGCATACTAAAAAGCGTGTATTTTGGAAGCAAAGATCTCCCTGGCTTAACTTTAAGTTGTTGGTGATTCGAAATCAAGTGATGAACTAGTCGCGCCGGACTCAACGCATCGTTGCTCAAAACATCATGACAAATTCCATATTGGAGCAGTGAGAATTGTCACTTCTTAATATATGTATATAAAACCACCCTCAATGTAGTTCCTGATATAAAGTCTTCTTTATGTATATATCGTATAAGTTTAATGTTTTTCTATTAGGTGTACAAATAAGTTTGAGAAAGATGGCGTGGCACGAGGTTTACGTTGGAATTCGCAGATGGTAACCTATTTGAAAATTAGTTTGTTTATTCCAGAACAACATAACCTTATCATGTTATTAAGTTCGCATTAGCATCATATATTTTACTTCATCTAAAAATGTCTCAATTTGAGCCAACTAAGTGTCATTTGCGGGAACTTTTAATTTATTTTTTTAATTTAAAAAAATCTGCTGCTGAGTTGCATCGATTGCTCGTAGAAGCATATAATGAGGATGCTTTGAGTGAGAGAACATGTCGTGAGTGGTTTCAAAAATTGAAAAAAGGTGATTTTGACATAAAAGACAAAGATCGCAGTGGAAGGCCGAAAATTTACGAGGATGCAGATTTGGAGAAATTATTGGGTGAAGATTCGTCTCAAACACAAAAGGAACTTGCACTTAGTTTAGAAGTCACTCAGCAAGCAGTCTCACATCGTTTAAAATCGTTTAAATATTATTTTATTAACAAAAAACGGCGGAAACTTATTTGTACACCTAATAATTACAAAAGTCAATATATAAAATTTTTGAAAACTGCTCGCGTCACATAGTCATTCGATCCCATTAAAATTTTCGAAATATTGCAATTAACATAATTCGATTTCAAATTTTTATACAGATTTTGTAATTTTTGAAAAAATCGAGTTTATAATTTAAATTTCTGTTGCTTCGAATTGATACTGAAATGTATTTAAATAAAATAAATGTATGAGTGTTTTGATACATTAAAACCTTTGCCCCTGAATGAAAAAAATTTACTGAACTTAAAAGTGAAGTCAATTTTCACCCAAAATTAGTATTTAAAAAAAAATGGCAAAAAGTTTGTACTTTAAAGTTTTTAAAATCACGCTCAAAATGCAACGCTTTTGCAATTCTAATCGAAAAATGTTTTTTTGTTGTGATTGTGAGAGTCAGTTTTTTAAAGAATTATCTTCGGCAAAGGGATCTCGCATACCAAATATCAGCTCGATAGCTCTTTAACTACGGCTGTAATCGCTGGAACAGACGGACGGACATCGTTAAATCGACTCAGAATCCGACGCTGATCGTTTATATATATACGTTGTCATACCTACCACGCCCCCTTCTGGGCGTTACAAACAGAAAAACAAACTCAAAACAAATTTTTGGTGTTTCATATCAATTTTTAATCTAATTTTTGAAAACGGTATTCCAAATCAAACATTTAAGTTGCTTTTGATATCGCATAAAAAATTTTCGAATTTCCGATGAACTAAGAATCAAATTAAAGATTACCAAAATTGTTTAAGCTTTCGAATTTTTGCTGCTTTTACAGCATATGCAATTTTTTGATTTCTTGATTATTTCAAAAAGGCGGACGTTGGTGGAAAGTTTTTTCTTCAGGCTTCTAGTGGAAACAAAAAACCAGCACATAAAATCACATTCTCGTATAGTATCTTAAATAAATTCGCAAACCTTGAGAATTTTTCAGTTTTTATTAATTATTATTTTTTTTCTATTTTGAAAATTTGTCAACATTTTTATAACTTTTAGTTTATGAAACCTCAAAATACTAAAATTAACACATTTTTTTTTCATTGAAAATGTTATTTTTCCACATTAGCTTAAAAAACGCATTTGACGCCACCTCTGAAATTGCTGTAAAATTGTTCATCTTTGACATGATGCCACGCCAAAATTCCGTATTTTTAAGAAACACTATTTTGGGTACCTCTTAATGGGAACATTATCTGTTGAATTTGGAGACAATTTCACTGTGCGTCACCCTTTGGGAAGCTTTGATTTAAATGAAGTGAAGAAACTTACTTGCCATGACACCGCCATTAAATCCTCAAATTTGTCTTTATTATTGGTGTTGTTAAAAAGATATGCACAACATATACATATAAGCAACAATCAAAAATAAAAGAATGTACACTTAGTTGAAAATAATTTATTATTATATAAAAATTTAATAGATTTCTCTTATTTGCAATTAGAACAAAAAATCAACTGTAGTATCAAAAATTTGAAACACACGTGTTAAGACCAAAATATTCATATGAATGTAAAAATATGTTATTGTACTTAGTTAATTTCTTTAAATAAAAACAATTGTCTTTTGTCACTAAATCAAAAAATAATAATAATAATTAAAAAAAATTAAAACACCTTAATCCGTTTCGGTTTAATAATACATTTGTTAATATGTTTGTTAATAGTTCAATAGCAAAAAAATTTAAAAAAAACACATGAACTTAGACTAGTTACTGATCTTATTTATGCTAATCAAAACTTCTTACAAAAAATTCAGATCAGTCACCGAACCTAAGTCATCAGAATAAAGTCATAAACAATTTCATAGGAATTTAAAAAGAATTACTCGTAAATTACGCTTATATAGAAAACGTTGATGGTATTACAAACAACTTTTTGAATATATATTTTGTTATACAATAGAATAATTCGCGCGATTTTTATTTGTATTTGTAGAATTTTAACGAAACAAAAAATTTTGTAAAGTATGCGAATGTGATTTTTGTTTTTTTGTTTTTGTTTTTAATTTTACCCAATATTTGAATCGATTAAACGATAATACATGCTTTGCAGTGCTAATTTGTTCTTATAAAAGTCTTTCGATTTGTAAACATAAATAAAAAAGTGGTAAATGCCAAATTAAAGTTGCATCTTTTTCTTTTAAGAAATATAATTAGTGTTCGTCAGAATACGTTTTGAGCTAGTTGCATCGTTTCTAAAAGCGCGTGACGTATATTCTAATATATATATTCTCATTAGCAGATCTGGTTAAGGTTGTTTTAGAAATAATATTATTTGATTTCATTAACAGACTAGTTAGGATTAGTGCAAACATTTAATTAGAACTAAGTAAAAGAAAATGTGCTGGAGGAGTATTTTAAATTTTGAATTGTGCCAATTCAGCTGATGTTGTTGTCGCTATTGACAAATATTTCAACAGTGTTTGTCGAACTAACAACGTCATGGGACTCCGCATTTGCGGTGCCGGTCGTGGTGTTCGCAACCATTGCAATTCGGTTTTTTCGCTTCATTTCCAACAGCTTCTTTCGCTGAGATTCTCGTTTGAGTGCAGCGGCTGACATTGCAGCCGGCACTGCATTCTTTCCGTTGGATGAGTTCGCAATTGTCCTATTAGGCCCAGTCTTATTAGGTTTTTGCTTGTTTGAATTGCTTTTTTGGTCCACACTCTTTGGTTTCTGTAAACAAAAAAAATTGTACTAGTGTTGAAATCAGATTTCGAACTGAAATACGGAACACCAAAAATCTAAGTTTTTCTCCGATTCCGATCTGGGTCAGATTTCAGAACATAAATGATTATGTACCTTCCAATCGTTGTTTTTTAATATTTCAATTTCAGCAAAAATTGAGTCAATATGATCCACTTGCAAGTTAACCATGTCCCAAAAACCTTGTAAGTCATCCACAGTAGTTGGAAACTTGTCTTCTGGAGAGCGATTTAAATTATTGTGACAAAGACCTGTTAAAAAATAAGTCATTAATGAAATTATTTGAAAATTGTTCAAATCTTATTATTATTTATCATTGTAAGACTTAACCTCTTGTTGAGCTTTAAGTTGTTTTGATAAGAACAACACCAACTTATCATGGAAACATAAAGCTCTTCAGAAAATCAAACACATTTTTTGGTCACTGAAATGGCGGTATTTGAGCTTAGGGTCAGCCGAAGATAATTCTTTTACTACTTTAACATAAATCAAAGATATTTTCAGATCGGTGGCTACACTGGTTATGGTCAAAACTTTCTTGGGACTAGAAGTACACTGTTACTTTTGCCAATGAAATCTTGTGCATCATAATGCTAATTGGATCGATTAAGTCGTAGATTCTGGTCGGTGCGACCTAGCGCATCATAGGAATATCACATATATACTATTATTGTTACACTGTTATTGTGACCTTTACCGGCGTGTTTAAGCTTGTTTTTAAAATTTTGGCTAGAATTAAAGCTTCTTTGTGCAACTTTTTTTAGTCTAGTGATTTCACCACTAACAAGCAAGTTAGTAGGATCACAGTGGATATTTGTATTTTTAACAAACCAAGGTCTTCCTGTTATAGTTCTTTGATTTTTGATTAGGCTCCTTGGATCAATTCACAATTGTTTGCCTTTTGAACTAGATTAGTTCCTAGCAGGAAAAAATTAGTTTCCAAGAGTTAAAAAAAACATTTAAATTTACCCGTAAATTTTATTAACAGTCGTAAAGGACAGTAAATTGCAAATACTGTCGAGTAAGCTCAGTCTTCAACAATGCGGTTGACAGCTTAATTCCTTGTTGCTTTCAGCTTTTGAAAAGGGTGCAGTTGCGATTATTTTAGGTTTATAGATTTGAGTTCTGCCAACCACATTGTTGCAGCCACAATGTAATTATGGAGATAACACGTTTTCGCGTTGTACACACTCATTGTACTTATTCAGCTATCACTTTGTGATGTTGGATTCAACAAAGAAAAAAATGCAAAGGCAAAATCTGTTTTTTCTTTCGCTTGTGGATGTGTGATTTTGTTCATTTGTTTTAACGTTATAATGAGAATTTCTGAACTCTGGTTTCTACATAAATACTTAAAATATCATGAAAACTAAAAACTATATTTTAAATATACATTCGTGTCTTTATATACCCGATAAGCTAATAATATTACAGTAGTGTCTGGGTATAGTGAACACCTCGATATACTGAACGCTCAAATTTTTACATGGAGTACTCTAAATAGTGACTTATCAAAAACCTCTACATAGTGAACAAAACTTTGAAAGCAATTTCAAGCGACAAAAAACACAATAAGGAATCACAAATGAACGACTATGTTCCCCAATTTGTATTTTTGCTGTTGATTTGTTACAAAATCAGTTGTTTCTTCACCTTAGTGGTTACGTTTTTTGTCGAGTGCAAACCGATTGTTATTCGTGAACGGAAGAACCAAACGTCTATTCGCCAATTTTTTCAATAAGCTTACATTGATGTTTTCCTACTTTATTTAATTTAATTTATTTAAATGATCTCTTGGATTTATATCCATAAAGTTTATTTTGAGCAAATAAAATGAGTTTTTGAGCAAAAATTATATAGTGAACAACCTCAATACTGTAAACAAGCCTGCAATAATTAGTTCGCTATATCCAGATACGACTGTAATTTATAAGATTTTTTTTAATTCGGATATCGTAAAATATTAAAAAAAATAAGCTATCGCATGAGCTGGGGTCAACAGTACTGATTTCTTAACACAAAAAGCAGACATCAACTCGTGAATTCTTTCAAAACACAAATATGTACATTTATATTTTCCTACAAATTTATTCTAGTTTAAATGCACAAATGTGTATTTTGAACAAATAAAACGAATATTTGAACAAAAAAAATGCAGCCTTGATATAGTATACATCCTGGATACTGTCAACAGACTTTGAAATAATTAGTTCACTTTATCCAGACAGGACTGTAATTTTCAAAAATTTATTTACCTTCAAATTGTTTCATTTTTTGTGAAACCAGCAAACGTGCCTTGCCCGAAGCGGCTCTCAAAAATCCAAAAGTATCTTCAGTTATTTCCGGGTTATTCTAAACAGAACACATTTAATTTATTTAAAACAAAATAAATTATTTGAATAAGAGTATACAATAAATTAACTGAATAGTTTTTCCATATTCAAATTTCGATTCAGTTAAAATACGAGGATGGCCCGATAAGTACTTGGCCTACAAAAAAAAAAAATTCTGGAAAAGTAGATATTTTTTCTCAACAGTCTCCTTTTAGCTCAACACACTTGACCCACTTCTTTCATTTGACTTAAAAATACATTTGGCTGTGAGGTGAGGCTAAGTACTTATCGGATCACTATCGTATGAGGAGGTCCATAACAAAACGCTTCAAATCCTGTATTCAAGATTTTGTTTTGACTGAATCCAATTCTACTTATTAAAATTTATGTAGCTATTATTATAAAACATACAATGATAAATAATTTTAATTCAATACCAAAAATAAATATGCAACAATAAGCAACTAAAGATATTAGTGAAAAGTCAATAATAAAAATCAATAAATCAATATGATTTTCCTATTATTCTTTCCAACTAAAGATTGGTGGGAAACCAAAGACAGAGCAAATATTTTTCTTTTCTCAAATTACTGTATTATACTTAGTGTTTTTTTAGTTAAGTGTTATGAAACCTTACCGTTAATGCATCAATATATTTTTCAGCAACACTCGCCAACGCTAAAAGACGAACTTGTTCGTCCTTCAGTAGATGCAAAAAATGGTTTCCATCTCTCTGTAGAGAACTGCCGTCGCACTCAGCTGGCAAAGCTGCAACATTTGAAGAGCTATTGGAAACAACACTTAAAATAGGCAGAGACTGGGTCTGTGATGTCGGCACGACACTCGTAGCGGCATTTACAATAATCTCAGGTGATGCGGAAGACAAATGTCGAGTGGATGATTTCTGCTCTGAGGAAGCCACTGTGTTAGGATTTGTTGATTTGCAGTCGATGACGACGCTAGATATTGCTTTGTGATCCACAACGTCGTTGGTGTCACCGCTGAGAGTAACAACATTCGGTTTAGGTGGCTTTGAAGCTAATGTATTTGTGGTACCATTTTGTGATTGACCTACGATACTGACATCCCGACCGGGGGAAGTACGTGCACCAGCACTGGTTATGGTATTTCTTTTAGGCGATATTATGGGCAGCTGAGCGCGAAACTCTTGACTCAGATGACGCAGGCAAGGCAAATCGATGCAGTTATTTTTCGTCGTTGCAGTCGACTGTTGTGATTCTGTTTGCTCAATGGCGGTAGAGGTTGAAGGCACTACTGTAGCCACATGTTGACGTGCTGAAAATGGCGCACTTGCAGTAATCTTCTTTCGAAAATCACTATAATCTTTGCTGGGCGATAGCTGTTGGAACTTACGCGATAACTCGGTATCGGCTAAATTGTCAGATTCACGTTCTGTGTTAACTGTACGATCTAAATTACAGCTGCGGACCTAAAATGAAATCGACACAAATATATACATAAGACTGCTCTAGACTTGTATAGAAGCAACTTTTTTAAAGTTTTTTCGAAGCATCCTCCACTCATTAGGATAAAATATGCTTTAATTTAAATTTGTTATTTTTTTCAAACCAGTTTGGATAAAGTTAATTCGACTTTAAATTTTGAAGAAAAACTTTTCTAAACAAATAAAACAAAAATTATAAGCAACCATCACGGCAAAACCACAACCGGCAAAGTTTTTTAACTATTAAGTCACGGAAAAAAAATTATAATTCAATGTATTTTTGAGTTTGTTTATAGATTATTTGTTTGCGGATGACAACAGCCTTTGCCATTCACAATCTTTATTAAAATAGGATACCTTTTTGGAGATACTTGGAGATAAAGAGAAAATGAAAGAATATAAAACTTAAAGCAGTTTCTTGACTCACAAGCAGAAGACGGATACCTCAATATCCCAAATTAATATGAATAGAATGGGCAAGTGCTTCATTGAATTTCTTATGCAGGTGGGAGGGACTGGTAAATTGTCACGCCCATAAATCTTTTATATCACTACTATTTAAAACAGCACATGCTTGGGTTCAGAAAATTTATGTAAATCACATAGGCGTAACCAGAATATAATTTAATGAAGTTAGTTGGGTTTTTTGTTTAGCTTTTACAATATTTTTTTTTATTAAAAACTTTTTCAGAAGGTTCGGCCTTTATTAATTTTTTTAGCTCTTAAAAAAATTTAACTTGTTGGTATTTAAAAAATTGCTTAATATTTTTTACCTTCTTAGGACTGTAAAACCCTTGGGCGAGGGCACCCGGCCCGTACAGCCGTTCCACTCGCTGCTGAATAAAACTTGTGCGACGCTCTTCCTGCATCGGAGTGAATTCAGCACCGTCATGCAAAAGCGTGGCGCTTCTACCGTTGCCGTTTTGATGTGTTTGTCGTTGCTTGTTATTTGTTTCGACGACGGTAACGTTTTTGCCAGTGATGTCAACAGATGATGACGGCTGTTTGCTGATATTCGGCATCGCAAGCAGCACGGGTGGAGCGAGAGAATTGTTTTTCTTACAATACTGAATACTGTTAGATGAAGGTCGTATAGGCGAGACTTCGCGCGATTTGTTTATATCCTGACGTATCTTCGAATCGTAGGTGGTGAGATTTGAATAGCCGTTAACACAGCATGCCAGATTCAAGTAGCTTGGTTTCTTTTCTGGATTTAAATCGAGCTTTGCTTCGGACGCAACTGCTGCTGTTGTTGCAGTTGGTAAGGCACTAGTGTTAGTGGCGCCGTTGCTCCCGCTCGTTGGCTGTGTAAGCACCATGCGTACCTGACCCGAAGAGGGATTTACGAAAGCCGTGCTCGAATTATGCTGTATCGTATGCACAGAGCAGCGCTCACGTATATTGGCGGTAAACTCTCGAGTGATGTCTTTTACAGAAATAGGTGTCGGGAAGTTTAAACTACCACTAGTGTCTAAAAAATTAAAGTGAAACATATTTGTAAGTTTATGTCTTAATTTGTTTTAAGAAAATCTCATAACTTCAACTGTGTTCAAGCACGTCTTCCAATTAAGATAACATTCCAAAAAATTTGGCATTCATATCAAAATTTTTACCATGAAAAAAGTTGGCAATTGATTTTTCTCCACATATGTATGTATCTTGCTTAACTTCTTGTTGATTTGAGCTAGCTCTCAATAAGAAAAGAACTAGACCAAAATATGACACTACAACAGTTCATGGTCGTGCTCAAGAATGGGCATGGGAGCGCTTGTTCTCCCTAGCTTGCATTTTTTCGTGTTACTACTAAAATAGTTAGTACTTCAATGTTGAATTGGAGCTTGTTATTTACATTGCAAAAAATTTTATTAATTGGGAGTTTTTATGGGAAGTAGGAGCAGAGAAAAAGCCAAGCGAAAATTTTCAGCGGCTGTGACTAATTGGCTACAGACGAAAGTTTTATTTTGCGCCAACGGCTGCTGAAAATAATTTTTGATCAGGATCACAAACGGAATCGATCTAGCCATGCTAGGCCATCTGTTTCTCATCAATTCTTATTAACACGATAAATATGTAAAAAAAAAATTTTCAGCTCGCTCATTAGCGGCGGCAGTGTGGCAAATCGATTATTTTTATAGGTCGTAGTGTTTGTCCAAACTTGCTCATCTTATAACTTCACCTCAGATAGCAGAATAAAAGCTTACATACACACTGTCGTCGCTTCTTTCAGACGTACCACGCCCCCTTATTGGCGTTACAAATAAAAGAACAAACTCAATATACCCTTCGGTACGTACTTGCGCGTGGCTAAGGGTATAGTAATGACAAAATTTTGGTATATCTTTATACTTTAAAAATTCATAGAACCTCCATTTCTGATAGAAAAACAATATTTAATTTCCATTCTAAAAGATTAAACAACTAATAAGTTTAACTTGAGATCTTAATTAAATTCTAACAGTGCTTATAAAGACAGATTCATGCAATTTTTCTTTAATACTTTTTTAGCAATATTTTTATTTATTTTCATTTGCTAGTTTAGTGTTTAATTAATTTTATTTAATTTTTATATGCACATTTCTATGTGCATATAAAAATTACATTTTAACTTTCTAATCAAATGCAGGCAATTTTAGTGGAAATTAATAGATACCTGATTTGTCGGAAGACTCAGCATCTACATCGAGTGAACAGCTTCCAATCGAATCCACACTTCGGTCCATTTGAGCAATCACTGCTGTCGAAATAATTTATTGGGTAAAATACAAAAAGTTTCAAAAATAAGATTACAACAAATGTTTTGACAAAAATCTAAAGGAACACAAAACCAACAAAGTAGATATAAAATTGATTCAGGTAAAATCGAATCGCAAATTAATAAATAACGTAGGGTACATTGAGTTTGTTCTACCATTTGTAACGTCCATAAGAGGGCATGGTAGGTATATATTGAATATTGAGTCGATTTAACAAAGTCTGTTCCAGCGATATCAGCCGTAGTTTAGTATAAGAGAAATTGCTCCAAACGGAGGTTAAGTTCTGAGATGGGCAAGTTTGGACCATAACTACTATAATCTCCCATAAAACCACACCATTCCATGCGGAAAAAAAATAGTAAAAATAGTTACAGTGTAGATAAACACCTCAAATTTGGCATTTAACATTTTTTTATTAACGCGCAACAACTCACAATAGGCGTGATCAGATAAGAACAACACTTATAGCGGAGACATGTATCACTTATGAGCTATAAAAATTACATTTTTTGGTGTCATTGAAATGGTAGTGGGCATCCGATTTTCAGCATAGCCGAAGATATTTCTCTTACCAGTTTTTATTACAATTGTATTATGTTTAATCGTTTATTTTTGATGACGATAACTTGTAATCGAAATGTAATCATTAAATTAATTGCCTAGCTCTAAAATAAAGTAATCAGCTTTGAAGAAGCTTTAGTTTTATAAGACAAAATATTGAGAGAAAAATTAAATGAGGGCTGTTCATTTAAAAAAAAAAAAAAACTAATAATGCAGACACATTTTATTGTTATATTTCATTTGAAATGTTGTTATATATTTCATTTGCAACATTTCTGAAATATTGATGAAACTTTGCATTTGAAGTGATATTCAAATATTTTACTACCCTTTCAATATTCCACTATAATCCCCACTAACGCACAGGCTCAGAAACATTCAGGTTCAGAAAACCTAAATATGTTATTCTAATTAGAATCAGTATTGCACATGGTGTAATAAATATGTATAAAGTGAGTGTAATTAAAATAAAACAACAAAATTTACAGAACTCAAGTTAATGTAGGACAATCGAAATTTTGTAGCTTGTTTTGATTTTATTTTTTATATTGATTTAAAAAAATTCTGCTATTAGGACTTGTATACCGAAACAAAAGAAAGATGTTATCAAAAGCTTAGTGGCCACTTCCGACGTAAACAAGTGAATCTTTTGTTGTACATCATAAACTTGAGATACGTCGTTTGCTTGAGTGGACATACCTTATATTTCCTGTAACATGGTATAACATTAAAAAAATTGAACAAACGTCAAAGTATTTTACACTCTATTCGTTTAATTACATAAGGCCTTTTCCCTTAACCTCTTTTAATTTTACTATAGGTCACTCAATAGCTTAAGTCTCAGATGCACAAATATAATAGTTTTATTGAAAATCAGCAAGCCAACTTTACGTAGCCTTAAACAAAATACGAACTAACTTTCCAAAACCCTTGATGGGTTTGGTTCGTCGGAGGGTCTTCTTTCACTTCGCGTTGTACTCATTGCAACAAATTTTCGTGTTGCACAGTATTATTTGCATCAAAGCTAAGAGCTCTGAAGGTTCAGTTTTCTTGCAGAGAACCCGTTTCGCTGAGCATTTCCGAAAAAAATTCCTGAATATTTTATAACACAAAATTTAACCATTTCGTTACTTGGGTTGTTATATATTAATTGAAATAATTCTGCAATATGTCTGAAGCCCTAACCATAACTTTTGCTTATACACAGAATAATGAAATAAAGTAATATATTAAAGTTAGTCTTATCGTCTACATCAACAATATCTCTTATAGTTCTCGCGGAACAAATGATAACGAACATGGTTAGGTAAATCGATAAAAAGTATATGTATTTATACATAAAATTGTATGTTGAGATTCACTTGTTTAACAAAAACTTGTTAAGAAAGTTAGTGTGACATCCTGCCCACTTTTTATAGTGCATATATAAAAAGGTCACAATATAACCCAAAACAAATTTAATTGTCGGTAGTGGAAATATTATTAAACCTACCGTATGCCAACGAAAGGCCGAATAAGTAAAATAATACTAAGATTCCATAAAATTTGGCGTCCGAAGCCTCCCTCCCCATGAGAAGATATACCCCTTTGAGATGTCATATAAAGGGTATTAAAGGATACTTTCAATATCTTTAAAACGTTTGAAGATATGAACGATTTTTTTTAAATTTTCTCTCAAATTCACCATTTCTTAATAGAATAGGGTTAAGTCCAACAAAAATTACATTAATTAGTGTTATACCTATCTCCTGTTAGAAAAAACT
Organism: Suillia variegata; assembly: GCA_949127995.1. NCBI lineage: Eukaryota > Metazoa > Arthropoda > Insecta > Diptera > Heleomyzidae > Suillia > Suillia variegata. Next base: position 38,448,159 of record OX421842.1, read on the forward strand.
TAAATGTTCGTTAAAACTTTAATTTATCTCATTAGGTAGGAGATAGTCATGAGTCATGGTAAACCAAATTAAAAGTAATTGACTGGGCTTTAATCCTGTAATATTAAGAAATTTTTTGTTTGTTTTTTTATTAAACTTTGCAAAATAAAAAAACAAATAAAAACATATCTCTAACATTTTAAGAGAAATGTGGTACGAAGCCTTAGAGTACTTTTATTATTCCTTTTGTGTGATACTTCATTTGTTGAAATACGTTACTCGGTTTTTGAATTTTTACCCATAAACCCCCCCCCCCACACTTCAAAATGGGGTGATTTCTCCGGGGGGCCAAGCACCAGCATTTTTGTTTTTGAATATATTTTTGTTAACAATGGTAAATAAGTTATAAAGTGTAAATTGCAGTATCCTAACAAAGCCAGGATTTGATTAGCACTATCGATACTGTTGGTCATGTATGTAACTCGAAGTCAAAGCTGACTTTGACAATCGCATCATCGCATACTCAAAGTATGTCATTTTTTATGGGCGTTATCGTATGACATTGAAATGTGTATGAACGACCGACCGGAACTAAAGTGGATTTAGAATGATATAAACGCTAAATTAAAGCAAATAAAAAAGAGCAACAACAAAAGAATAACAATACACGCAAACAATTCGCATTATTTTTAAATTAATACAAACATAAGAGAAACGCGAAGTAAAATATAAGATAAAGCAAAATTAATACATTTACCATTTATTTATGCAAATATCGTATCGGGCTGGCTGATACAAACTTCGTGGAGGCCAATTATGAGATCGTCTGTCGGTATGAAGACGTAGCGCAGCGACTACGGCAAAATAACTGTACAAAAAAAAAACAAATTAAAAAATTAGGAAAATCGTAATAAAAAAATGCAGTGTTTATTACTCAAGACCTGCCTCGGCTGGGATAGGCTTGACTGCTCTGTGCAGTGTGCGTTGGCAAGCGATTTTCTAGTTCCGCTTTGATGACTTTTTCTTTTTCGTCGTGGATTTCTTCTCGTCTTATTTAGCACTTTACTTTCTTTTTTTTATTTTATCTGTTTAATAAAAAAAAAATTGAATAAATCTAAATTAAAAACAAAATGAAAACTTTTTTAAATGGAATTTTGTTTTTGGTATATATCGAACCATTTCTTTTTTTCAATTAGACCGAGACTGTAACCGACCCTTGCAAGCCTGATGTTTTCATTTTATACAAAATTCTTAGTACAGAGACTTTCAAAGACTTTAATTCGAATGTGTTTCCAAGGGTTTTTAGTTAAATAGGACTTTTAACACATTTCAGTCTAATAAAGTCCCAGATTGAGTGTTTTTTATTAAAAAATATATCACTTTAATCGGTTCATTTTAAGAAGTCACTACTTTTTTTCTCTTTCATATACTACTTAATTTCTTGCTTACTTGGATCTTTTTACAAATAAAACAGAAATTATTAGATTTTAGATTGCTGCACACAAAACGCAGAGAAGAATGCCGAACGAGAATTTTCGGCGGCGGATAGCGGGCCGAATTCAGCGGCGGCTAGAGGTGAAGGTTTTTGCGTCGGCGGCAAATCGTTTTAGTTTAAGATGATCGGCTAAAAACAATATCTCTCCTTCCAAACTACTCCAAAGTTAGAAAAAAAAAATATATTTATGGTCACACTTAATTGCAGAAAAAAAAACATTTTTCAGCGAAGTGTTTGCTTGGTACATGAAAAAACCTTATTATCATATGTAATTAGTTATTTATTTATTAATATTTTTTTATACATATTTATTATTGCTCTTTCTTTATCTTTTGTGTAATGCAATTTAAATTAAATTAAAGGCAATAATGAGTTTGACATTTTGTGTACAATATAATAAAGATGTCGATAAAGTTTATTAAGTACACCCACCGGAAGTTAAAAATTATGTGTAGGAGCAATGTATTTATTTCACTTCATCTTTTTTTTTTTGAAAGCTTATATATACAATATATGATATTGGTTAAAAAATAACAACTTAATATGTTTGTCGGTAGCATAGTGTCAGAACGACCAACCGGTATTTAGAAGGGCGGTTTAAGTTCAGCCAGATCCTTTTATTTTTTTTAATGTGACATTTCATTAAAATTATGTATTTTTTTATACCGTTTACCAAGTGCACTTCCCGAAGAATATATTGAGTTTGTTCATCCAATTGTAATACCCAGAAGGGTAAGCTTTCCCTAAGAGGAGGCTGAGTTCTAAGTTGGGTCAGATCGGATCAAAACTACTACCTCCTATATATATATATATATATATATATATATATATATATATAGTAGGATAAGTGGCGAGAAAACTAGTGGAACTCCACCAGTACAAGTAGCATAATTAATGCCGTTTTGTTACCACGATCTCCTGAAGGGGCGGGGAGGGATCAATGCTGGAGCCATCCTGAATTGTTGAGGAATTTTAAAATGTTCATTAGTGGGTAGTCAGATAAGACTTCTTATGAGGTTGGAAAGGCGGAGTGGAGTGTACGAAGCCTGACTCTTGCTAAAGCCGGACAATCGCAGATGAAGTGACTCAGTGTCTCTGGTTCACTGGTGTTTTTGCAGCTACGACAGTGGACATTATAGGGAATTCCCAATCTGCGGGCATGTTCACCAATAGGCCAGTGTCCAGTGAAGATGTATGTGATCCGCGCGATGTCTCGACGCCTCAAGTTAATGTGTTCAAGGGATCTTGAAAGGTTGTAGTTCGGCCAAGTTTTTTTGGATACAACGCATCCTGCGGTGTTTTTCCATATAGACTTGGCTTTATTGAGAAATAAATTGCAGATTTCAGGTTTAACCTTGCCTATAGGTACCGGAACCGAAACAGCCAGATCCAGCGCCGATGCAGAGCCCTTCCTGGCCAGTTCATCGGCCACTTCATTTCCTACTATGCTCCTATGTCCTGGAACCCACATAAGGTTTATTCTATGTCTGTGACCGAGAAGATCTAGTTCATTCCTGCCTTGAAGAACTAATTTTGATGTAATAACATTAGAGGACAATGCTTTAATAGCTGCCTGACTGTCAGAGAATATGGCTATGTTCTTTTTACGAGTTAGTTTGCTACTAATAATGCTACAAGCTTCTAAGATAGCTATCAATTCAGCTTGAAACACACTGGCCTCATCAGGAAGTCTAAGAGATCTACAGATACCAAGGTGTTTACAGAAAACACCTGCGCCAACTCCACAACTCATCTTGGAGCCATCCGTAAAAATGGCAACGCCGAATTTGTCGATTACACTATTAGATGACCATTCTTCTCTGGATGGAAATCTGTGTAAAAAGTTCTTGTTAAGAACTATTTTCGGTGAAATGTAGTCAGTCGTTACAGGTACTACCTCTTTAGGTAGTGTACCTAAAATTCTGCTGTGGCCGTATGTCCTAGCTTGCCAAGACCCTACTTCATTGAGTCTTGCTGCAGTGCATGCGGCTACAAATTTGATGTGAAGATCAATGGAAAGAAGATGCACAAGTACATTTAGCGCATCAGAGGGACTGGATCTCAGAGCCCCAGTTATGCCAATGCATGCGGATCGTTGCACTCTTCCTAATTTTACTATATTATAATTTTTACTAAGCGCTGGCCACCAAACGTGAGCTCCGTAGGTTAGAATCGGTCGAACTACAGCCCTGTACATCCAGAGTACCATCTTTGGCTGGAGACCCCAACGTTTGCCAAACATTTTATTGCATGTATAAAAAGCAATGCAGGCTTTTTTAACTCGCAGTATAATATTATTTTTCCAATTTAGCTTTGTATCAAGAAGAACACCGAGATACTTGGCTTCAGTGGAGAGAGTAAGTACTTGTCCGTTTAGAACTGGTAAGTTGAATTGAGGTATCTTGGTTTTAGTGGTGAATAGTAGTAATTCTGTTTTCACTGGGTTCACTGATAAGCCGCACCTAGCGGCCCATGAGCTTAGTGTTCTCAGCGCCCTGCCCATGATTTCACTAAGGACGGACGGAAACAGACCTGATACTAGGATCACAACGTCGTCGGCATACGCAACTGCTTTAATACCGGATTTTTCGAGAGATTTTAACATATCATCCATAACAACCAACCACAGGAGTGGTGAGAGAACCCCTCCCTGGGGGGTACCTCTGTTGACTGATTTAGTGATATTACAATTGCCCAAATTCGCCTGTATCACCCGAGACTGCAACATGGACATAGTCCAGTATACAATTCCCGCATCTACTTGATGCTCTATCAGAGAATTTTTAATGGCTTCAGAGCTAACATTGTTAAAAGCGCCTTCAATGTCCAGAAAGGCTCCTAAAGTATACTGTTTAGAGTTAATAGACCTTTCGATTACCCGGATTACCTCATGTAGTGCCGTATCCGTGGATCTACCTTTGAGGTAAGCATGCTGGGAATTCGAAAACCCTCCATCTGAGAGTGAAAGTCTAATATGATAGTCGATGATTCTTTCTAATGTTTTAAGTACGAAAGAGGACAGGCTGATGGGTCTAAAGTCCTTCGCGGACTCATGTCCACGCCTACCAACCTTAGAAATAAAGACCACTCTAACGTTCCTCCAACTTGAGGGAATATAGCTAAGAGTGTTACTTTGTTTGAAAAGTTGCTCCAGCCATGGGACCACTGTGTCTCTGAGGTTCCATAGCATGACCGGAAGTATACCATCCGGGCCTGGAGATTTAAAAGGAGAGAAACTCTTGATAGCCCATATAATACGTTCCTTAGTGATGAGAGAGTCAGCTAAAACAGAGAAATTGCCGCGCTGTGCATCTTCTGGAGTAGTTAGATTCATCTCATCATCACCGCTTGGAAAATGGGTATCCATAAGGGCAGTCAATGATTCATTAGGAGATTCAGCCCAAGACCCGTCCATCTTTTTGATAAAGGATGGGCACGAGTGTTCTTTGGACAGGATTTTACTAAGTCTGGCAGAGTCTTTAACAGTCTCGATAGATTCACAAAAATTTGACCAAGAGCTAGCCTTCGCCGATTTGATCGCCTTTTTGTAGTTTTTAAGACACTCTCTGTAGGAGTGCCAGGAATTTTGTATATATGTACGCCTCGTTGAACTCCTTTCTGACAAGCTTCCTAAGGCCTGTCAAGTCATTGTTCCACCATGACGGGAATTTACTCTTACTGCGAGTGATAGGGCATGAGTTCATGAAAGCCGAACTAAAAGCTTTCTCGAATTTTCCTGCTCTATCATCTAGTTCAGAAGGGGATGAAGAAATGGGTGAATACCTGCCTAAAGAGGAGTTCACGGAATTGCGGAATTTTTCCCAGTTAATCCTTCTTGGATTCCTATAAATAGGTGGGGCATCAACTTTGAGATCAAGACTGAAAAGTATCCAGGCATGATCAGAAAAGGATCGCTGACTAGATACTCTCCAGCCTTCTACTTTGATCTCGGCATTGAGATTGATAAGAGTGATATCGAGAACTTCCTCCCATCCTATGAAATCATCTGTACTCGGAAAGATAAAGGTGGGAGAATTTCCCCGGTTACATATGTCTAATTTAGTTTGTGTAATAAAATCAAAAAGTTACTCACCTCTGTCATTTATTTCACTGCTACCCCAAAGCGTATGTCTGGCATTGGCGTCTCAACCTAAAATTAAGGTTTCATCCCTGCACAGGCTTTGGCCAAGCCTACTCACTTCGTCTGGTGGAGCAGGCAGGTCATGCGCCATGTACGCGGATGCGACCACTAGTTTTTTACCGCCGTCTAGTTCGATCCTGACTGTCAGATCAGAGGAACTGGAACTGCTGCAAAGAAATGCTTTAATGTGTTTTTTAATAATAATACAAGATCTAGGTTTACCTGCATCTTTCTTGTAGTATAGTAGACAGTTGCTATCCGTGAAAACCTTGATGCTGCTATTGTTCACCCAGGGCTCTTGGATAATGCCGATGTCTATGCCTCCCTCCCTGAGGAAGACAATCAGATTCTCTGTAGCACATTTCGAGTGCTGCAGATTAATCTGCACGGCATGTTGTGGCATTCTTGACGATGCTAAGCTCATCGAGAAGCTTGCTCGCATCGCCAATTTCGTCCGGGTCGTCCGCACTGCCTTGGAAAATTTTTAGTTTCGCATGCCTGACGCCAAACTTAAGTTTATTGTCCAACCTTTCCAGCGGGGCAAGGCTTTCCCCGCTGATCGACAAAAGGAAGGACATGCTGAGTTTGTGAGGTTCCTCAGCTCGGATGACAAACCATTCATCCATCGGAACCTCTGGGTTGTGCAGTTTTAGGTACGCGATCAGCTTCGCGTTATCCAACTTCATTTTGGGCAACCAGATACGAGCACGCGGTTGCCTTGGAATGTCCTTGACTGGAATGGCTTTGATGCTCAAATCCTTCCAGACATTGCCGAGCTTGGCAATGCTTTTTTCAAGGAATTCCTTGGAAAACGCATCCCCACATCTAATCACCCTACAGCCTCTGACTATCTCCGAGGAGTCGAAGTCAGGAAGAGGACCATCCTTGTTGCAGAGGACGTAATTCATAACGTCTTCAGCAAGTTTGGCCTCCAACTCATCCCAAATCTCATTGATGCGTCTGCCGTTGCTGGTCTTACCATCAATCAGTGCCAGAAGAATCGGATCCCTTGCAACTTCGCTGAATGGTTTGGATGTCCTTTTGGAGGAAGCCGAGTTCGACGCCGCATTGGAGACCTTGGCCCTCTTGGAGTCTTGCGTAGATTCCTTGAGAGAAAGGTTCCTCTTCGACGCCGCTTTCGGCACCTCCAACGCTTTGATGGCCTGGTTCCTCTTGAACTCTTCGACCATCGCGGTACATTTCAATTTGTCCTCCTGATCTCGCTTATCAGAGATACCAGCGGCCTCATTCTTTGCAATCTTGCTAAGAATATAGAGAGCCTTCTGGTATCTTGATTTCGCAAGGGTACCGGAGGATTTCTTTGTTTTTTTTGATGTGATAGGTTTCACGGTGCTATGGCTGGCACCATTACTCCCTGAAATTTTTACTGATGGTTTTTCCGAGGTACTATGGCTGGTACCAGGATTGCCGTCGTCAATTATGGTCTCCTGACTGGAGGCCAAAAGGGCGTCTTCAGACAGCATGTCTGAAGACTGGGGGGTTTTTTTGGATAAATCCGAGGCTGATTTTAAGTTATTCATTCAACTGTTTCTTACGATCGCTTCGCCGGGTCAAAGACCAAGCTCGGCGATCAAAATGGAGATTAGGGAAAGAAAAGTCCACCGCAGCAGAGCCCATTTACTACGGTAAGCCCAAAGCTACTATCCGAGGCGGCCTGGTATCGGATAGGCACCGTACAAATACAATCTGTTACCCCTGATTGCAAACACCAATGGGCACGGTAACGCGTCACACCCTGGTTTAGGGGGGGGAATAGGTTAAGGGAGGTGAAATGAAAAATGGGTTGAGGAAATATGGGAAGATGGAGGTCGCCGCTTCCGTTGGCCCGACCCGAAACATGACCGGACTCGGTTACCAGGAGGCATCACGTGGAGGTGGAAGCCGACTTGCATGCTCGATAGAGTTACGGAGAGCCGTCCTGTAAGCCCGTTATCCCCCACTATCAAACAAGCCATGCCACCCATATATATACTAGCGAATGCCCGGCATGAGTTGCATTGCCACTTAACAAAAATGGTAGCAGAACTTCCCGGTACTTCCCGGTACATCCCGGTACTTCCGTTAGTACTGGAACTTCCCGGTATTCCCGGCATACAAACTCAGAAACAAAATCACAAATTTTTAGGAACAATATTAGCAATGTCATCGTATATTTTCACTTAATTAAATAATTTGAGGGCGTAATAAGTGGGCGTGGCAAATTTTGTATATCCTGTTATTCTTCCCGGTGCATCCCGTTACATGTTTTCTATTTAGCACATCAAGTTTCTGAGCAAATGGTGGTAGGCGTAAAAATGATCCACCCTTTTTTTGAAAGTGTGCGTTAAATCGATCCAACCACGCCCATTTTTGGGTAAGTTATCGACAGTGCCAATACAAATTCAGATACCAAATTTCAGATTTTTAGGAGCAATATTAGCCACGTTATGGCATATTTTCAATTTTTTTCAAAGTGGGCGCTAAATTGATCCAACTTCGCCCATTTTTGGGGAAGTTATCGACAATGTCTATACAAACTCCAAATTTTGGATTTCGCAATATTAGCGAAATAGTCGAATATTTTAACTTAGTTTTACAAATTGTGGTCGTAATAGGTGGGCGCGGCAAAATTTTCTTTGTCCTAAACCTAAGTTGGCGTGAGCACATCAACTCCCAAAAATTTCATCACAATCGGATGAATGGTTTAGACTCCCATTTGGTACAAAGAAAGAAAGATAGAATGAAAGATAGAAAAAAAGAAAGAGAGAAAGAAAGAAAGAAAGAAAGAAAGAAAGAAAGAAAGAAAGAAAGAAAGAAAGAAGAATTCATTTTTATATAGATAGATAATAGCTGAATTTTTTTATAGAAGAAAATGATATAAGGTTCTAAAGATCTCTTAAATACCTTTCATTAATCACCTCAGTCGTGCTGATCCAAATAAAACTAGCGAGTATTTTAAATTAAGAAAAAAACGTAATTGTCAACTTTAAAGTTTTACTGCCCCCCATGCCACGCCTTTCCTATCATTTTCTTTTACACTAAAAAATTTAGCTATCAAGGTCACGTAACTGGTAAAAAAAAATATTAAAATCGGAGTCACCGTAGTATACTTTACTTGTTCCTAAACTTATAATGGTACTAATAGATAAATTAATAAATAAAATAGATATGCACTTTAATAAAATATTTTGTTATAATCCAAGTTTTTATTCTCTAGAGCAAAAGAACCGCGGCTACTTAGGTACCTTGTAACCACCTCCGCTCCAACACTACTCTTTTATTCTTCTTCATCCTATCGCTATCAGCTGTTTCCTTTTGACAGCCTACTGTGTACTGTGATATAAAAAAGCTATACGTATCTGAAAACGACTCATTTTCATTTGGTGTTTGGGGTGTTTTGGTGTTGGTTTTGCGTCCGGAGAATTTTCTAGTTAAGATCTGGAATTGGAATTATTTTTATACAAAAAAACCAAGAGGAACGAGAAGTGCTTAAAATGTCGGAGCTGCCCAGTGTTTTGAACAAGTTGTTCAGGTATTTACATAAATGCTTTTAAACCGTTGTATTAAATCTGTTGCCATGTCAACAATATTTTTAAGATTATCTCAATTAGCTTTTGGTTAGTTGAATTTATTATTTTTTTAAATTTTGTTGATAACATCAGCCGCATAGACGGATAACACTCAATTGTATGATGGCTTGGAGAAAGTTTATGAAGTTTGTGGTTTTAAATACTAATTTAGGGTTTCAATGATAACGAATCTAGAAAACAAAGCAATAAGGTTGGTAAACGTGATAAGAAGTACGTAATACATATGTATACATAAACGCCCTGCATAAGAATTTCAATTCAATAAAACAAAGCAAAAATATAAACTGAATTTACGATCCCCTCATAGATATAATATGTTCTTTTTTAACCTAATGATTTAATGAAGTAAAAAGCTAATACGAAGTAAAATACTTTTATAAGTTGTTCTTGCATATTAGTTAAAAAAACCACATTAATGAAAAAAAAAGAAACTGGAAGTGGAAGTGAAAGCATCATTAAGCGAAGAGTACTTTCGTGTTACTACTGACGTCTAAATAATGATTTTGAACTGGTTATCTACACTGCAATTATTGGTATTGTTTTTCCCCACTTAAGGAGGGGAGGGTATTTGTATTGTTTGTCCGATCTTGCTCATCACATAAAACAAATTTCAAGTCGATATCTCTTAAACAACGGCTATAATCGCAGTAACATTCAGGCAGACGTAGATTATAGCACCCAACGTTGTCTGGGTTCTGTTTTCAATGAAATATGTTGGAGTCAATTTGTTGTTTATTATTGATAAACTGTCCATTCTTGCTATTAATTTTTTTAAAATTATATTTGTGTATATATGTGTCAAATTTTAAGCACTTATATATACATAAATATAAATATGACCTCAATATGGGTGTCAAATGGAAGAGCAAACTAAATATATCTTTGTGCTTGCGCGTGTCGAAGGATATAAAAAAAACAACTTTGTATAGCGAATGAGTTCGGTTAGGTTCCTAGCCAATTAGTTCTCATTAACAAATTGCTTTGCCTAAATAAATAAAAATAATCTAAAGGACTCACTTTAGTTTTAAAGAAAACCATGTAACAGCGTATAAATTTGGTTATCATTTAGTTCCAATGTTAGAAAATATTTAACAAATCAATAAATCAATTTCGATTCAAATAGAAGACACTTCCACTTTACAGCTTTATTGATACAAACAAAGATCAGTACATAAGTGCGCTTAAGACAGCTGTTGCAATTCAATCGGTGTCAGCTTGGCCGGATAAGCGTGACGAAATTGAACGAATGGTACAATGGACTGCTGACAAGTTGCGTGTTTTGGGAACGGAAATTGAATTGGCCGATGTGGGACAACAGCGTTTACCCAGCGGAAAAGAGATCCCGCTGCCAAAAGTAATTCTAGGTACGCTTGGAAAAGATCCAGAGAAAAAAACAATCGTAGTTTACGGTCATTTGGATGTGCAACCAGCACTTAAGGAGGACGGATGGAACACTGAGCCATTCGAACTAACCGAAATTGAAGGAAAATTATTTGCGCGAGGTGCTTCCGATGATAAGGGGCCGGTATTATGCTGGATACACGCAATCGAGGCATTCCAGAAACTGGGCATTGAGTTGCCTGTCAATATAAAGTTTGTCTTCGAGGGCATGGAGGAGAGCGGTAGTGAGGGTCTGGACGAACTCCTAATGGCGGAAAAGGACCGCTTCCTCGCAAATGCGGACTACGTCTGCATTTCGGACAATTACTGGTTGGGAAAAAACCGCCCATGTTTGACTTATGGTCTGCGGGGTCTCGTCTACTACTCTGTTGAAGTGGAATGTGCTACCAAAGATTTGCACAGCGGTGTATTTGGCGGCACCGTACATGAAGCTATGCCCGATTTGTGCTATTTATTAAGTTCTCTTGTCGACAAAGATACAAACATCTTGATTCCAGGCATTGAACGGGATGTAAGTAAAACCATTTTTTAGTTAAGAAAAATAATTGTATTACATAATTTTTATTTATTTTTTTGCATTTAACTAGTCGATTTTTAAAACATATTTTTTTTATTTTGTGATAAGGTGTATACTTATCCATATATGTATTCTTAAATAGTCTTCGGTTTTGTTTTTGGTCAGTTCGATTTTTATATTGTAAATCTTCCACAGATTGCTCCACTGTTGCACAATGAGAATGAGATTTACGATCGTATTGATTACGATGTGGATGATTACAGGTGAGATAACATTTTATTATTTATGTTCTACATGAAAATAAATTGTTTTACAATTTTTGTTCTCTTTATTTTTGTTTTTTATTTTTATTAATTAATTTTGTTTATTGCTTCAGAAATGACATTGGAACCAAGCGCTTGCCGCATAATGAGAATAAGATACAATTACTTATGCACAGATGGCGGTATCCCAGCTTGTCCGTCCACGGCATTGAGGGTGCGTTTTACGAAACTGGTGCCAAAACTGTTATACCTGCCAAAGTTATTGGAAAATTTTCAATTCGTTTGGTGCCCAATCAAGATCCAGAGCACATCACAAAGTGCGTCACCGATTATCTCAATGCAAAATGGGCTGAACGCGGATCACCAAACAAATTAAAGGTTAGTAAAAAAATAAATATGTTATGATAAATACGAACTGATTCAAATATTGTGAGTAAGGTGTGGGCGTAGCATTAATTCCGCCTTTTTTTTGTATTGTAAATTATCTTATTACTTAATTGGGCATGGTTAACCATTATCCCTGTATAAAGCCTCACACCAATATCAAAAGAAAAAATAAACACCGTTTACAACATGAAAGAAAACCTTAGTAGAAAAATGCTTTATTTAAAATGTCTAACAAACATTTTTGTAAAAAATTATTTGAGTCGATTAAAGCTGTATTTAGGTGAAAAATGCCACAATTTATTTAGTATTGACCGCGGTTGGAAAATACTACGACCCCTTTCATTATAAATAATTTAATTACCGGGGAAAATGCTATGGTAATATCCAATATTCATCAACTCAGAACGGGACTAAACGGGAAATTCCGGTGTTGTTCTTGGTGTGAAAGTTCCTAAATAGCAAACAAAACAAAAAACGAGCAACGCCGTGTACTATATTATTAATTTTAAATGCAATATAATTAACCACGGCTTGTTTATTTTTTAGGTAAGTCTAGTTAGTGCTGGCAAACCGTGGACAGAGGATCCCAATCATCCTCACTATGAAGCCGCTAAGGAAGCCGTTAAGCATGTCTTTAAGGTAGAACCTGATATGACACGCGAGGGTGGTTCCATTCCAGTGACATTGACCCTACAGGAGGCTACTGGCAAGAATGTTATCTTGGTTCCAGTGGGAGCCTGTGATGACGGAGCTCATTCACAAAATGAAAAGATTGACATATACAACTACATCGAAGGCGTAAGTCTATGGTTAATCTCGAAAATATTGATTTTCTTTAAATTTTTATATTGTCTTTAGACAAAACTTCTTGGTGCCTATTTGTATGAAGTCGGCAAACTGCAATGAATAATCCGAGAGAACACGAAAATATACATCACTATCCAGCTTTAAACTATATATCCAGTATATACTACAACATATTTGTAACAATAACAAAACACATGTATCTTATCCGAAAGTATTTTTATAACTATAAAAACAAAATAAATACAACTTACATATATTAATTATAAAGCAAAACTATTTTTTTAATAATATTAAATTGCATAGCAATTTTTCATAGTCATAACAAAATACGATTTATGAGAATCTGTTTTGAATTGAGTAGCTTTTATTATTTCATAATTGAGCTACAAAAAAAAAGATTTGAAATTTTGTACAAAACTCTGCCGTAATCGAATAGAAATCATTTTGCGATTATGTCAGAAAAAGCGAATTCACCAATAGGACAAATTGTTTGTAAATTCAGAAGTACGTAGTATATACAATATTTCTTGTAGCAAAAAGACAGCGCAGTGAAATTAATAAATTGGAATAGTTTATGTCTCGTGCTTTGGAGTCGATACAATACGATGTAGTGAAGAAAATATTTTTATATACTTGAAATATGTGTTTGTTATAAATAAGACAAAACAATACAATGATAGCAAGTAGTTTAGATAACAAGTAATATAGTAAAACAACAGTATTTCTGATGTTTTTTCTAAGTACGGAAAAAATTCTGAAAATCACATTACAACTAGATTGACATATGCCGCAAAAACTAAATAATAGAAATTATCATAAATATTGCAAATTGCGTAAAAAAGTATCGTTTTCAAAATTTTAGTTTGGCTCAAAATAGATAAATCTACTTACTAAATGCAACTACTTTTTTGTTTTCGCTTACATCGATGAACGTATTGCAGCAATTTCAAACAGAAAACTTGATGACATCACGCAATTAAGAAAAAAAAACATTTTATTGCTACAAAACCAAAACTAAAAAAAAAAATCGCGCTTAATTTCATGCAAACGATTGCGTCTCACTCTTTGCAAACCTACTCCTAACTTCGGGTATTAAAATCTCGAAAAATCAGAAATTGATCACGGCTTCTGCATTGGTTAAAATAATAACTAGTTTTGATGGATTTTTGCTATGAGGAATACGATTTCGTTTGCAATTGCAATTTCCGCGTAGCGGTGAAATTATTTTATACAACATTCGCTAGGAGAATAGGCACTCACATACCGAATTTCAGCTCGATATCTCTTTTAAAACGGCTGTAATCGCTTGGACGGACAGAAATCGGCAAATCAACTCAGAATTTGACGCTGATTACATTTATATTGTCATACCTACCTATGGAAAAAAACTCTAGGGTATAAAAATAGGGTCATGTGTTTTTCTTATGTGCTCACATACGAATCACTTTACTGTTCAGATTTAGACTTACAAACACAATTGACTGACAGCACAAAATATAAAGTTTAAATCTACGGTTCTGGTGAAACTGTACTTCATTTTAATCGGTCCAGGTGTCGCCATACTTATTCGTTTGTCCTTTGGGATTTCCGCTAGCAGACTCTTTTAAGCTTTGTGCTTCGACGTGTTGCCGCACAACTGTAGGAGCATCTGCTGGCAATGGACGCGATAAAACATTTTGTTGTTTCTTTACATACTCCTCCCGATTTCGCTTGCGCAGTTCCTCATAGCTCATGCCTGGCTTGGCCGCTTCCAACGGTAGATCAGGTTCCAACAAAGTAGATGGTGCTAAAAAAAAAGAGTCTCAAAGCTAAAAACTATTGACACCATTTTTAATATTTAATATATATTAAGAAAATATAAATGAGAGATGTTAAATATTGAAAAAAAAAAAATAAAAATAATAAATACATTTAATATACAACAAAAAAATTCTGGCAAAAAGAGTCTGAAATAAGCTTTTGAATTTATATTGTACACGCTTTTTTAATTTTTTTTTAAAGAACTAACCAAACCTTATCGTAATCGAAGAACATTTTTATATATAGTGTAAAGTGTCAAATTTAAAACATCTGTCGAATATGAACCGGTAACATATTTATGCTTTGATAGAACCTCTACACAAAAGTACACCCCAAAGAAAAAGGGGGTAAAGTGGAGTATCCCGGTTTTGACTAACTTAATCACCCTAGATAAAATTGAAGGTTACAAAAAACTTTTAACGTTCATCTATACTATTAAAAAATGGTCATTATGATGTAATTTTTCGTGAAATTAACTCTTAAAAGATAAAATTTTCAAAATATGCTCATATCTCCAAAAGTTTTATTGATTTCGTTGCCATCAAGTACCCTTCAGTACCTATAATATGAAACCTCATTTGTTGAAATCCGTTTCTCGGTTCTTTTGTTTTAGCCACAACAATCACCAACTTCAAAGAGGGATTTTGTTAGCGCCAAGTCTTGTTTAGTTACCAAGAAATGATGATGATGACAGAAAGTAGGACAGACAGACGGACATCGCTATATCGACTCAGTTTTTGATTATGAGCAATATATATATATATATATATATATATATATATATATATATATATATATATATATATATATATATATATATATATATATATATATTTTGTGAAATTATCGGCATATAAACTCAGAAACAAAATCAAAAATTTTCAAGATCAATATTAGCAATGTCATCGTAAATTTTCACTTAATTAAACAAATTTTGGGCGTAATAAGTGGGCGCAAATTTGGTATATCCTGTTATTCTTCCCGGTGTTTTCTATATAGCACATCAAGTTTCTGAGCAATGGTGGTAGGCGTAAAAATGATCCACCCTTTTTTAAAGTGGGCCTTAAATTGATCCAACCATGCCCAGTTTTGGGGAAGTTATCGACAGTGCCAATACAAACTCAGATACAAAATTTCAGATTTTTAGGATCAATATTAGTCACGCTATCGCATATTTTCAATTTTTTTCAAAGTGGGCGTTAAATTGATCCAACCTCGCCCATTTTTGGAGAAGTTGTCGACAGTTTCAATACAAACTCAGATACCTAATTTCAGATTTTTAGGAGCAATATTAGAAAAATAATCGAATATTTTAACTTAGTTTTACAAATTGTGGGCGTAATAGGTGGGCGTGGCAAATTTGTTTTTGCCCTAAACCTAAGTTGGGGTGAGCACAGCAACTCCCCAAAATTTCATCACAATCAGATGAATGGTTTAGACGCCCATTTGGTACAAAGAAAGGAAGAAGAATTCATTTTTATATATAGATATATATATACCACTGAGTGGTGCATAAAAGTTAATAGGTTTAAACTTTGAAATGATTAGGACCAGTGAGGTTTTTTTTTGAGAGTTTTTGAAGAGAGCTCTAATCACTCATATTACATTTTGCGATATCTATAACTTTTGAACATTTTCTTTTTAATTTTGGCACATTGATAAGAGTTAAGTATGACGTGTGATATATCAAAAAGACGGTAATTTGATCCAGGAAATTGCACACCATTTTTCTAAAAGTGCCTATCTTCAACATTTATGTGGAATGGTATGAGGGATAAAAGTTCTCCTTAATACTTTTCATTTAATAACTCATTTGTTTTAAACCACCGCAGCATTTTTAAGTTTTAACCCTTTAATTTTTCTATTTTGAAGAGTGGTTAGTTTACCACGGAGTCTGACGGCGAAATTTGTTTTGCATCTTGGTTTAGCCAATTATCTATAATTCTGCATTATTTTTCGCGGCTGGGAAGCGTTCGCCGGCCAAGACAAACTGCAGTTATTAATAACACTCACTGTCTAAAGTAGGTCTATAGATATCGTCCAGCCCAGAAATAGTTGGCCGACTTTCAGCGTCCAAGTTTAAGGCATTTCCTTGATTACTACGGGAGTGCTCGTCGCTGTATACATCAGTAACATTAGAGGAGAACGGAGCCAGTGCCATGCCTACGCCCAGGTTTTGGTCTGTCGTCAGTCGCCCCATGACTCCGCCTTGGTTGCGCTGACGCAACACTTCGGCCAATCGCGAGTTTGGCAACCGCATTAATTTTTCGGCACATTTTTGTTGATAGCTAAACTTTCCCAAGAAATAACCGATGATTACGCCTACAACAACTTTAGGCACGGCACCATATTTTACATTTCCCTGTAAAAAAATTATTACGAAATAATAAAATTAAGTCGACACTAGAGCAAAGACATAGACTAAATAAACACACTCGAATATAACCATGCTTGACACCGAAATATGCGGAGACACCAAAGCCGGTTCCTAAAGGTAGCGACCGTTGAAAAAATGATTCGGTGTTACATTCACGCAACACCCTCAGTTCATCCGAAGAGAACTGGTAGTTGGCCTAAGTAAAAATAACGGAATATGAGTAAAAAGTTTTGGCCGGGCTTATCTATTTAAAACCAGAGGATGCTGTGTTCCTCCTTGCTCCGCTGCTCCTGATGAATGATTCATTTAAACTTGTATTTTATGTACAAAAAATTTAACTAAATGGTTAGAGACGATGTTGTGATGAAATGTTGCGCCCCAAAAAACATCTGTTAAATTAGAGTTACCAACTGTTTTTATTTTATTGTACACTCAAAAAAGCTTCCCCTTAATAATCCTCAAATCGAAATATTTTTCATTATCTATTATATAAAAATAAATTCTTCTTTCTTTCTCTCTTTCTTTCTTTGTACCAAATGGGCGTCTAAACCATTCATCCGATTGAGATGAAATTTTGGGAAGTTGCTGTGCTCACTCCAATTTAGGTTTAGGGCAAAGAAAATTTTGCCACGCCCACCTATTACGCCCACAATTTGTAAAACTAAGTTAAAATATTCGATTATTTCGCTAATATTGCTCCTAATATCTGAGGTATCCGAGTTTGTATAAACACTGTCGACAACTTCACCAAAAATGGGCGTGGTTGGATCAATCTAACGCCCACTTTCAAAAAAAGGGTGAATCATTTTTACGCCTACCACCATTGCTTAAAAACTTGATGTGCTATATAGAAAACATGTAACGGGATGCACCGGAAAGAATAACAGGATATACAAAATTTGACATTTTTTTAAGTGGCATTGCAACGCATGCCGGGCATTCTCTAGTATAAATATAAATTCGAATTTAACTAGCAGAGACGCAAACACCGGTTGATCTCAATTTTAAAAATTTCGATTGTGCGTTAATAAATTCGTATGTACATACTTTAAAGGCAATGCAAATTCATTTCGCATGATAACTCTTTTTGTTAAAATATGCTTAGTAAATGTTTTTGAAATCATTAATTTTGCTCTGGGTCAAGTATTTAGCGCATTTTTTGTAACAAAATATCAGTTTGAATTTTGGTTTGTTTGTTTTTAGTCCCATCGTTTTCAATATTTTATCAGTATTAACGAAATTTTTAACTCAATATCTTAAATGTTTTCCGAGATATCGTGTTAACAAGATATTAATTTAACCTACTGTTATAGAAATAGTTTTTTAATACTTCGCAATTTTAAAGGGTTAAAAATCTTTATTTATTTATCCTGTTTTCCAGTAACCGCCGCAGTGACAATATAGCCATCTGTGGGACCATGCCTTCAGGGCCGATGTCTTTGCCACTTTTTGAAGACTGTTCACAAAGCCGCATCGCACACATTTGCGAATAGGATCGGTTTTTGAGCCCAATTGGAGATTACTGACGCCATCTTTAGTTCCGCTGGTGAAAACCACCTCCTCGACTTGCATTTCCTGGAGACCTAGAGGCTCAACCTCTGTTGTGAAAACGAATGGAAAAGACTTAATCACCGTCATATGACAATTTAAAAGAGTCGTCGGATTGTTAATCTGTCGCGGCGGAATTAAAACTTGTGTAGATAGGACGCTGCACTCATCCAGTAACATTTCGTCTGGTTCAGTAGTGTTCTGTGCGAGACGAGTCAACAGACGAAATAAAATCGACAACACATCGACATTTTCCACCGACTTTGTGTATATGGGCAGGCATTGGGAGTTCAGTAGGCCCCAAATGCGAATCATTACCAGCAGCTCGCGAATGCTGCCAATCGCCACAATGTCGCGACTTATATCGTATCCAGGTTTTTTACACTGTTTCGCTTTCATTACTTCGTCGGGCAATTTATTTAGTATGTTTAGCGCGAGATCGGCCACCCATTGGATCAACTGCTGCAAACTCTGCAGTGTCAGTGGCTCTACGGTGAAGTCCTTCGCGTCCAAATTAAAAAGTACTTTGTCGACATCGGGTAATGGCTCAGATAATATAATTGCCAAATTATCTGCGGGACCTTTATCTTGACAGCTGAGATCCGAAGGACGTAGTAAGCTTTTAAATGTAATTGAAATCGAGTGTAATATGATAAGGTTGTCGAAATCCTGTTGTCGCGACTGAATACGGCACATGTTGCTTTTGAGCGATAGAAAATTCGAATAGTAAAAGTGACGCGTAAAGGCCGGCTGTCGCGTAAAATTCTCTGTCAGTTTCTCGATAAGAGCATCTAAGTTGGTCAAATTTAACAGTACAACATCGCTGGCATCTACACCCGTCACTACACAGTACTCCAAGAGGGAAACCTGCAGCGAAAGCGACGTATTATGTTTAAAGCTTTGAACTTTATTGTCTGAATGCAACGTCGAATTGGAGCCGGTCGCGATCTGCATAGCATACATTTGTCCATAGTTATCAAATACCAGCAGCAGCTGATTCATCAGCGTAACATCTGCAGTGACAAATCTGCAGCTCAATTGACGATCGTCTGCCAGATGTTCAAAGGTAGTCACTCCAACCTAAAAACAGAGGTAACATTTATTTAATATTTACAAATTTTTTAAACTGAAAAATTATCGATTTAATACAAGACATGAGGAACTAAATTTATGTATGCAACTTCTAAAGATGATAAAATATAAAAGTCAAAAACTCAAGTTAAAATATGAACAAACTTTTTTTAGGCCTGGATCTAAGACTTGTACTGTGGTATCACGGAGGACAACATAAATTTGCATGTTGTCCGTCAACAACTTGGAAAGACAGATTTTGCTAATGTAGGCCGGAAGTTGCAACTTAGCGGTATTTTCCCATGTCTCACAATTAATGAAGTCACCCTTGGCCTTTTGCAACAGCTTGTGTACCGGCTGGTGTTTCTTTACGAGGTTCCATTGTTCCAGTATAGAGCTACCATCTGAACAATCGTAGGCAATCAAAATGACATTCTCACTGCCCACTGCAGTCCAGCGAATGTGGGCAATTTTTTTATGGTGCTGCAACTTTTCGTTTTTAAGAAAAAGACTTGCGAGCGATTCACACTTAATCGAAAGAATATCCTCGTCTCGCTCCAGTTTCACGCTGACCTTAAAGCAGTGAATGATCTCCTCGCGCCAGCCACAATTTACGGAAATGTTGAAACAACCGCTAGGACAGTGCGACAAACTGCAAGCGGTTACAAAGCTACGCGACAATCCAATGCTGTGAGTCACAGTAGCAAGCTCCAGTGGAAATGGATTTGGAAATTTTTCATTGCCACCTGTACTCAATTTCGGTATAACAAATGCCCCTAGCAAACCAGAAGCAGATATAACTAGACAGCCCTCTATAGGCGTATTTCCAAAATGCGATACTGTGGGACGCGTTTCCAGACGTTCATACTTTTCGGAATAAGAAGACAAATCTCTCTTAGTCGCATGGAAATGCACCGATTTGCCATTATGAAAGAATCGGGCACGAATTATGTCTTCACTGGGAAACGATACACGATACAACAGCTGCCAAGAGTTAAGTAATTGATGGCGCGTAGACCAGATTTCAACGTTGCCGCCTTTATAGCCTACAAGCAGCAAATCACCAGTGTAGTTCCACTCCAGCACACTGACGAGATGTTTGGATGAGCAAACCTTCGACTGCTGCCACGGCGTTACAATGTCGCAGACATATACACTGTTTGGCAACACGCAAAAGGCCACAATGTTTTTTGCCGATATTTTGCATATTACGGATTTGATCGGTACGCTATCAAACGTTGTAAAACTATCTTTTGCATTATTGTTTTGCACTTTGTATAAAATTGTCATCTCGCGGAAATGCTAAGAACTTAATACGAAAGTCGTTCATAAAGAAAAGAAGAGAGAAGCCGGTGCCCTTAAAAATTCGATTTACACCTAGCCGATTTATTTTACCCTAGCCGTTGTTAACAATCAAAACTACGGCAGCGCCAGCAGGACAAAATCGACGCAGTTGGCGGCTAATTGGCTGATTTGTCTAAATTATATATATATATATATATATATATATATATATATATATATATATATATATATATATATATATATATATATATATATATATATATATATATATATATATATATATATATATATCTATCATATATCATCATTTACCACTAAATCGTGTATCACTTAGTACAACTTTTCTTACTTAGAAGTTTACACATTACACCTGTTAAAATATTAAGATTGCAAAAACAAAATTGGCGGTCGACTTCGAGGGCAAGTGGTAAAATAAATGGGTTAAAAATTCTCCCATTACATTCCCCAAAAAAAATTTTTTAATCACGAAAGTTTTAAGAAAAGTTGGTATAAAAAATCACGCGATTTGTTACCGCTAGTCAACTCAGGGTCAACGGATTTCAACAAATTAGGTGTTCTGACAGGATTTCAACAAATGAGGTGGCTATGACAGGTATTGAATATCACCAACTTAAAAGGAGGTTACCGCCTCTAGCAAGAGCGAGCGCAAACATTTTTGTTTTTGATTCCATGTTTATTCTAGTCCTTTAGCCGGTATACTGCACTTTGACCTTATCTAGTATGTTAAAAATATTAAAACAACATATGTATGTGTTATTTTACATTTTTACTTTTATATAATACTACAAAGCATTCTTTGTAAAATGAAAATTTCCGAAGCTCAAGCAAGAGAAGAGAGCCGAAAAGAGAAATTAACTTAAAATTTTGAATAGTGTAGCAACACTTTATATAAATACATTTTAAAACAAGGTGGGAACATGTTAATTTAATAGTTATTAAAATCTGTTAAAATTATTTTTAGCTGCCGCCGAAGCAAATAAAATCATTAGGCTTTAGCTGATTAGTCACCGCCGCCGAAAGTTTTAGCAATCTATTCGCCGTCGAAGATTTTCTCTCGGATTCCCTGGCTCAGGCGGAATAACGGAGTAGACTTTTAGAGTAGGAATATAGTACGATCATAGCTAAGTCCTAGACCTGGTATAAAGGTGTACATACATTTGTGGCACTCATTTATAGGTTCCATAAAAGTATCAAGTTTGTTCAACTAAACTTTTTTAAACACGTATTTCATGATTTGAATTTGAACCACGATAGACCTGATTTGGTCGCAGTTGTCACAAAATCAGTAAAACGAAGTAGAATTAATGGATTTTAAATTTTAATTTATTTTTTTTAATTATTATTTTTTCATTATTCACTACGCAATCGGAATGGCCTGCTCCGAACCTTGCTTCATACAAATGAATATGAATTTAAGAAAAATATTCTACATACATTTTTATTTATCACGTTAAAGTTTTATAAACACCAAAACTGCTTCACGAAAATTAAACAGCACACAAATTTGAAATTATTTCAAGCTAACATGTTTTTAAACGTCTTTTAAAAGTTTTTATTTTTCGAAATTTTTTGTTGAGTGCTGTTTGTTGTTAAGATAGGAAGAAAAAATTAAATAAAAATTAAATCACGCGAAACAGCTGTTGCCCACCAAAAGAATCAGGGATGTGCGCTGCCAGCAATGAGGAATTGGAATGAATTGTTCGGTTCTGACATATCTATCGTCATCGTCTCATCGCGTAAATTAACTCATCTTGTCGCCAGTCTTCTGTACTGGAGATCAACTTCGTCGAATTATATCTAGGTTATCAACTAATTAAGACACAAAAGTACAAGAAATCGAAAAAAAAATGTTCTGTGCATATTCGCATTCGCTGGTAAGTGGTTCGGGGGCGGTGCATGTTCAAAAGCTAAAACCTAACACTCGACACATTTCCCTTTACTCTGCAGCCTTCTCTTTATCTGGGCAACTTAGGACGCAAGCCGCACTACTACTGCGTTAGTAGGTCGAAATTGAATGGAACTGGTCAAAATATTTCACAACGAGGTCGGCTATTCACGGGGCGTGATGCATTCCAGGATTTGGCTAGCACTGTTGTTCGGTCTCCGCGAAGTTTGAGGCGCGTGGTTGAGCACAATGCATGTCTGCGAGACTTCTTCAAAATGGACCGTCTAAGTAAAATTTTTAGATGTGCACCGGTGGCGTCTGTAATTCTGCAGGACTTGCACATAGTTGCCACCGATTCCGCCCAGCGTTCAGGTCGACGCGCTAAACACCTAATCGAGGTGACATTCACAGCGGCTATGTCTGCCGGTGTTCCCACCGCGAACTTTGCTGGTTGCCTTAATCTGTTGAGTCCGCTGTTATCGATTTCTACGTCGACCAATCGCCATTCGATGTAAGTAATTAAACTGTTTGAAATGTGCCCAGGTAATCATCATTGGTTTTGCAGAAACTTCGTGCGTCATTTTAAAACGGATCGATCTATCGCAGCGGAACTGAAGCGTAATCCGACGATGATGTCTCGCCTGAAAACTGCTTTCGGAGGCACTCCACAGAAACTTGATGTGGAGCATTCTCCGCAAGCTGAAACTCTCAAAAAGCTTTTGCAAAAGACTGCTGGTGATCAGGGCCTAAACAAAAGTGCCGTAAGTCTTTTAAATTAGTTAAACTTTATATTCTTGATAAAAATGGTTGTAAGAAGTGATCAATATCTTTCAGTTAGTAAGTCTAGTATCTCTTCGCGCATGTAACTACACTTTATTTAATTTGCTGATTGCATAAAAATGAGTTATTTCTAATAGGAACTTTATATGCGCGTTTGGCTAATGCACAACTTGGCGCATGTACTTATCAACATGGTATATCAACCAAGCAAATTGAGTAGACCAATTTGGAGGTGCTGCATGTAGTTTGGTATGAAACGTTGCAACAAAAATATTTTTTTTTAATTGCGCTACAGTTTTTCGATATCATCATAAGTATCTACTCCCCAAATTTTTCCTGCATTGAACTCACTACAGCTAAGGAAAGTTAAGATTATATGCTCGATGTAATTTCGTTCTACTATAATATCGGCTTCTATGTTCTATTTATGGCTGCAGGATACTTTTGCTTGTTTTGTAAATGCTTTTAAGAAGCATATTTTGTCGAAATATTTATATATTTTTTTAATTTTCGAGTTCCATATCCTTTCTTTCGTAAATAGTCTGAAATTCTTCTAAAAACATCATTTTGGATTTCTCAGTATTAATCGTCAGTGTTAATCAATCAGGTTTCAGCAATAATTATTGGCAACTGATTTAATAAATTTTATAAGATTTTGTTAATATTTCTAATTAGAATTTCACTATAATTTCGTGTCGTATGTAATGTTATACAACATTTTGCTGTGAGATTAGTGTGATATTGTGAAGGTTTTACTGCTGTAAAATTTAAAGTAATACATGTTTTATGTAAAGGTTAAGTTTATTTTTCTCTTTAGGAGAATGTTTAGCGCTATTGCAAAATCGGAAAAGACACTTGGGACACTACCAGGTACCTAACGACATGCTGAAACTACTGGAGATAGGCTCTATACTAAAATTTATTTCAGTAATTACAGAAAAACTATAAATCTTTTAGAGCTTTAGGGCCTGTAAGAACACTACTGTCTTGAAGGGGGTACAATAGTTTTTTAGGACGCGGTGCATTTCCCCATACATAATAATATTAATAATAATAATATGTAAAACTAGCTTCAAGTAACCGCCATTGTTCGTTTTTTTTTTTAAATAAAAACATGTCTGAGTTAATTAATTCAATGAAGTGTTTAGACTGTGCAGTACCGCCCACTTCTTTTTGAAATTACTATATATCTATATATGATACTTAAACTCTTTAATATAAATTTGAATCATTCAGAATTTTCATCTTTTTGGGTTGATAAATATAGTCACTATGTACTATCATACCAAATTACAACAGTACCATTTAACCTTTCCGATGATTTTAAATGTTTGTAACATTTTCTCAAATCCTGGAAATTCAGCAGATTTCTTTCACAACTATGTTCGCGCTATTTAAAAAACCTACAACGAGGAGTACCACAAAGTTCCGCTTGCTATATTAGCGTTGATAAGACAATAAAATTTGCTAAAAAAATGTCCAATTTGCCTCATAGTGCACGGTAAAAGAGAGCGAGAGTGAAAAGAACTTTAATCAATTAATTAACTTCATCATATTTATATAAAAACACGAATACAATAAACTAGTATTGAATATACGACCGTTTTTATCCTTTAACATTTTAGGAAAACAATATGAAAATTGCATTTGCTGAGGGCTATCTAGCTGCTGTTAACTCAGAAGATGCTCCTAAATCTGGAAAAACAATGAAGTACCTCAAAGTATGTATGAGTACATTTTAATATTCGATTGTATTGATTGTATTTTGATTTATATTTTTTTTTTGAGGTTTCTTTTTTTAATTCTTACAATAACTCAATGTCTAAACTATTAGGTCTTCCAACAGGTTTTAGTGATTGTTGTCTTCATAGGAATTTTCTTAAGTCTCTTCTCTTCGTCAAATGGCTCCGTGTTTCGGTAGGCAATTTGATTCGGCTAATCGTTTTTTTTTTTGTAATTTTTAAAACGAATATTTATTTTTTAGAATACAATTAGGCAATCAGGTTGAAGTAGACCCTGAAGAAATTCACGTTACATTCGATGATGTCAAGGGCTGTGATGAGGCCAAACAAGAATTAAAAGAAGTTGTTGAATTCCTTAAGAGTCCCGAAAAGTTTTCCAACCTCGGCGGCAAGCTGCCAAAGGGGGTTCTGCTAGTAGGTCCACCTGGCACCGGAAAAACACTTCTGGCGCGTGCTGTGGCTGGCGAAGCCAATGTTCCTTTCTTTCATGCAGCGGGGCCAGAATTCGATGAAGTACTAGTTGGGCAGGGGGCGCGCCGTGTACGGGATCTGTTCAGTAAGTCTTTGGCTGGTTGTCAAATAAAATAAACTTATCTCATTTCAAATAATTCATTGCAGAGGCAGCTAAACAACGAGCACCATGCGTAATATTTATCGATGAAATCGATTCCGTTGGCGCCAAGCGCACAAACTCTGTTTTACATCCGTACGCTAATCAAACTATTAATCAACTTCTTTCTGAAATGGATGGATTTCATCAAAATGCAGGTGTAATTGTTCTCGGCGCCACTAATAGGCGCGACGATTTGGATCAAGCTCTGTTGCGTCCTGGACGCTTCGATGTTGAAGTATGTGATGTTTTTATTTCTAGATTTTTTTTCATTTTAAGATTAATGTAATTACGGTTATTTTTTTTTACCAGGTCGTTGTATCTACGCCAGATTTTACTGGACGCAAAGAAATACTTTCATTGTATCTGACTAAAATTCTTCACGATGAAATCGATTTAGACATGTTAGCACGTGGTACTTCTGGGTTTACTGGCGCTGATTTGGAAAACATGATTAATCAGGCAGCTTTAAGGTAAATATAAATGATTTTTAAATTGAAAATCTGAGTAGATGAAAACTATGAAAAATAATATACAAAACTACTTTACTTTCTCTTGTTTTTCTGGCAGAAATAAGTCCGAGTGATTTTAGTAGTAGCTTCAATTCTTTAATTTTAAGTTCTAAGGTGAGCAAAAGTGAACGAAATAACTTCTAGCTCCCACACAAACACAACGGTTTAAATTTGTTATATATCAATCGTGTTCGCAAAACTGCTGACAAAATGGTTTGGTATCTGATAACGACAATGTAACTTATAATAGAAATATATGAAAAGGGTGCAACAATTAGCAGATTTTTAAAGGTTGATGTAAAAGCAAAATAATTGTATATATACCATGGTTGCAAAATAAGGTTAGGAAAGTAGAAATGAGAAAGCAAATTGTGCTTAATTGAAGTTTTATTTGTGCATTTATATTTCAAAATTATCATGTCTAATATGAATAAAGCACTTTATGTATTTAATAAATATTTTAAAAAGTACTTGCAAAGTTCTCCTAAAGTACTACTACGCAACATTTTCCGAAGCCTTATTTTAGGAAAGTTCAGCCAAACTAAACTTACCTTAATTAATTCAACATTGTCAAGTTATTTTTAAATGTTATAACCTTATATTTGTGAATTTCAGAGCTGCCATTGACGGCGCTGAAACTGTAACGATGAAACACTTGGAAACTGCACGTGACAAAGTGTTAATGGGACCTGAAAGAAAGGCACGTCTGCCGGACGAAGAAGCAAATCTGATAACGGCTTATCACGAAGGTGGACACGCGATTGTCGCCTACTATACAAAGGTAAACTTTTGGTAGCCTAGCGAAGGAGAACGTTTTTGAATGGTGTGTGTCTTTCTCCTCTGGTCACAGGAATCGCATCCGCTGCATAAGGTCACGATTATGCCCCGTGGTCCATCACTCGGTCACACCGCCTACATACCAGAGAAGGAACGTTACCATGTAACAAAGGCCCAGATGCTGGCAATGATGGATACAATGATGGGTGGTCGTGCCGCCGAAGAGCTTATTTTTGGTGCTGACAAAATTACTTCCGGAGCGAGTAGCGACTTAAAACAGGCTACCTCAATAGCAACACATATGGTCAAAGACTGGGGCATGTCGGAAAAGGTGGGCTTACGTACAATCGAAAGCTCAAAGGGTCTAATGTCCAACGAAGTGCTTGGGCCAAATACAGTAGAAGTTGTCGACGCCGAAATTAGACGAATTTTGGGCGAAAGCTATGAGCGTGCTAAAGCGATTTTAAAAAAACATACAAAGGAACATAAAGCTCTTGCCGAGGCGCTGCTCAAGTATGAGACGCTAGATGCTGAGGACATAAAGGCAATTATGAATGATTCGCAATAGTAGACTTATAACTTTATGTTAGAAACGTTTTTAATGACAACATTTTAATATATAAATTTGGAATAAATAAAAATGAAAAATAATGAACAAGGAATACATATTTTTTTAAATAATTGCTTTTTTTTTAAATCGTAAGCTTTTTTCTTTGTAAGAATCGTAATTTTTTTTAATTTTTTTTTATTTTCTTCGTTAGAACTGGTTATAGAATGGGTATATTTGTCAGCCCAGATACGAATCCTAAAGCAGTGTGCATTGTGTCTTTTATATTTTTATTAAAACGCGAATTGTATTTTGTGTTTGTTATAATGACGAACGTTTAATTTAATTTGTTTTAATTAATTTTAAATTGTTACAGTAAGATAATATCAACATTTAACTAATGTATTAAATAATGTAATATGTAAGTCATGAGATATGACTAGTTGATTAAATTTATATTTATTGACAATAAATACAAATGCATTATGAATGTGTTTATTGTTGTTGTACAATATAATTGATTTAATTAAATAATTAAGTTTGTCCATTGTGTGTTTAGAGATCGGAGAATGGAAATATCTTAACGCTCAACAACTCACATACATAGGAGATAAGAAAATAACATATATAGTTAATATAGTTACATATATGTATATGTATATATATATTTAACTTTAAAATGTAGAAATGATGTATTTATTATTACAATACATTAATCAGCGTCGATGTATAATGAATAAAATTTTAATAACAATTATTTTTTAATTATGTATGAATTTATAGGCGTATGTATGTATATATGTCTGCATGTATGTATGTGAACACCTGTTGTCGACAATCTGTTGATCAAGTTAATTTAGCTAAAAAAGACAAGAAGAAAATTGTAAATTTTTTTAAGTTTTAAATAATTAAAATCTTCCTTATTGACCAAATCTAGAATGCGTCTGTAATATTCAAGTAAGAAATTATATTCGGTCCTACCGACTATTGCTAAATATCACAATCAAATTAATAACATAATCTCTTATTTTAAAGAATATACAAGGTGGCGCAAAATAAGTCATCCGGCCTTCAGAATGTCGGTTGTGGCTCGTGCAGTGTGTGCTGTTGCTCCGTCCTGTTGGAACCACATGTCCACCAGTCCTAATTCGTCCAGTTCGGGCAGAAAAAACTCGGTCAACATTGCATATAGCGCGCACCGTCCACTGTTGTCGTTTGACCCGCGGCGTTCGGCCCGATGACTCCTCCAGCGTGAACAGCGCACCACGTAGTCACTTTGAGCGGGTGTAATGGTTTCTCGTGCATCACTCGCGGATTTTCGGTTCCCCAGAAGCGATAATTTTGCTTGTTCACGTACCCGCTGTGGTGAAAATGAGCCTCATCGCTCATTATGATTTTTGCCAACACCACAGACGAATTGTTACGCAAAAAAATAGACACAATTATTCCGCGTTCTTGGGGAGTGTATCGCTCCATGGCTTATTCACTTGTATTCTGTATCTGTCTAGTCCACAAATGTCAAAACAGATTTGACATTGGCGGCCATTTGCAAAAATGAGAGCATCTTCCAATAGGGTGATTTCTGTTGCGCCACCCTGTATATTACAATTTTTTAAACCACGAAACACCCTTAATAGATAACTATATTAAAATCAATTTAAGTTATAGGGGGCTTTATTTTAGCTTGTAATAAAAATAAATGAAAAACATGAACCAACCTAATCGTTTCCAAAATTTAATCAGTTGTTCCCAAGCATATCTCTATTAATTCTCAAGATATCATATTAACAAGTATCAGTAATAGTAATCTTATAAATTCTAGAGCATAAGTACTACCAGTGTACAGAATTTCAGCTCAATATCTCTAACGGTTCTCTCGCTATCGTGTTAAAAAGAAATCATGACAAACAGACGGACAGACGAAAGAACATGGCTAGATCGACTTAATTTTTTTTATTTTAGTCAAAAATATGCGTGAGCAGTTTATTTATTTCTCAAACTAGTCTCTTTTTGGCTCAATACACTTGACGATGCGATGCTCCGACTTGTTTAACCCGTCTGAAAATCTGAAAAATACATTTTCTCGGGGTCTGCAAAGTAGGCCTTCATCGGGCGGTTAGGCTAAGTACTTATCGGACCACCCACTTATATATATGTCAATATCTATTTTGAGTATTTCTCTACGTTGACCAAACTCAAATTACTTATACCACTGTATGATGCATAAAAAGTATGAGTTAACAAATTTACAAAAGCAAATTAATTTACAGTTGTTAATCTATGTACCAAATGGTGTAGCACCGTTTTATATTCTGGACGTTACAAAGGGAAGAACAAACTCAATACACCCTTCGGTAAGTGCACTTACACTTGGCGAAGGATTCACATAATTGCTGGAGGAATTTAAATAATTGAAGAGTACATGAATTTTGTGGTACCTTTGTGCCAATAGAATCGATTCGTGTTCTGAAGAACACGCAGAGCATCTCCATAAATCATAGTGGAATTTATTCCTAATGAGCACATGGCTTTTGTTGTTATTTAGTGATAATAGAACAACATTGCATAAAGAACTGAATAAATCCGAATTAAAGAGATTTCCCCAATAACTTAAAGATTTGGTAAAACTTTAGTTCCAGTGGATGATCAATCAACCAAATGCAAAAAAACCAGATCGAAATCTGACTTACCGTTTTTATTTTATGGATAGAAATAGTTTTCCATCATGCCTACTTTTCACACGGGTTTTCTTTTTAATATAAATATGTGTAAGATAATTAGTTAGCGGGACTTTTCGTTACTTTTCATTGAAGTGTTTTTGAGTTAAGGCGGTGGGAGTTAAATTGATCCAACCACGCCCATTGGTAAAGCTGTCGACAGTGGCCATATAGTGCAAACTCAGATACCAAATTTCAGATTTTTAGGAGCAATATTAGCCAGACATTAGAATATTTTTACTTAATTTCTCAAAATGTGGGCGTGGTGATTTTATGTATTCTTTTATTTTTTCAGCTGCATTCCTATATAAAAAATGTTTCCTATATAGCGCATCAAGTTTCGGAGCTATGGTGAGCGTAAAATTGATCCAACCTATTGAAGAAAGTGGGTGCTTAATTGATCCAACCACGCCCATTTTTGGTAAAGTAGTCGACAGTGCTAATATCAACTCAGATTTTTAGGCGCAAGGTATTCGTATATTTTTACTTAATTTCACTGATTGTGGGCGTAAAAGGTGGGCGTGGCAAATTACTAAAACCCAGCCCCAAAAGAATATGTCTACCCAATTTGAATGAAATCGATTCGGACGTTGGATTATATTCTCCTATAATTTTATGATATGATATATACAAACTCAGCTCGTTTAATAGATTAATAAATTTGATTTGAGAAAAAATTAAAACTGAAATAAAAAAAAATATAAAAAAAATTATTAATATGACGAAAATAATTGCACTTTAAACAAATATTTTAAGATTCGTAAGACCTTGAGCCCGATTAAAAAAACAAAATTTAGAAAGTTACCATTTCTGATGAAAGAGAATTGAGAGCATCTTCAACTGTTGGCTTGTGTCGGTCAATTTTGGATGAGTTTATTGGAGAGAAATTTTCTGCAATTATTTAATATAAAAATATAATAGATTATATAGATATAGATGTTTATATATATAAAGGATGATTCATTTAGAGTTTTTTTTTCATTATTATTTGACAATTGATCATCATGGAAAGGCTCACACCGCTTTGATCTCAGTCAATGGGCTCTGCAACAGCTTAATGAGGATCTGCTGTTTTGGCGTCGAATTATGTTTAGTGATGTGTTACATTTTTGGCTAAATGGAAACGTAATAAAACGAATTTGCCATATTTGGGTTGATGAGCAACCCGAAGGCATTTACATCTCACCTCACAAGGTTTATGGGCAGGTGGAATCATCGGTCCGTATTTTTATAAAAATTATCCCGGGCAGAACATAACCGTCAATGGCGAATGCTACCACACAATGACAACGGACTTTTTGTGGCCTGAAATTGAAGCCCGAGATGCCGGGTTATGTGAAGTTAAAATTTATCGTTGATCGTAGCTGGCTACGATTCAAGACTTGGAAATCAACATTAGTTGTGTAATTTGCGAGACACCGGTAGCTGTGCAAGAGTATTCGAAAATTTACCCTTCCGAATGGACCAATTATTATTTTTAAAAAGTAATTGATTGTTCTTTCAAGACATAATAAAGATTCCGACATCCAGTTTTATTTAAAATATTTAATTTCAAATAAAAAATCGGTTGAAATGAATCACCCGTTAAATAATATTATATAATTTTTAAGTATACATCTTACTTACCAAAATCACCACTCGAACTGGAATCCGTAAAACTGGGAGTACCCTCGGTCCAGGTGGGCGTAGATCCTTCCCCCGACGCTGGTGGAGTCCAGGCTAGACCACCACGAGATCCATACTGACTACTGGATGATGTATCTACAGCCAAATATGTGTCTAAATGTATTTCAGAAACACTAAAAACAAATGTATATAAGTAAACAAAAAAGAGGAATTATTTCTAAAAACAAAATGCCATTTTTTAATTCATTCCTCTTAAGTTTAGGTAAAATTGCTGTAGATACTATCGCGGGTTTCCGGGATTTCAAACTGTAAATCCCGGAGCTTTCGGGATTCTGGTCTAAATTGCTGTAGCTACTAATGAATCCAACTTTGGATTTTATTTTGAAAATCCCGGGATTCCGGAATTTCGAATGAAAGTCCCAGGGTCCCGGATTTTCTCTTATTGATTAGTAGGTTAGAAATTTCGTTTGTATGTACATACGGACCGGACCGTAACATTTAAATATGAAGGAACTTTTATTAGTAAAGAATTCATGAAATACTTAAAGATCGTCTACGCTGTCAGTTTCTTTACCAAAATTAGTTTTATTAATTTTAAAATCACATTGTTCAAGACTTTCGATTTGTCGCAAAGGGGTTGGGTCATGTCTTGAAACAATTAAATACGTGTGCAGTCAAACAAATATTTATGTAGAGTATGTTAATCATGGTGTAATAAATACAATATAAGGTGAAGAAAGTAAAAAATTGTCCCCCTCCACCTCGATATTGTTTCTCTCTTTGAAAACTTGATTTTTGTACTGTTTGCACGGTTGCTACAAAATTATTAAGTAAATAAAAACAACAACAATAACGCAGTCTGTTGTCAAAAATAAAAAATTAAAAAACATCTTCTAAATAAGGCAGAAATCGAGGTGAGTTCGCTCAATTTGAGTTCTCATTTCTCCTTTCCTAACCTTATTATTCAACCATGAGTGAAATATTCTGCTGAACATTTCGAAATTCAAATTAGTTTTTACAACTGCTTATGCTATATTAACTTCTTTTTTTAATCTAAGCATTTTGACAAATTTTAAAGTTTTTAAATATGCTTTAAATGACTTTTAAAGCAACTTTTTAATTTAATTGCATCTTAGGAATTTCATTCAAAGGGTTAAGCTAATTTTGTCAGTTAGAGTTTTTATGGATTGTATGGATGTTACCTGATTCCCAAATATAATTGTAAATTACCTGACTATGTCTTCTTTGTAGGATCCTCGATATGAGGGGCCCACATTCATTTTTCGCTCGTGATGAAGATGCTGGTGATGGTGTGACCTTCGCCCAATGGACGAAGAACTGTTTCGGTTAGAACTGTCTTCGGAGATGTCGTCGAAGGCGGGAGGAGGTGTAGAGCTGCAGGAAGGCGTTGTGCCTAGCGATACATGTGAAACGACAAATGAAAACAAAAGCAATGAATTACTTTGGAGCAAACAAGGAATGGCGTTTGAAATACGCTAACATGTATTAGGAAAAATAGAGCGGGGTGCATGGGAAACAAAAAGGCACGGGAATAAAGCGCCATGCAAGCAGAGCTTTAAAGCGAAAAGCTTTTTAATTGGAGATGACCAGCGATGTTGTTAGTCACTATGTGCAACTGCTGCTTCTGCTGACACGATTAGAATTTGTAGTTTCCTTCATCTCACTGTTAGGATTCAGACTGCAACGCGACGGAGGAAGGCTTTCAGGAATAGTGGAGCAATCTCTGTCTTTTATTTCCCTACGCTTCCTTCGATTTTCACGGCACATTGACTGGCGCGTAGTCGTAGTTCCTTGCTTAATGGCACTTTCAGTGCATACGTCACTGTTGGTAGCAATGGGTGCATGGTAACGACGTTGCTTGCTACGGCCTTCGGACCATCGATTCCTCTCAAATTCATTTTTTACCTCTAGGAAAGCGTTCATCGATTGCAGCAGGTTGTCTTCCTGGTCGTCACAATATTCGCTTAGCGCCAAGTCGGCGTACTGCAACAGTTGTTTGCGTCTGTCCTTGTGTCGCGTTCTAGACAAAGGTTGCTGTTGCTCTGTTGCATTGACAGCAGCAGATTGATGGCATGATGGCGGCGTTCTGCTTTCAGTTTCACGCTGAACTAGTGGAAAACTGTGCACAATTGTTCCAATTGAAGAGCGGCGCGCACTACGCGAACTAAAACTATTTTGGCGTTGAAAAATGTCAACGTGGCTAAAAAGACGAGGACGGTAGGCGGCAGCGGAAGTGTATGTGCGTGCCTCTGACCTTGCCGTAGAGTAAGCCGAGTGCACCGAATCACTAGGAGCCATTGAATTCGCACGCGGCCGGCTGCCAAACACCGGTGTGGGCAACACTTGTGATGGCGTCTGATCTTGATTCTGTTCGAATTCGAATAAATCGTGTAATTCCAACCAATCTCTCACGTTGCTTGGCGATCGCTGCTCACCGAAACGTGGAATCTCTTGCACTTTGAGGGAGTTATCGAGAGGGGAAGAACTTTTAACAGGAAGATGGGCGTTTGTCTTTAGAGCGGTGTGGTTCGTGGTTGATAATAAAATACCTGGTGTGTTCGATTTCACTCGTACTGGTTCGTGCAGTCCGTCGCTTTTTTTTCTACGTGGTGATCCCCGAGGCGGCACTGGTGGCGGAATTTTGGGCTTTGAGCTGGAGCCGCCAGAAGTCGAGAGTCGCTGCTTTACGGGTGGGGCCATTGCTGGAGCAACGGAAGAAACGACCGTAACGCTTGATGAATCCGCTGCTGCTTCCATCGTGTGAGTAGTTGTCGTAGGTTTATTACCCTGCAAATGTGGCTTATGGACGCTGTGCGGATTAGAAGCATGGGCAGCTGCTTTTATGCAGGCACAGGAAATTATCCAATCCATTACATGCAGCATGAAAAATTTTGTATTAAACAAATTCAGATTTGGTTTAATAATAAAAATCCTTTCAGTGTGCAATAACTCCAAAAACATTACAACAAATCTACGTAATCAAAAAATATTTTTAAACAGAACCAGAATTTCAAATTATATAAAAAAAAAAAAAAAAAATTAATTTCTCCATTTAAAAGAATTAATTGTCGTTCACAACGTATGTGACGTTTCTGCTATTAATGCGGCTTTAAAATACGAACAACAAAAAAAAAAACTTTGTTTGCTCGTTTTTATGCGGCGCACACTGGTCTGAAACGCAATTCTAGGTGGACAAAGCTAACAAAAGTGTTTTAAATTAGATGATAATTTAATTTTTTTTTATAAATTTTCTCAAATAACCAACTAACAAATCTGCATGCTTAGGTTTTAACAATGTACCAAGCAAGAAGAAGCCATTTGAGGGGACTTTATTTGCAGGTTACGTTTTACTGGTTGACCGAAGACATACATAGACGTATTAGGTCCTTATACCAGGTCCGATACCAGGTTAAGATATTTTTTGACTATTTTAAAGTAGAGTTAACGTTATTTAGTATGCGAGAACGATTAGCAAACTTTGAAGAGCACAAAAAACAAAAGAATAACAGGATATACAAAATTTGCCACGTCCACTTATTACGCCCACAATTTGTTTAATTAAGTGACAATTTACGATGAAATTGCTAATATTGATCCTGAAAATTTGTGATTTTGTTTCCGAGTTTGTATGCCGAAAATTTCACCGCCGTAACTCAGAATCGGTACAACTACTCACCGAGAAGTTCCGCTAACTAACGGGAGTACCGGGATGTTCTACTACCATTTTTTTTAAGTGGCATTGCAACGCATGCCGGGCATTCGCTAGTACAATATAAAAAACAAAGTTGCATACCTATGAACACGCATCACTCAAGAACGGATCGTGTGGAATTGTAAATTCTCGAAATGATTTCAATCCAAAAATCAATTTTGGGCGGCATGAAGTTTGCCGGGTCAGCTAGTAATTTCATATTTGAGCGTCACATGAGGAATGCCTTTTATATTTCGTTATTAGGGAAAACAAATAAATATTTATCATCGAAAATGGCTT
Organism: Suillia variegata; assembly: GCA_949127995.1. Classification (NCBI taxonomy): domain Eukaryota; kingdom Metazoa; phylum Arthropoda; class Insecta; order Diptera; family Heleomyzidae; genus Suillia; species Suillia variegata. The sequence continues at coordinate 38,484,069 of OX421842.1, forward strand.
GATTTTAAATATTATCTTTGGAGATACAAATTTTTCAAGTTACTGTTACCAACCGTACATCAAAACTTTCTAAGTACGTATATTGCCTAAAATGTCAAACTTTATTATAGAAACTTGAGTTGAACGAGCACAATTGCTTGCCCAATCCCAAAATACAAAAGGAAACCCTTGTAAAACTTATTATCTGTATATTGTATAAGAAGAAATGCTCGAAAATTAGTTGTCTTTTGTTTATCTAAAAATGTAATTATTTATAGGAAAAATAAAAACAAGTGATGGTGCAAAAATAAAATAAAATTACCTCATTTTTGTTGTAAAGGTTATAAATTATAATAAGTTTTATTCAATTGTACCATTTGAAATTTAGTAGACATAATCCATACTAATATTATAAAGGGAGGTGTATTTCTTTATTTATTTATTTTCGCTTGTACCGTTTTCAAGCCTAAACGGCTGAACCGATTTACTTCAAACTTGGAACATACAGGGTGGCGCAAAATTAATCACCCTATTGGAAGATGCTCTCATTTTTGCAAATGGCCGCCAATGTCAAATCTGTTTTGACATTTGTGGACTAGACAGATACAGAATACAAGTGAATAAGCCATGGAGCGATACACTCCCCAAGAACGCGGAATAATTGTGTCTATTTTTTTGCGTAACAATTCGTCTGTGGTGTTGGCAAAAATCATAATGAGCGATGAGGCTCATTTTCACCTCAGCGGGTACGTGAACAAGCAAAATTATCGCTTCTGGGGAACCGAAAATCCGCGAGTGATGCACGAGACTGCGTGGTGCGCGGTTCACGCTGGAGGAGTCATCGGGCCGAACGCCGCGGGTCAAACGACAACAGTGGACGGTGCGCGCTATAGGGCAATGTTGACCGAGGTTTTTCTGCCCGAACTGGACGAATTAGGACTGGTGGACATGTGGTTCCAACAGGACGGAGCAACAGCACACACTGCACGAGCCACAACCGACATTCTGAAGGCCGCGTTTCCGGGTCGCTTAATTACGCGTTTTGGCGATTTGCACTGGCCCGCCAGATCGCCCGATTTAACGGTCCCGGACTTCTTTTTATGGGGTTTTTTGAAGTCTCGTGTTTACTTCAACAAGCCTGAGACCTTGGAAGCCCTCAAGGAAAATATCCGACACGAATGCGAGAATTTATCGCCCGAAACTCTCGCCGAAGTGATGGAAAATGCCATAAAACGAGCCCGTATGGCAATCAATTGTGACGGCGCCCATTTATCCGATATCATCTTCTCGACTTAACACAATTAATTCTAAAGGTCTAAATAAACATAATCAAAAAACAGAATCGAAGTTTTTTATTTAGAAAAAAAATAAGAGCCAAACAACATCGGATGACTTCTTTTGCGCCACCTTGTATATCGAAATGGGTCTGGAAGGAATGATAGGCTATATGAAATCTGCCACTCCCACATATTACGCGCACAATTAGTAAAATTAAGTCAACAAAATCGATTATTTCGTTAATACTATTCCAAAAAATCCCAAATTTGGAATTAGAGTTGGTATGGTCACTGTCGACAACTCCACCAAAAGTGAGCGAGGTTGGATCAATTTAACGCCCACCGCTATATTTCAGGAACGCGATGCTCTACGAAGATAAACGTTTGTATAAAGGTGTATGGTGACTAAATCTACCATCTTACAAAAAGTGGGCGTGGTCGGGTCAATTGAACGCTCATCGTTGTAGCTCAGAAACGTGTTATTGTACGATGACTAACTTTGGTGTGAAGGTGTTTGGGAACTATATCTACCATCTCAGCAAAACTTAACTCAATTTAACACCCACCGCCATAGCTTAGGAACGTGATGTACTACTATGAAAAAATTTGGTTCATAGTAACTAAATCTGACCGGAAAGTGCTACTACAATTTTAGTTGCATACAAATGTGAATACCGGGGAGGTTAACTGCAACAGTTGCAAAACTCAGTTTAGAGGTACATGGTGACAATATTTACAAACACACAACGGGAACGGTATAAAATTACCAAATTAAATACAAATATAAATCCAAAAATGGTGGGCTAGGCTGGAAAGTTTATTAATCTTAATTAACAAATAATCTAGTCTTAGATTCTATTAAAAAGAACCCGGGCACCGCTGGGTAATTTAAGCTAGTCAGTAATAATGTAATAAATTTTCTTCATATAAATATTTTCATGGAATGTCTTTTTAATAAAAAGAATTTTTAAGTCGATAATTTATGACTATTTAAAAAATATATTATTCCACATTACAAATTTTTTTCATCAGTGAAGATAAAGACAAAAATGAGATGAAGTGTAAAAGTCGATTGAGTGATCGTTTATGAGGGCGTATAAATATGCAGTTTACGTAATATACAAAGGCTTTACGCGTTTAGATGAATACTATGAGTATTAAATTTGTTTAAGACAAAATTAAAAGTACACGATTTGATCCATAAAAATATTTGGTATTTGATGTCTGAAGTAAATTTGACAGATTTTAAAAAACAAAAATAAAATGTTTAAATAAAGAAGTTTTGGTAGTTTTACTACAAACACTCCAAATATCTAAATGTGATAAAAGGGGTCACATACAATACATATTTTTGAATGCACCTTCTTTGTGACATTTTTGTGTTGTGACATTTTGATGCACGAACACATTTTTAAGAAGTTCTCAAATTATGGGCTTAAAGTAAAGTAAAGTGAAGCAGGATGAATGTATGTATTTACATACATATGTTTAATTTGTTAGGTTGGCATTGCGGACTAAAGGATCAGTACAAAATATATATTTATTAAAATAAGGAAGTATCTGTATCTACTTACATCGAATCTCGTTTTCATTTTCTATGGAGCGCTGAATTGCTTTGGATAAGCTTTTTCTTTTGGATGGCGAATGTTTTAGGGCTGAAATATTTGAATTACAACACATTTTAATTTAAAATAACGAATTGTTGGCAACACACACACAGCTATTTTTAGTGCTACCGTAAAACCGAAAAAAGCGTGCAAAAATATACAATCTAAATGATATACGATATACATACTTAGATATGACGGTATAAATACCGACAGTTTTAAATTAAAAAAATAAATAAGTAAATGTAAAGTTGTTTTCAAAGCAATATTTTGATTAGTCGAACATAGTTTCAAAATCAAAGATTCAATTCGATCTTCAAAACTTTTAGATTGACAGCTCAAAGATAAAAATATGTTTAACACTGTAGAAGCAGTCTCAAGTTTAGTTTAATGAACTAAATGGTCTTAAATGGTGTCATTGTATACTGGATAGTAGAAATTGTACAATTGACAGCAGGAGAATATCTGTTAATTCTTTTTAATTAGTATTGCATAATGTTTTTTTTTTAACATTGAGGTTAATTAATGCCATTTTATAATTAGTACTGCCTGTCGTTTGTTGGTTTAGATTTTAGCAAATATGTTTGCATTGAAACATTTATTTCAAATCAAGTTTTTGAATTTATGGCTTATTTTTTATTAGCTCTTAAATAAATGCAAAGATTTAGTTTTCTTATTTTAAAATCGTAAACCCTTAAATAAAATAGTTAAATTTTTTTTTGCATGTAGGCAACACTGATACCTCGAATATATTTGCGAGGCATTCAAAAACTATGTTCCATACAATTTTTGACAATTCTTTTTTCGTGTTCGCAAACTTAAAAAATGTCGAGGTTTTCGAGGCATTTTTTTTTACTAAATCTGTCGAAATGGTCAGAAAGGAATAAACAATATTTCACTTTTCGGAAAAAACCCACTAAATTTTGGAAACATTAATCATGTCTTCATTATAAAAAAAATGGATATAAACATTGAATTTAGAGGATAACAACAAAGAACAAGTTTACAACAAACATATGCACCAGCAACCCAGAAAGTAGTTATAAAATAATAAATACTAAAATGTTTTATTAAAAAAAAATATATCTTTTAATAAAAAAGATATACAAATCTAAATAAAATACTAAATTGTTTATAATAGTTTTTGTACTCGATTTCAATCAAATAATTTAAAATATCCCAGTATTTAGATTTGTGCATGTTCGTTTTCTTTAATATTTATTTTTGAATTTTCGAAGGGTACATTGAGTTTGTTTTTTTTTTTCATTTTTAACTCCCATAATAGGGCGTGTAAGCTATGACAATACGCGTATAAAATGATCAGCTTTGAATTCTGAGTAAATCAAATGATGTCAGTCTGTCTGTCTCAAAAAAAAGGCGTGATCGGACCAAAACTACTCCTCTGCCCATAAAATAGTTAAGTTTTTAGTTTAGTTAAACAGTTCAAATTCGATATTTAATACTTTAGTAGTAACATGAAACTACTTACCAAAGAACACCGCCCACTTATAATAGAGACATGTAGCATATATGTGCTACAAGAAGCACATTTTTTACTCTCTAAAATGCGGAGGATATTTGAGCTTCGGCAAAGCCGAAGACAATTCTTCTTAGTTTATTTTTTTTTTGGTTTGTGGACCCTCAGGAACTTTTTATAATATTAGTTTAGGTTATTTAAGAAAACAGAAAAGAGCTTTTGCCCATAAATATAAATAAATATTAAATTTGTGAGGTAAATGTATTATTTTAAACCAACATAACATTTAAGTTCTTTTAGAGAAGTGGTGAGTCACAATCTGAAATCCAGGTCGGATAAAAATCGGAAAAATTTCCGATCGATAGAGTTTCGTATTCTTATTCGAAATCGGATTTCAATACCGGATTGCATAGGAAAAAGTTTCTAATTATCGAAATAGGAATATTTTTCAGATTTCTATCCGATTCGGAATTCAAAACAGTGTGTAATATATAAATAAAATTAAAAAATATACGAGTATATCTAAACTATACAACTAGATAGCTACACACAAAATTTGGTAAATATATTTAAAAGAATGACTTGGATTATTGTGAAAAAGTTAAAAAGTAATTTAACATTCTTGTAACACTTTGGACAATAAACTAAATTTGATGTTTTTTTATTTCCAATTAATATGTATATACAACTTTACCTATGTAACTGGATACCAAGGTACGAAATTTTCTATGATTTCCCTTAATTTCTGGGAGATCCACTTTGCATAAAAAAGAAATAAAAAAAAATAATGAATCGATTGAAAGTGATTGATGAATAATGGTTACCGAAAATCACAGTGAGGTAGGCTTGCCACCGTTCAAATCTTTGTGAAAGGATTTTTATAGAAAAAATCTCATGTCATATTTTCAAAGATACATACATACTTACATATATATTGTATAATATAATTTTAAACACAATTTTTTGTTGGAAAAAATATATTTTGAGTATGAAGAATGACAACAAAGTGAAAACAATTGCAAAAGATACGCAAGAATATTCACGAAATTAAAATCAGGACTTTACATAGTTCACTCCCTCTTGTTATTACCTTTTACAATTTACTAAATTCTTTCGCACTTGCCCTAATATCAATTTACTTCATCATTTAAAAAAGATGTTTCATGCTACAACTCAGAGCAAATTTAAAAAACAAATTTTGACATTTTAATGGAATCTAAATCGGAAAAAATATTACTTACTTATATATATATATATATATATATATATATATATATATATATATATATATATATATATATATATATATATATATATATATATATATATATATGTATATATATATATATATATATATATATATATATATATATATATATATATATAATAATAATTATAAAATAATATTAAGCGCTTTCGAATATTACAAAAAAAGGAAAATATTTATTTCCTCGCAAATGAGGTCGGGTGGCAAGCCTACGTTAAAGATACTCTCACATTCTTTAAATGGTAAACATTTTTAAATGTATGCTCGAATTGTTGATTATTCAGTTCATTATTTTGCGTTGATTCCTTAACTTAATTAATATGTTTACTGTTGCACAATATTGTCAACAATCAATACGAACATCAGCACCCGTATTTCATAGTAAAAAATAAACTGTGAATAAAGATTGAAATGGTGTTTGCATTGCAACTAGCAGCAAATGGCTTAGAAACGCTTTTCGTGTTCAACTACTTACGTGATGGAATCTTCCTAAATACTGTTTTGGCCATGAAGTTTTGAAATCGTTGAGCATAAAACGAGGGTCTGCAAACCGAAACTGTGTCCTGTAATTTTAATTAAACATATCAAAGAATTGCAAAACTTTCAATTTTACTTAAAATAATAGCAAACAATTAATTTTCTTAGTAGGATTGTCTCAATATAATTAAGAGAAACTATTGTTTAAGTACTAAAACAATTATAATTAGATGTAAAACTTCAGAATCATTTCGATTGTTTAGAGTACTCCATGTAAAAATTTGGGGGTTCACTATACCCAGACACGACTGTAGACAGAATTAAATTAAAAGATTCATAAAAACCAACTGACTATTTCACAAATTGAATTGCATTCGAATTTTTATTAACACTTGTATATATGTATTATTTGTATATACTTGTACAAGTAAATATGTATGATTTCTATCATTTTAATGCATAATTTTTTTAAATAAGAAGTTAGTGCAAACCTTTATAGAAATTTTAACTTGTACGTTAAATTTTTAACGTCGTTGACTTTTCAACTGGATTAAGGAAATTGTATTAACGACGTTAAGTTTTCTCGGATTAACGAAGTTAAATTCTTAAATAATGATGCCCCCGGCGAAACAAGTTTTTTTATTTACATAAAAGAAACAATTGAACAATATTGTTTAGTTATTTACTTGTAAAGGGTTAATTCAGTTTTGCATATTTTTATTGACTACAGCTAAAAAGTTTTGCATGGTTAAAATATTAGTATTAAAAACGTTTTTAATTTTCCAAACCATTTAAACCAAGTACTAATTCGTGAAATTCTTTGTAAATTTTAACATACCCCATCGTGAATAATACTCTTAAATGTGTGCTCCAGTTTCTTCTTTAATCGGTATGATTGCAAGATGTCTATGATGCCAATGAATAAAAGTAGTCTCTCACCCTTCTCACTTCTAGCTGGTATACCTCCGGGTCTAAAAAATTCAAAAATTAACCATTAGTCCAGATTTTCATTAACTCATTAATATTTGATGGTCGCTCTTACGGAATGTCATCCTCATCATCGATGGGTTCGCTTTCTGCCTGGATGCTTTCCATAGCTGTGGAATGTGCCACTAAACGCTGCCGATTGACGGATCTGTACGTCACACTTAGGTTAGATATGTGTGCATGCGATTGAAATGCATTGGATGAGGATTTGTGAGTGTTGATGCCAACAGTGTGTTTCCTTACCTATGTCGATTAATACTGGCAGCTGCATTGTCCTGTTCGCGTCCTTCACCTTCCAAACAGTTATCTGTTTCCGCCTCGTCGTCCAGATCGGAGTCCGCCTCTGCTAGAGGGGTCCTCGACGTCATCTTTCGGTGTTCGCTTTTTTTCTCTTTGCTCGATAAATCTAAATTGTGGACACCCACCAAAAGTGAGTAGTCCATTATCTTAAACGATTCTAAAACGGTGCAGTCTCGCTGTATCGTCTTGACCAGCGCACTATAAGTCTCAGCTTCGAGAAATATCCCATTTGGATGTTGTTCCATGAAGTCAAGATCCTTATATGTAGGTGATTTTTTGGAGCGCTCCGATTTCGAAGCCTTTCTTTTAAAAGTTGAGCCCTTCAGGTCGTACTTCAGATGCATTTTTACATATGAAGGCAGCAAATTGTTCATGACAACCAGACGAATGTTTTTACTATTGCTCGTTTGAAGGCAGTAAAGACCGAAAAACTTTGGTAAAAGTGTTCGAGGATTTTGATTCAAATTCATGTAGTATCTAAAAGCAGTACGCAAACCAATGAAACGAACAAACTTAAATAAGTACTCGTAATGCAATTTTCGTACCCTGGTAGAAGCTTTTGCAAGAACTCCCCTTCCTTGTGTTGAACGGTTTTAATAATGAATTCATCATCGTTAGTTAAGTAGAAAATAGATCCGGAAGCACCCGGATTCGATAATTCTCGCAAAGGGGATGAACACATCGACATCTAAAATGAAAAACAATTATGAGAAGACTACTCACTAAGAAAAAAGAAAATACTCTCATTTGGTCACTGACCATAAAATCATCCGGCTGTATACCAAATAAGTCCCTAAAGTAGCGAAATGCAATAGGCGCATAGATTTTGTATCTGAATTCACTGTAATGGTGGGCGGGCGTAAGGCTAGATCCCTCCGGAGGAAATGTAATACTCTCGATTTCCCAGAAGTCCATCATCAGCAAATCTCGTTTAGGCTTCGACGCCAAACTTCCAACCTAAATTAATACAATAAAAAAGTTCAAGATTTACGCAATAGTCAAATTAAATTACTGTGTGCTGAATTCCCAATTGAATTGATCCCATTATTTGTGATGTTTGAATTTTCTTGTAGGTAATTTCACCGCCTTCACCGACACGCCTGTGTCCAATTTTACGCTCTTTGTCGCCCTTGTTGCCATAGCGCGATTGGCGATGACCGTGCACCTATAGTGAATGTCAAATAAATATTTTAGTTGGTTTGGTTATAATAATTGTACTCAATATACTATTGTATCATAAATGTTTGTTATACTTTTTAAATTGACATTTGGCAATGTTCTGAAATTCGCTTCGGTACAGAAACCGGATAAAATCCGATTGATAGTATTCTGAATTTTCACTATTAGACATTTACAATTTTTTGAAATTGATTTTTAGTCAGAGCTAGACGAACAGTATTCATTTACATTACAAATTTACTAAAATATCTTTTAAATAACGTTATTTTGGATAACGTTATCGGTAACGTTATTCTTTAAAAAACAAAATGTTATTAAAACAAGTAAGACATTACAGTCGGTCCTACCGACTATTACAAATGCACCACATTATTAAATATTACAATCAAATTAGAGTGGATCATGATTTAAAAAATTGTTTTTACATTTTTATATTTCTAAAAATATTTTATAAAAGATCGATTGTATGCAAAATATCCTATTAAAGTTTTAAAGGTTTTATTATATAATAAAAATATAACAAACATGAACCACCCTAATCGTTTCCAAAATTTAATCAGTTGTTGCCAAGCATAAATTTCGTTCAAAGTTTCAACTCAATATCTCCAATGGTTCTCAAGATATCGCGTTAACAAGATATCAGTATATCTTGTAATAGTGGGCGTGGTCATGGGCCGATTGGCTCAAAAACGGTTCTTTCGAAACCAAATATAATAAGATCTATTCAAGTTGCTCATAATCTGATAGTTTGATATTTTTTATTCCTTTGGAATATATATGTTCGATATGTTCAAGAATATGAGAACAGTTATTTAAAAAGTTATATATTTATTAAATAACTGCATTGTACGGGTACTCATATGTAAAGAAATAAATTTGAATTTTGCATATGTTATCGATATCCCATTTATCGGTATTTGTAACTAGCAATTTTTCTAAATTTTAAAACCTTTAGCCACATATGTACTTATACGAGTATGTGTGCACACACGTACGATAATGTGTCGTGATGGAATATTAAAGGGCGAAAAGATATTCGAAAACAGGTGGTAAATCTCTTAAAATAAGAAAGAATTTTATAATATAAGACCTTGCAACTAATATATTATAAAAGGAATTGTTTTTTATATGTTTAATTAATGTTTAAGTAAATTAACTACAAATAACTTTACATACTCGAATTTAAAATTGAAAAAAAAAACACTTACGTCTGGAGATGATGATTGTCCGATTTGATCTGAAAATTAAATTTTAGATATTAGTTGGATAATAAAGTAAGTAAGAAATCACAGTCGATTTCACCGACTTTTATAACCATTATTACAAATACTTTATCCTAAGAAAAAAATAACAAAACTGGATATGAACCACCCTACTGACTTCAGCCTGATTTGAACCCAAGTGGATGTCAAAATATCGCGTTAAAAAGATATAAGTTCGTAAAAGCATTCAGTGCACAATAGCTCCAATGATTATTACACTATTGTGCAAACAAGAATTAATGACGGACGGACAAACAGACAGACAGACTGACTTGACTAGATCAACTCAGTTTGATTCTGACCAGGGATATGTGTCTATAACTTTATTTAATATTATTCTATGTAGCAGTCATTAAAATGTTAAAATATAAACAATACTCAAATGCCAAATGTGGGCGTGGCAAAATTTGTATTGCCAATTTTTATTCAGTATATTTATTTAAATATCTCCGATAATAATTGTCAGAGTTCAGGGTTGAGCAGTGATGATTACATTTTGTTAATCATTACAACAAATTACGTTTGATTACAGTGATCAATATTCAAAAGTAATCAACAATATTTTAATTAAAATTTTGATTACGGATTATTTTTCGTAATATATTACAAATTTTTAAGAAACGTTTAAGAACAAAACCAAGTATGAGCAATTTAAAAAAAAGGTCTAACTAAGCGATATTTAAAAATTGTGCCGTTTTTTTCGCTTCACAAACGAGTTTTTTTGAATGTTACAGGGTGTTATTTGAAAAGTTTATTCAAAATATCACTTAAAAAAAGTATGTAAATAATAAAAAAAAATTAGTCACAGACCTGCAGAGGCGAATATTATTTAAAAAACAAAATATAAAATAAAAAAGTTATATTAATAAATTTACAATTTTACATTTTCTGTTGTTCTCATTCCTTGGAGAAAATATTCCAAGTTCAGAGGCAAATGGGGGTTAAATTCGTGTTAACTAGACACATGCGCCCCTCCTCGCGTCACAACTGACTTCACTGGCAAAATGACTGTTCATTGATTTTTTTATTTGTTTGCAAAATTCATTTGGCGAATAGTATAAAAATCTTTAAAGTTTTCCTTCTCAAATTATTTTCACTATTCGCCGTGATACGCTGGCAAAGGCATACATAGCTAAATGATAAACCAAGAGAAACATTCAAATATTTTTTTCAACATATACGACATTCAAGTATATGTACATTCCATTACGGGAAACTTGAAGCTTGAAAACTCTTTGATAATTCGAAAGACTTTATTTACCATCCTTGTGGCTTGATGTTTCCACATGTTTGGCGATAGACGTGGAGGACAGTTCACCGTCGATGGAATTGATTGTGTCTCTTGAAGCCATGATGTAGCTCGTGCGATATAATAAACTGTTTTGCCAATGGGAATGAGAACTGCTCGTCTTAGTGTTGCCAATCCTTCCTCATGTCATTTTTTTGCGTTCGCTTTTTTTTATTTGTGGTCAGGTCGCACTTAAGTATGCAGATTTTTGGATGTTATCCAGCTAATGTCTGTAGCTATACGAGCTTTTTCTTATGTTACTTAATCAATGGATCAGTTCAGCAAAAGTACACAGTTCCCGTTTAAAACCTTGGCTTTGGTGTTGCTTCGCCACTTTGCTACTGTCAGTGCATACTTTACGGCGTTGTAAGTACAGTGTTGCATTGTGTCTAACTTTGTATGTATGTACTCGTATATATCGAAAAAGGGAATTCTATTGTGTTCCACATTTAAAAAAAAAAAATATTTTTAAAAATTCTAAACGAAGTTTAACCGATGAACTTATGTGCATGTCATATGGTGTATATGCTGAATCCGAAATTACGTATTGACGATTTCAAATTAAACAAATCACTTATTTGATGTTATCCTCAATAGTTTCAGTAGTTTATTCTTAAACTATTGTAGAGGACTATTACGTTAATCGGAGCCCTCACTAAGGTTTGCTTTAAATACTGCTGAATTGTATTTTTATTCGTTCTAAAGTAGAAAATAAAAAATTCTGGGATATTTCATTTTTAAATAACTTTCAATTTAGTTTTGAGTTTGCTCTTTCAAATTAGATAATTTTGTTGTTTTTGAAGAGAATTGTATTCATTTAATACTTACAACTACATACATACATTAACAGTCGTGCGTATTGTGCGTATCCTTGTTATAATAGCAATCAGTATTGCGCAGGCGAGAACCCTGAATTAAAAATCAACCCTGAACATAATTTTTTGAATTGAAATATAATTCCCAAATGTTGGGCTTTGTTTATTTCTTTCGTTTATTATTATTAAAAAGTGTTGCTTTTTTTTAAACAAAACTAACATGTCATTTTTAATGAGAACGTCTGTCATTTACATTGTAGTCAATTTATGATCACCTAGACCAGACCCTTAAACAATTACATGAATTTCTTTGTAATATTAAATCGCATTAAATTGCATTAAAAACAAACATTTCAGCATTTAAATTTTCAATTTACAAAAAAAAAATGTTTTTACTTTTTTGCCAAGCACTGTCATATTATTTTGTGTCAGTTTGAATGGCATAATGAGAACACATTAGGTGTAATATGACACCTGTCATATAAAGACATTTCGAGATGGTATTCAGAATGGCATAGTGGAAACCAGGCGTTATGTAAAATCGCGCTTATAAAAAAATGGGAGTAGCAGTTGTCTAATACCGCTCACTTTTTGTAGAGCGTTAAATTCAGGTACCTTGAGCCTGTATACTGCCATAGCACCAATAACATCAAATTTATTCCAGAAATACCTGTTTTTTTTGTGCATTTTTGCTTTTTGTGGGCGAAAAATGTGGGTTTGGCAAAATTCATGTACAGCGATTTCCAAGGCTGTAACCAGTACTTTTTCTAGAGTGTCTTTGTATTTAAAATCTTCTGAGGGGGTATGAACCCATAGAATTCCTTTGGATACAGCATTGACGATTAAGAAGCACAAACGAAAGTTTTGATCCATTTTTCATCAAAATGGGTCCATTGGTTCTGAAGTTTAGCCTGTTGGGACAAACGAGTAATTATATATGTATATAGTGCAGATTCATTCATGTTTTGTGATCGGTGGTGAGCAGTCGATCTTTGCAGTTGCTCTGACCGCGACTTCCACATGCCTTTAGAGGGACGCACTCTTGTAAACGGAACAGACAAAAGTCCGCTTGATAAAATCCTACATTTTGTATATATATATATATATATATATATATATATATATATATATATATATATATATATATATATATATATATATATATATATATATATATATATATATATATATATATATATATATATATATATATTATATGATTCTATGTCACTTACGAAATATCTTGAAAATGGATTTACTTGATTTTAATCGGATTCAGTTGGTTTATTTTTACTTAAGAAATGATTGTCAAATATTGAACTGTCACTCATACTGATAATTGACAAAACCTAAACAAATCATACAAAATTATTGTTCCAAACGAGGAAAGACCAAACAACAAATTAAAAGCATTCTTTTTTATTTCGTATTTATTAGTATTCAGTATTCGTTTATACCTATACCTATACATACAAATATGAATATACCTATGAATTTCAGTTTTTATCCTTACATTTATATGCATTTACAAAATAAGCACTTTAAAAATACCGCAAAAATTTCTTCCATTTATTAAAATTCTAAATATAAATATCCTATTCGAACACAAATACTCTACCAAACTAACTGCTTAAAGCTAAGGATGCGATCGACATTACTACTGCAACAGTTGTCCATTTCCGTTGAATGTTTGTAGCTTTATCTAAAAGTACAGAAATCAAATGTATCAAAACTTGTCATCAACATTTAAAATTGTGATAAAAAATAATTTAATTATGCAGGTGTAAAATTTATCACTTTGATTTAAGAAAAAAAAATGTGGAGTCAGTCGAATTTGAAAATTCATTTAGATTTTCCAATTATAAACAAAAAATAAAATAAATAAATAAATAAAAAATCAAACCTGTTGTTGATCATTTTCGCTTGCTTGGTTTTTAAACTTTTAATATAATTTTTTAATATCCAGCAGATAAAGAAAAATTTTATAACATTGATCGACATTCCATTGTCTTATAGAATGTGTGCCCTTGTGATATTTGAACGTCCTTGTCAAAACTTATGCCGGATCTTATAAGTTTTGTTAAGTAAATGTATCAAAACAATATCTAGTCAGTTTTATTGTTTTGTAAGCATTTAGCGAAACTTATTCGATTCGGCATATGTAACTAATAGAGAAAGTATGTTTGAGTTGATTAATTGATTAAAAATGGTGAAGCTGTCGACAGTGATCATACAAACTCAGATAACAAATTTCTAGGAAAAATATAAGCCGAATAATCTAATATATATTTTACTCAATTTCACAAATTGTGGGCGTGGCATATATAATTAAGCCCAAAATCTTCCCGGGCGTGAGCATAATCGCAATCGATAAAGATTGGATACAAGTTTATTCTATAGAATACGTCATTGTAGTAGTTTTGAAAGTACTGAACCGAAGAAATCTATCTACTACATTACTATTTAGTTAAAAAGGGAAGGTTTGTACGGAAGGCAGGGCTAGCTTTCGTCCGATATCATATCAAACCACCGTAACTACCAAACTATGGAATAGTTAACAAATCTTAGATGGTTTCAAGAACATACATTAAAAAGCTACTAAAATACGATGGTTACGAGTTTATATTAGTACAAGTGCGGCTTTTTAAACATAATATTAATACAGCATTACTTCGTCAAAAGCCCTTGGACACTTTTTAGAATAAGGTTAGTATGGCGGCATGAATGCCTCACATAGGCCAATCTAGACCCAAAGCGATACCACTTTCACTTTCACTCTCACTAAATATAAAAAGTGTTTGAGATCATTTAGAGATCTAAAAGTAGCCTTTCCAAGTAAAGCCATTCTACATCTGGCCAAAGTCAAAGTGTTTCTTCTTCCTGGTTCTCTGGTTCACAATAATTTATACACCAATTATTTGAAACTAGTCCTATCCTGAAGGCATGGTGCCCCATCAGACAGTTAGCATGCCTATTATTATTATTTCTCTATTTGTTGTTCCCAATGGATTTAAGAGTTTGATAAAATTGTTTATAAGAAAGAATTTAAGGGGAACTGGTATGCAAAAAGGATCACTGTCCATCAGAACACCTTGTTTTGCAAGCACGTCAGCTTTTTCGTTGCCCTTTAATTTTGCCCTCATTATTGGTTTGTTTAAATGAAATTAAGAATTTAATGGTTCATGGTTCTCTATTGTAATTGTATTAAATTATATTAAAATAAGCAAAAGAATGTTTTTTGATTAAATTTATTTAACATACAAATTTGTAAGTCTTGAAATTAATTCAATAATTATCAAAATATTGTCACAAAATAAAACATTTATTTTGGAGACTCATGCTCGAAATTGTTTAAAGTCAGTGGCGAAAAAAGAGGCGGATAAGCTGTTTCTTTTTACCTTCCTAGAACCAATTTTTCAGCAAGATCTGATTACTAATTTCTATATTATAGTAATCAACAACAATGACAACAACAATAAAAAACAAAAACAAAAACAAAACAACATTGCAACCTTCTGGATCTTACCTCTACTTACCATAGAAAATTGTTTCCCTTCGCTTTGTGTAATTTGTCCCGAGTAGAAAAAATGCACAAGTGATCGGTGTGGGGGACTCTAGTTTGTTTCTAGGAATTTTCGTTCTGACCGTCATGCTGTACAGTCCGCTGGAATTTTGGTCCATTTGTGTCAGAACCGAATCCAGAATTTTCGTATCAAATCTGAACAATTGGAAAAAATTACGAACAATTGCAAGCAAATTAAGAAGATATACGCACATTACGGACAGCACAGGTTGGGGAAAGACATTCTGCACGGCACACATCACGTCGACGTCACTCTGTTCGCCATTCATTCTTGCTTCCAAAACAAAATCGGATTCAGGAACTGGAAAACATCGACAAACATCAAAAATTGCATAGTCAAGTATTGGAGACTGAGCCTATCCAGCAAAAAAATTTGTTTCCCAGCTCAGCAATTCTTTCACCACAAAATTCGTGGTTGGTGAATGGTGAATCAGGCCTGAATATTTCACCACTGAATTTCAGTTCTGGTCTTTTCATAGAAAACAAATTTTCGACTGGAATAGACCTCAGTCCATTGCAGACATACCAATAATTTGTAAGCGAGCACTTCTTTTGTCTGTTGACTCGAATGTTTGCACGGAACACGTATACTCTCCGGTCATATTCCAGTCCGGCTTATTTATTGATATAACACCGGGACTTCCCTCCATTGTAAATATTTTTGTGTCGATCTTTGACTTCATAAAGCCCTATTTTTGGATGGACAAGAAAAGAGGGCACAACGCGATCATACATACACAAATGTTGTTAATGTGGTGGTGATAGCCATTTCAGACAAAACATACCATTGCGAAACCCTTCACCGAAGGAATCCATTGATAAATGGAGTGGTTGTTAAAGAGCCACTTCAAGACAAATCCTTTTTCTCGAGGCCCCACTTCGTACTCGCAGTCCAGGACGAGAGGGTCAGGCTCAGTATTGTGGTCTAGTGTGTAGGTGTGTGGTACCTTAAGATTAGTTATTCGTACTGAGTTTGTGACTGTTCAGAGTAAAGTTTTAAGAAAAGAAGAGTTAGTTTAGAATGGATTCTCGCCATAATCTCATTTTCATATTGCTAGCAAAGAACTTTATTTTTTCTACCTGAGAGCAAAGTCAGCCATGTCAGTAGCGTTGCGTACAAGGACCTTTTGTTCGCCATCACCAACAGTTTCGATTTATATCGCCCGATGTGGTTAACTTGCTTCTATTTCTGACTAACTTCAAGTCAACCGCTGATTTCACCAGCAGGTTTGAAGGTGGTTTTTTTTGTTTGTGATTTTGTATTATTTTAAGTCGCGATCTACGGCAGACATTTGCCTTGTGTTAATTTCAACTAATTGACTAAATATGATTACGGTGATTTTATGGGACAGCCTTGTTATCCTTGCCTTTGGCTTGGCTTGGCTTCCCTTGTATTACCTTATATTACTTTCGAGTACCTACTCTGCTTTCACCATTTCACAGTCTACTTAATTTCCAAAAAAAAAAAAAAAACCAAAGTAGCACAAGTAATTTTTCCTTTTTTCTTTCTCAAAATTGAACACTTCGTTACATTTATTTCACGAGTTCACAAGTTGAGTTATTCTCAATTAGTTTCTCTTGAAAATGTGTTTTTCTTCGTGGTTTTGTTTTCCCCTGACTCGTAGTTGCAGCATTTTCACTTTCCACTTATACTAATTTTAAGTGAAAAATCGACTTTTTTATGTCGAGGAAATTATGTGAAATTTTATTCGTTCCTCTGAGATGCAATAGTGTCGGTATCTTCTTTACGATTTTGTTTATTACGGTTGTCTTTTTTCCAGAACTTTTGTCGTCTGCGCATGTCCGCAATTCGCAGAGCTTTATTCCAGTAAAAGCCAATTTTGAAAACTCACAAGAAGTGTTATCCTTTTTCGATGTATACATCTATACATACGAGTACATGTAAACATACTCGTACATGCATGCATATATTAGGTGAAGTTTATGCTCAAGTATGACAGTTCTTTACGTGCATGACAGCTGCTTGCCTACATTATAACTTATATTGATTTAATGTAAAATTTACTAACTTTATAAGAAGAGCTTTAAAGTTTAGATAATAGAACATCGCTGGAATTTTCGAAGTACAAATACAAATTAATTAAACCTTTACTACGATACTATTTTTTTATTTCTGCTTAATTTATTAGACAACTAGCTTGAAGTACCCGGCGATGTTCGCGTTATTTTTATAGAATTATGTGGCTAATTTGGTAATTTGAAACCAAATTTGAATGCAAAACTTCCCGTTGTGAGTTGGAGGATATAATGATCTTGAACTCCGAAACCAAATTTCTCAAAGGTAGCTATTAATTCCGGTAATCGTGTTATATGTTAATAAAATTGTAGTATCACTTTCGGACAGATAGGATTACGAGTACTTGGCAGTAAATGTTTTTTACAGCGGTACGTTAAATTCAAGAGCTGTGGCGGTGGGCGTAAATAGACCCACTAAGATCAGTTTTTGTGGGCGTAGTAAATAGGCGTGGCGTATTTTGTATAGCCCATCATTCATTCGGTTAAGCCATTTAGGGGTGCAAACGGAACAAACGAAAATAAATAAATAAAAGATAGACCATACTTTAAAATATTAGTTAGGGTATCTAAACACACGCTTGCAAGAACTTGAAGGGATTAAAAAAGTTTTTTGAGAAAACACAATAACACTGTTTGTTTTCAAACATAAGATTCTTCATTGAATTTTTAAATATTTTTTCAATGTTCTGTGACATGTGTAAATACATATGTATATTTTAATATAATTTACATTTTTAACAACATACAAACATCTTAGGACTATTTTAGACTACAAAAGTACGTGGATTAAAAATTTTTAAAGAACAAACAAACATTTTTATATACTATCTTCCTTTCCACGCCTACTTTATTTAAACTTGGAATATATATTGGGAGGGCTCTGAGAGGAATGATATATATATATATATATATATATATTTGTATATATTAATAATTCTCCCACGCCCACATTCCCACATACGACACCCACAATTAGTGAAATTAATTAAATCTATTGAGAGAATTATCTTCGGTCTAGACACAGCTCAAATACCAAAAAATGTGCTGCTTGTGAAAGGTTTTTCAATAAGAGCGCTACAAAAGTTTTTTTTTTAAATAAAACAAAAACGGTTTCGGATATCAATGGAATTCTTTATTCCTGTGAAAGCACATTCGATGCCATTATGGATGGAACTCGATTTCTTTAGCATGGCCACCACGGGCACGCTTGCAGAAGTCTAGACACTGAACCCAATTTTCGACGGTTTTCAAGCATAAATCGGCCGATACTGCTGCAATTTCACGTTCGATATTCGTACGAAGTTCATCAATCGTCGCTGGCTTGTTGGCATCGACCATAGACTTGACGTAGCCCCATAGGAAATAATCTAACGGCATCAAATCGCACGACCGAGGCGGCCAATCGACTGGGCCATTTCGTAAGATAACATGTCTACCAAACATGGTTTCCAATTAAATGATTGTGACATTCGTTGTGTGGCTTGTGGCGCCGTCCTGTTCGAACCACACATCATCCAATTGGGGCCAAAAGTATTCGGTTATCATTCACAGTAACGTGCCGGTCTTGATCATCACGGAAGAAGTACGGCCCAATGACGCCGCCGGCGCATAAACCGCGCCAAACTGTAACTTTTTCGGGATGCAATGATGACTCATGGAGTACGTGTGGATTGCTGCCTGACCAATAACGCATATTTTTCTTATTGACGAAGCCATTCAGCCAGAAGTGAGCCTCATCGCTGAAGATGATTTTTCGATGAAAATCCGAATCTTTTTCAATTTGTTGTTCAGCCCAATTCACAAACATACGACGCTTCTGGTGGTCAAGCGGCTTTAGTTCTTGCGTCAATTTGATCTTGTAAGGATGTAGGCCAAGGTCTTTTCGCAAAATTCGCCACAACGACGTCACAGAGATGCCCAACGCTTGAGAACGACGTGTGAGAGACACATTTGGGCTTTCTTGAACTGAAGCTTCAGCGGCAGCAATATTCTTGACACTACGGGCACTTCTTTGTCTCACTGGCATGGGAACATTTTGTACTGTGCCTGTGGATTCAAATGTTTGCACTAGACGCTCAATTGTTGATCGGGTAGGACGATTATGACGACCATAAATTGGACGTAACGCTCTTAAAGCTGAGGACACTGACTCCTAATTTCGGTAGTAAATTTTAATAATTTCGACTCGTTGTTGGCTCGTATCCATGATGAAATGGCAAACCTTACTGAAGAGAACTGTCAAGAGAGCGGGAAAAAATATGACGTCGTTTGCTGTCCCTATCGGTCTACTTTTGAAAAACCCTTTACCACATAAGCGTTATATGTCTCTTATAAGTGAGCGTTATTTTTTTCCGATAACGACAATTTTTTTCCAGTTTTAAAGTGTTAAATACAAGACTCGAACTGATAAAAGGGGAGTTTGTATTGGAAGTGGGCGTGGTTCTTATCCAATAACGCCCATTTTCTGTGAGCAGTTTTGTTAAATTTCAACTGGATATCTGCACTGGAACTATGTTAATAAATAATTAGTTGTCTTATACATACGATATATGCGGCGTTGGGCGTTAAAAAGAGCCAACGATTCCCATTTTTGGTTAAGTTATCGACAGTGACTCTACACAATCTGGTAACAAATTAAAAATTTTTAGGGATAAATATTAGAAAACAAATTCCTAAAATTTTAAAACTGTGGGTGCAATAAGTGGGCCTAGTATTCCTATGTATTGTGCATTAAGTTCCTGAGCTAAAGTGGTGGTAGTAAAATTGATCTAACCGTTTGCAAAAAATAAGCCCATTTTTGGTACAGTTATCAATAGTATTTATATCAACTTATATACCAAATTTCAGATTTATAGACGATATTGTCCAAATAATCAATATTTCATTTAATTTTACAAATTGTGGGCGTATTAGATTGGTGTTGCAAATGTTATATAGACCTAAGACATTGTCCCTAAAGGCTATGTGTACCAAATTTAAGTGAAATCGGTTCTAGAGTTTACAGGGAACAACTGACAGCAGTAGGATTATATATATAATATTGTATTATGACTATATTTTGATTTGATGTATGATTTTCATACATACCACGCTGCCTTACGGGTATAACAACTTTCGCGTGGCGAAAGGCATAAAAGTTCGGAAAAATCGCTTATATTACTTTTAAAATTTGGAATTTAGTATTTGAAATTACACTGTCGACTCCACTATGATCGGATCAATTTAACAACCTCCGCCATATTTCAGGAACATGATGCTCTATTATTTTTGTAAAGTGGGCATGGTTATTGGCTCGAAAAACGTTGACCTCGAAATTTATTTTTTATATTCGGAAATAAAAAGAAGTCTTTGGGTGCCAAATCAGGACTACACAAAATTTTTTTCATAAAATCAGTCGACCATTTGCTTTGAAGTGCTTCGAGCCCGAACGACTTTTGTTGGGTTTGGCTCGCCTTGGCAAACCCATACAGTCGACTGCTGTTTATTTTCAGGCTCAAAAATTTCAAAAATGTCTATAGGAACGTCAGTTGACAGGTGACAGCACAAACAAACAAATAAATAAATAAAGTAAGTTTCTGGTATATTCATTTAATACTAACTTTATCTAATTAAATAACGAGACGAATAGTTTGTTTATAGAAACAGTTTTTTGGTACATATTTATTTGAAAATTTTTTATATTTATACATACATACATACGTAATAATAATTATTTTTAAATTTACATATATATTAAATAATTTTGTTGGAAAACAAAAATCTTTAATTCATTTTGTTTATGGGCCACTTTACAGCAAATCGAATGACATTGAGACATAATCCAGTTTGAATTTAATTTTAGCTTTGCAAGGAACAATTGTGATTTTTTCATTCGTAGTGCTTGAATTCCAACTACTACTGTACCTTTTAAACACAAAAAAAAAACTTAGTTAGATTACAAAGATTTTCTAAACTATAAGTATTCTAAACAAAGTCATCATGCATATTAATTTGCACTTAATATTACAACGAAATAGTTACATTGTTCAAAAGGTTTTGCCATTTCACATTACATATTTAAACATTCGACATTCCTCTAAGAAAATCACATTTCTTTTGGAATATCGAACTTTATAAACTACGAATTAATTAATTCACAAATAATTAAAGCGTTCTTAGCACATGAATTTTAAATAAGTAAAAAGGTTCTCTCACTGTTAAATCTATTTACACTTCTTATGACATGTTTCGATCTCCATGAAATTATAAACGTTTAGTAAAATTAACAATAATTTGCAGTAGTTTTTTAACAACAGAATTTGTGGTATGGTAATTGAAATTTGAAGTCGTAATTTACATACGAAGTTTAAGTTGATATTTTAAGAAGTTTCTGGGTCCGTTTTCGTACCTAAGCTTCACTTCTACACACCAAGTCAACAGTTTAAAGCCGAATTCTGTTGTAGAATGTTTTTTGCGACTTAAACTTTTGGAAACCATTTTTTTTAAGTAGAACAATTTTTATTTTACTTTGTTGATGGCGGAAATTGATAATTGGTTTCAGCATGCTCAGTAGTCTAATGCACTTAGCCCACAGAGCTTTTGACCGTCGAGCATGACTATACCTTTCCAGGAGTACTTCAGAAAGCGTCAATTGTTTTTCGGAATAGTCACATGTACTTCAGAATTCGTCATTTATATTTAAGATTAGTCAAAGGTACTTCAGAAAAAAATAAATAAAATTTAAATAGAATTGTATTTCAGAATAAATCAGAAGAATTAAGCGAATCATTGCACGCAAATGTACTTTAGAAAACATCACTTAGATTTCAGATAAGTCAAGTGAACTTCAGAAAATATGAAATGTACCTCCGATTGTTTAGAAAGTATAAAATGTACCTCAGAATACATGAAATGTTATTCAGAAATTATTGGACGTTTCTACAACAATCACTGCCAACAGAATTACATTTCAAATTTTCTGAAGTATATTTTTTATTTTCTGAATTCCTTTTTAATATTTGGAAGTACATTTTATGTGTTCTGAAGTACACCCGACTAATCTGAAGTCTAATTGATGTTTTCGAAAGTACAAGTAGTATTATTAAATTGTTTTGATGTTTTCTAAAGTACTAATGATAAATCTGAAATACATGTGACTATTCCGAAATATAATTGAAATTTTCTGAAAATAACTTCACATTATTGAAGTGCTTCCGCTTTGCCGAAGCTCAAATAAATACTTATATATTGTCTACAAAGCTTCCTCATGAACGTTACAAAGAGAAGAAGAAACTGTACCACACGTGCTTGGGCGTGGCGTAGGGAATATTGGTAATAGAGTATAATGATGATTTTTTTTAACTAAACATGAGTTTAAGCTTAAAGAAGTCTAAATTATAATAGGAGTACAAAATATTAGCAACCAAGAGAAGTTAGTTGTCAAAAGTAGCAATTTACTGAATGAGTAAATAATTAAATAACGTTGATTATCCTTGCAGCAGGACATGTTGAAGGAAAACTGAAAAAGTATTTTACCAAATCAATTTGATAACTCTTTGTACTCTACTGAATAATACGGCTCGTGAACAATTTTTATTTTGTTGTTCATTACGATTTCGAATGATTATATGTAATTGAAATATCTGATATACCCATATCTTGCTCCAGTACACCATGACCCTGCTTTCAAAACTTTCAATGAACAATTTAGCTTTTAGTTGTGTTTCTTAAAACTCTGAACATTTTATCATTTTATCAGAATCGGAGAGACCAGTTCTCAATCTTAGGTAATACATATAACAAATAACAATAAATAATTAGTAAAACTGAAAATTTTGTACAAGTTGCGGCCAATGTAGAACACGTTGATTATTTATTCGCTGGCTTCTCCAATTAGCGTTTCAATACGAAAGTCCTTTGCGTTTTGGTGTTTTGCTGATCGAGCGTGATCGTAGTCAAACGTGAGAAACGTAGGCTTATATACATCGTTCTCACATAATTTGATGGGTGGTTTTTTGGAGTCGATGCTCTTGCTAAGATTATTGCTTTCATCTAAACATGGTGATATAACAATTGAGCTATTCGAAAGTTCTGAGTTGTCGAACAACAAAATGTAAGGTGAACTTCTTTTAAGTTTTTGAATGGTCGAATTTGGCGTTTTGACCAGGTCTTCGGGATCACCTTGTCCATCTAGCCTGTTCGTGTAAGCACTGTCGATAGAGTCTGATATATGTGAATCCTGCTCTTGGCCGCTTTCGACATCAATTCTATCACAAGATGTCTCATCAGGAAAAATATTCGTGCTTTCGTAGTTAAGCGGATTATTGCATTCATCATTGCGTTCCTCAGTAAAATTTGATATGACTCCGAATGGGAAGGGTTTTCTGTACTTGTCATTAATTTTTTCGTTGTCATTTGACGAATCAATATTGCCAGTTGACCTACGAATCAAAGATACATTTTGACATATCGTATCAAACTTGTCGTTGTTGTTCTGATATAGTGATGAGTCTGTATTAGCAAAAAAGTTAAATTTCTTGTCGACCCTTAGTGTTGAGTCAAACACGTCATTCGGTGTATGAAGCATATCGAAACAGTCTCGGTTACCAACAAAATTTGGTACATTAAAATGAACAGGAACTAATGGAACCGGTTTTCGAATCCAAAAGGGCGACAAAGATCCAAAAACAGCTGGAAAAGGGAATCTTTGCATTGCCGGAGCTCTCTTGTATCGTTTGCGCCGCCTCAAGAAACTTCCATTATCAAACATGTCTTCAGCTAGCGGATCTAGAGTCCAGAAGTTGCCCTTTCCTGGATTTCCTGGTTCTCGTGGAACTTTTATAAAGCAATCGTTGAGACTTAGATTGTGTCGAATGGAGTTTTGCCATGCTGGAAATTTTTCCTTGTAGTAGGCAAATCTGCAATAAGTTAAAAATAATAATTTGATTAAGTTTCGATTTTTTACTGTGCATATATAAAAAATTAACTTAAAAAACTGTTATAATTACGGTGGCCGTTCGTTTCGTATTTTTACCAAGTGGTGCATATTGGTTTTGGACCAATGTTTGTAATGTAGAGAAATACACTTATATATATATATATATATATATATATATATATATATATATATATATATATATATATATATATATATATATATATATATATATATATATATATATATATATATATATATATATATATATATATATATTATATACGTTACTGTGAATCTGAATCGCTACCGTTCAATGATAACCGAATACTTTTGGCCCCAATTGGATGATATGGACTTGGAGGACATGTGGTTCCAACAGGACGGCGCCACAAGCCACACAGCGAATGTCACAATCAATTTATTGGAAACCATGTTTGGTAGACGTGTTATCTCACGAAATGGCCCAGTCGATTGGCCGCCTCGGTCGTGTGATTTGACGCCGTTAGACTATTTCCTGTGGGGCGACGTCAAGTCTATGGTCGATGCCAACAAGCCAGCGACGATTGATGAACTTCGTACGAATATCGAACGTGAAATTGCAGCAGTATCGGCCGATTTATGCTTGAAAGCCGTCGATTGAGTTCAGTGTCTAGACTTCTGCAAGCGTGCCCGTAGTGGCCATGCAAAAGAAATCAAGTTCCATACATAATGGCATCGAATGTACTTTCACAGGAATAAAGAATTCCATTGATATCCGAAACCGTTTTTGTTTTTACTTTTGTAGAGCTCTAATTGGAAAACCCCTTATATGTTACCTATACAATTATTTAACTCTCCAACGAAGTCAGAGACTTATCAAAGCTACACATGAAACAAAGCAACCAGAATCATATGGACTTGTGGACTTGAAGACGTATCTTTGGTTAAACATAGAGTTCATCAAATGGTCTTTTGTATGTATACTACTATGGTAAGACCAATTGAAACCTACGCTGCCATTACTAAAAGTAACACATATATCCACTAAATATTTATATGTATTTATCAGCAATTTTTGCCATTCGTATGCAATTTTCGCTGAAAAGTATCCCAAATATGAGATATGTTCTAAGACAGACTTCATGTCTTCAGAACTCACGACGGTCATCCCAGACAGGATGAAGTGGGAACCCAACAACTCTATACCCTCTTTAAAGCATAATAACATATGGTTTACGGATGGATCTAAAATATAGGATGATACGTGTACCAGGGTTTATGGCCCAAACACTCGCGTATCTACTGCAATGGGCTCGTCTTCCAAGCGGAGGTACATGCTATTAGAAAGTAATCCTAAAGGTAGCATTATTCTTCAGTAAACTTCCTTGCGATAATTATATTCAAAAACAGAAAGAATATCTTTCATCCTACAAACTCTTTGTTAAAAGCAGTCAACCATATGGACTATGAAGATAAAGATTTGGCGTATGAACTGGGTGCTCATTCCCAATTATATGTCCTGAACCATTCCGTGATATAAGCTGGGTATTAGCCAAGGCGATCATAAAAGATTCAGGAAGATAACAAACTAAATTGGACTAAATCCACGGGTCTTCATCAAGTCAAGCTGCGTCCCACAGGATATAATTGGGCTTAGCAGGTCAAATTTTCGACTAAATGTGCAGCTTTGGCCAGATTTCGTCTTAAATATTTTCAGCATAGTTTTCCAGCTTTAATCATCAAAGACTTGACAAGGTCTATTCTATTTTTCGCAAAGAAGATAGAAGAAATTCTAGTGTCTTAATTGTTATTTTAGTACAAAACATTTTAAATATTTGCAATCCTAGATCAGTTATGATTAGCCCTCAAGGTTTTTACACCTTCCAAATAGACTTTGGTTGGTTTTCGCGTGGTTTAATTGTTGGATAAGGAATTATAACCTTGTCCCAACACACTCCCTTGACTGATAGTCCTGTCCTGTTTCATGCTATTAACCCTCTAAAGCCGGCACCCAGTTCCCGTGGACTAAAGTTGATAAAATTTTAACATGTCGTTTTTTTGAGATCCGCATTAATAACATTTTTTTGTTTTGGTTCATCCACGCCCCTTTTCACAGCCTGTACTTTTTATAGTACAACCGGCGGAAGTGGTTACAATATTGTTCAATATAAAAAATGTTAAATGATAGTCTTCTATTTCTATTTCTTTTTATTTATTATATATTTATTTTATTTTATTTATATATTTGAATTAACTGTGATTTATATTTATCAGAGTCAGGATTAAAAAACATATGTATATAATTTCCAAGCGTTAGTAAACGACACATCAATAAGATATGTGAAAATCACCCACAACCATTTTTCTCCTTCAGAGCTATATGATAAGCTTTCATATCTTGATCAAAATTACTAACACCTACCTGCCTTGCTAACGCTTTATACTTCACAATGGCATAACAGTATCGTAGTTAGTTAGCATTGAACACACACTGTTAACCTCCCGTTTTACTGATAGTATATCTTTCAAGATCGCTATTACAGCTTTTTGAAGAGCGCTGAACTACTTCCTTCTGCCTTCAAAAATGACTTTTGTGGCATTTACTCTTTTTAATTTTTTGTACCTTTCCTCCGGTTGTACTTTATAAAGTACACAAAAAAAAACATAAATTTTTATTTAGCAATATTATATTATTATTAACTATTTTAACATGTTTTCTCACTTCTTCTCAAACTTATCACGCACAAATTGAAAGTTAAATTCAATCAAAAACCCTTTTTCTAATTTTTTTATGGAGACCTCTTAAAAATTCGCAATTTGAAATTTCACAATTTTGGCGGGTAATCAAAATAACATTTAAAGTCTCCAGGGCTAGCTGATAAAAATTAACAAGGTTGCTACAACCGTAAGCTATACAAAATTTTGTTTAATGAGTACTTATTTTGCTGTACTTTATAAAGTACAACCGGTGGTAATGGGTTAAGGAAGATATAAACATTTTATTTCTGTATATTTCGTACTGAATGCCGCCAATTACGTGTTGAAAATAGAAAATTCTGCCATTTTTATTGATGAACAAAAAAGTTTCATATTTGAAAGCGTTTTCTTTCTCTACATTAATGCGAGGTATGGAAAAGCATCGGATTAACACCGGCTAAAAATGGGTTAAAATATTTGAACATTTAAAAAACAATACGAATTCTTAAAACAATTTTTTTTAATAATCGAGTTTGGTTTTTGCCTTCCAGCTTTAAATGTACCAACTCAAATACTCTTTTCTATTATTAAAGTTTTTTCGACATTTTCTAAAACCTAACTTAATGTCGAAACATTAAAATCAAGTTTAAACAGAAAATCTTTGTTTTGATTTAAATAGCCATCTTCTAGATTTATATTGTATATCACAGGCAATTTCATTCAGAATTTCCCGTGAACTCCCCGTTGTGGGTTTTTGGATATTGATATCATGTACCGAAACACCAAGTTTCAAATGAGTTCACCTTACCAGTAATCACATTACGGCTATGTAACTAAAATTCTCGTAGCTTTTTTCAATCATGTTTA
Source organism: Suillia variegata (assembly GCA_949127995.1). Classification (NCBI taxonomy): domain Eukaryota; kingdom Metazoa; phylum Arthropoda; class Insecta; order Diptera; family Heleomyzidae; genus Suillia; species Suillia variegata. The sequence goes on from OX421842.1 coordinate 38,512,063, forward strand.
AAATGTACGTGGCAATTCCGGTTAGCCTATTGACCTAATTTACCATAATCACCTTGATTTACAGCGGTGATGCGTTCAAGTGATCCATCCACGCCCATATCTGCTTAAGTTATCGACGGTGATCATGCAAACTCAGATACTAAATTTCAGCTTATTATAAATATATATCCTACATATTATTATTACAAAGAATATTAAAAACAAAAGATACGAAATGTTTATTTATATGTACGTATGTATGTAACTGTATGTATGTATAAATTTCGGAAATTTGACAAAAGTTTCATTCCGTTGTTATTAAAGTTAAAGAGTTCTGCGATAAAATCTATTTTTGCAGTGAACACTTTTTGTTAACTGGTTTGACTACTCTTCCCGTACCAACTTGCAGTGCTGAAAAATCATTTTCAACAATGAAAAGAGTTAAAACGGTTTCCAGGTGTACAATGGGAGACGTGCGGCTAAATGCACTTGCAATGGTATCGATACATTCGGATATTCAAGTGGTTCCAGAAAAAGTCATCAATATTATGACACAACAAAAACAAAATAAATTAAATTTTTAACTGAAAACAGAAGAATTTAACTTTTTACAGTCAATAGTTAATTCTGATTATTTTATACTGCAGTTAGTTCCAGATATGAGAAATGTTTTTGCATTTTTTTCTTCAGAAATGGTAACAAGCGATAAAAGTGCTTACAATTTAAAAAAAGTTCGTTTTTTTTGTGGTCAGCAAAACAAAGTCTACATTGGAGAGCCCAAACAGGCATGCGGCAGTCAAGTAAATATCAAGGTAGAAGCTATTCATACCCTAGGCGCAAAAGACATAAAACTCTATAGTGAACTATTAACAGGACCCTGTAAACTTAATTACCACCAGAAGTAAATAGGAGTGTAAGAAAATTATTCATGCCGACTCTGCCAAGAGGAACAGGAAACGGCTGAACATATTTTTCTGCACTTGTCCAGCGCTGGCAAGACGCAGATTTAACTAACTAGGCAGTGGGATCTAGTTCCATATCACAAAAAAATTAAGTCCATATCAATTACAAGATTTATAAATAGTCTAGAATTGTGTTCGTAGGTCAACGAAGCTGCACAATCGATTTTTTAGATCGCGGTGCTTCTATGCTTTATCAATAATAATAATAATAATAATAATAATAATAATAATAATAATAATAATAATAATAATAAATGCCGGAAATGCAATTATAAAAAGAAATCAAATGAAAGTGGTTGAGTGAATTTAAGGATGAATCACGTCCGATTAAGATCGCAAAACGGTGCCATAATGAGTCTTGGCACAGGGACAACTGAACATTTGCTAGATGTGGTTTATGAGGATATTGGAAATAATTTGTTTTCACAGAACCATACACTCGATCAAAACCTTAAAATCGAAGGTGTTGGTACCTTGCAGTACAATACAGTTGTTCTTAAACGCGTCGGAGACGTTCGTTATAGGAACAAAAACCGGGAGTCAATTCAGAAATGGATGCAAATGAAACGATAAGTCAGATGACACAAACAACAAAGTTTACTGCACGTTGGATTCTTTTACGCCCTCCGCCGTAAGTCAGAAACGTTAGCATTACCAATTATTCACATATTTATATTTAAAACAAAATTTGATAACTCTCTGAGTTAAACAAATATTGCATTGTAAAAAAGTCTTTCTTTTTTGTACCCAATGAGCTTTAAAACAATTCATGCGATTTCAATAACATTTTGGGGAGTTCTTGTGCTCACGCCTGGGAAGGCATCACACCTACCTAATACGCCTACAATTTGTGAAATTTAATAAAAATATTTTAGAATATCTCCAAAAAATCGGAAATTTTGTGTCTAATTTTGTATGGTCACTCTCGACAATTTCTCCAGGTTGGATTAATTAATAGTCACCAACATTTTGTATGATCCTTGATTACAATTGAGTTTGAATTAATTACTCCAACATAGTTTTCGACTTTGGATTTTGTATTGCCCCGGGTTTTTTGTTTTTTTTTTCAGACTTCTAACTCCGCTGAATCGTTTCCATTAAATCCTGGTTAATCGTTTTATTATAATTCAAAGATCAGAACGACTTTTTTTTATTTTTTTTTTAATTACCTCTCTTATTTCTCAAATAAATAATGTTTAATAGTTCATTGGCATTTAAGGAAAACCCGCATATATACACTTATGGCACTTCTATTCAAATAAGTTGACGCAGTGTTTAGGATGACGCATTTCTGTTGCAGCAAATGTGGGAAACTTAAAATTTTGCAGAAAAGCTTCGTTTAAGAAAGAACGCTGCGCCAAAAACTCAGCGATAAGCCTCACTTTTTATCCATCTACGTGGTAACTTTATTAAAATTAAATGGCAAATGACTGCGAAACTCGCTTCCAACTAAAGAAGAAAATAAGTTAATATCTAACCTTAATACAATTCAAAATATTAAAACCTTTTGTTACGCTTTAGCCATGGTAAAAGAGTTCTTTTTAAAGTTCATGCGAACGGAGTATTTCTTGAAGGAGTACACCTTAGAGCCTATCTCAAGGGAGTAATGCCGCAGTAGAAGCGTGTGTAGGAGTACTCTCTAATTATGTTTGCATAATTTAAATTATGTCTACTTTAAATCTTTTTTTTTTGTTTTGTTTTGTTTACTTTTGTCAAGTCACAATTTGTTGTTTTTTTTTTAATTAAAGTCGTATTTTGCCTATTTAGACAAAGTTCATTTCAATGTGTATTCCACCCAAACACTCACGCAATGTTATGCTGGAGAAAACTATAACGAGCCTACGGCATTTCTTTGAATATAATGCCAGGCAATTGTTGCTTTTGGCTTTACCTTGTCATAATAAAATCACAGATTCCACTGAGTGTGAGCTTCTTGTGCGGCGACTGCAGGATGGCCATAGTGATGAGTGCAATGTAAGAGTACGGCGGTTTCACGAGGGGTGTGTTCGCGATAGGATCGCTGCCGCCGCCACCGCAGCCGCTACTGCTGCTGCCGCTGCTACCGGCAACGCTATCTCCGATAGCGCTGCCATTGGCCGAAGGACGTGCATTGGAGGCGGGTCTCTGTTTCAGTAGAGGCGGGGACAGCGTTACTCTGGCAGTAGCAGCAGCCGCGTGGGTGTTGCCAGCTGAATGAGACTGATCCGCGGAGGTATGCATGGCTAAATGGCGTTGGTTATGTTGTTGTATCTTTGCGAGCAGCCAAATTAAATTTTTTTTTTCTTTTTTTGTGCCTTAATTTTGCAATTAGATGTAGCACGCTGCAAAAGCTTGCCTTCTTTTATTAAGTGGACGTCTTAAAATTCAATTAAAAATTTACCATAAAATATTCTCTTTGTTTCTTTTTGTTTTTGTTTTTTGCGCTCGTTATTTCTCGAACTAGGAACTAGTTTTGATTTGGTTATTATTTTATTTTCAATTAAAAATGTTTCCTTTTGTTTTTGTTTTTGTATTAAACTGGTTTAAAATGTCACTCAATGGATAAAAACTTTGCAAAATATATTAAATTATTTGCTTTTAAAATTTTTTTTAATATTTTTTTAATTTTTATTTTTTTGTACATAAAATTTATCTTTCACTTGACTTTTTGGCTTTGCGTTTTCGTTTCGGTAAGGTAAGGTACACTACCGCTTGCAGCCGACGCTTTAGTTTGCTATTATGACGCGCGCTTCATCCGTATATACACACGTATCCGCGTATCCGTATCGGTTATCCGTTGTCTGATTTAAACGGAATCTTTTTGTCAAATGTTAACTAAATTGCAATGAAAATCTCTCGCCCGAATTTTTGATGCTGTTGTTGTCTTCTACATAACTTAAACATTTATTTATCAAAACCGCTGCTGTATCCATCAGCTTTTGTCGCCACTCCGATGTTTTTGTATCTTAAATAATTTTGATGCTGCAACTGCGATGACGACGCCGTCTACCTATGCTTCCTTCGCCTCTGCCTCTGCCAATGTTGCTGTTGCTTTCGCTGTTGTTGGTATTTGTGCTATTGATGTTGTCTTTGTTGCTGTAAAATGAACACAGACAAGGAGGGTGCTATTTGTCGACATGCTGGTGTGAATGAGCGGCAGTAGATACACATTTGTACATACAAAACGCGCCGCTGCTGATGTATGTATCGCAAAAGGTAGGGCAGGGTAACTGCTTCACATAGAATGGATGCCGTGCAGCGTTTGCTCTGCCACACAGTGGGCTGAAGGCGGTCATAATGCGAATTAACTTTGCAACTATTCAATCAGGGAAGGATATTTCAGGAACTCGATGTGTTACGTTAATGCAATTTGGTGAGGAGGCTGAATGGCTGAATGCTATCCACAAAAATGGCCAGAATTGGAGTAGTGCCATGTCCACTTTAGAAATGACAAGATTACCGTGTGCAGAGATAATTTAATTTGTTATCAAGGTAACATGAAATTTATTAAAAATATTGACCTGAGAGTTATGCAAGGGATAAACCGTCGCAATGATCTATCTAATAAAAATAAAGTTTTTGAAAAATTTATAAAATACTAATGGACAATCTATCTTTAAAGAAATTTTAAATTTTACAAAAATAAAAATATTCAAATTCATCACACCATTGTCTAGTCGCCAAGAAAAGAGATTTAATGGGACCCTAGTTCAAATAGTAAGTTCAGTGTTGCTTGAAGCTAATATTCCTAAATTATTGTGAGGTGATAACAACATTTACAACAACATAGCTTATTAATAATTTAATGTTAAACAAACACCTGCAGATGATTCAATTTCTTGGATTCAAGATTTTTTTATGGGATTTTGTAAAGTGCAGAAATAAGATTCTGAAGCAATTTTATATGTTATGATTGGACACGCGCTCAATGGTTGCCTAGCTATAGTACCCGGCGTTACCCGGAATTTGTTTTTACTAATGATTATTATTAATAAACTAGAGAATGCCCGGCATGCGTTGCAATGCCACTTAAATTTAGCAGATCTTCCCGGTACTCCCCGTTATCGGAACTTCCCGGTACTCACTGTTGTAGCGATTCTGAGTTACGGCTGTGAAATTATCGATATTTCTGAGCAAATGGTGGCAGGCGTAAAAATGATCCCCTTTTTTGAAAGTGTGCGTTAAATTGATCCAACCACGCCCACGGGAAGTTATCGACAGTGCCAATACAAATTCAGATACCAAATTTCAGATTTTTAGGAGCAATATTAGCCACGTTATCGCATATTTTCTATTTTTTTCAAAGTGGGCGTTAAATTGATCCAACCTCGCCCATTTTTAAGGGAAGTTATCGACAGTGTCTATACAAACTCAGATACCAAATTTCAGACTTTTTGGAGCAATATTAGCGAAATAATCGAATATTTTAACTTAGTTTTACAAATTGTGGGCGTAATAGTTGGGCATGGCGAAATTTTCTTTGCCCTAAACCTAAGTTGGCGTGAGCACAGCAACTCCCTAAAATTTCATCAAAATCGTATGAATAGTTTAGACGCCCTTTTGGTACAAAAATAGTAAGAATGAAAGAATGAAAGAAAGAAAGTAAGAAAGAAAGAAAGAAAGAAAGAAAGAAAGAAAGAAAGAAAGAAAGAAAGAAAGAAAGAAAGAAAGAAAGAAAGAAAGAAAGAAAGAAAGAAAGAAAGAAAGAAAGAAAGAAAGAAAGAAACAAAGAAGCAAAGAAACAAAGAAGAATTCATTTTTATATATAGAGATTGTCCATTCTTGCTCGTTTTATCCGGATTTATACAATATTTGGAAGTCATCGGGTACTTTTGAATATATTCCCATGCAAATCTTTCCAATACTCCTCGTTATCGGTTAGTAATTATAGTCATCGTATTAAATTACGGCGGTGGTCGTTAAATTGATCTAACAACTCCACCAAATGGTGAATTTGTCGATGGTGATTCTAAATAAGATAACAAAGTTTATATTTATATGAACTATATTAGTGAAATAATCGATTTTAACAGTTTTACTGTTAAATTAGTAGATTTAACAAGATGGATTAGTATAAAATTTGTACAACCTTCGCCGCGTCCTTCCATTTATAATGTCTATAAGGAGGCGTGGTTGGTATGACAATAAGTATTATATATTATATATAAATATTATTTTCAAATTGCGAGTTGATTAAACGATTTCCGTCTCTCCATCCGATCGAGCAGAAAATTTGATATGTGAGATTCTATTCTCTGAAAGGAGGATAAATTCTACGATGAACAAGATCGGACCAAAAGTACTCCTCTCCCATGTAAATTCCACTTTTTTATAAGGAAACAAAATAATAAAAATAGTTCTTTTGTATATAACCAGTTCAAATTCGTTATTTAACACTTCAGTAGAAACATAAAATAACTCACAAAAAATTGCAGTGATTCTCTTACAAGTTTGTATAAATTACATTCTTATTAATTGATAGTTTTGATAAAATGCTGTAATTAATGTACTGTTTTAATCTATATATAAAAGAATGTTTCTTTCTATCCTCCTCTATTTATTTCTATATTTCTTACTTTGTACCTCATGCGCGTCGAAACCATTCATCAGCTGCTGTGCCCTTCCCACCTATAACGCTCATAATTTGTGAAATTAAGTGAAAATATTCTTTCATTTTGCTAATATTGCTTCTGAAATTTGGTATCTGAGTTGATATGAGCACTGTCGACAACTTGGTCGGATCAATTTAAAGCCCACTTTTAAAAAATAGGTTAGATCAATTTTACGCCCACTTTCATAGTTCAGATAAGTCATATGCTATATAGGATATATATACATGGATGTACCGAAAAGACTAATAGACTATACAAAATCTGTCACGTCCTATTATTACGCCCACAACTTGCGAAATTAAGTGAAAATATTTGATTATTTTACTAATTTGGATCCTAAAAATATGGGCGTGGTTAGATGAATTTAACGCCCACTCGGAAACTCTATAACGGGGAGTAACGAGAATTTCTGTTACCGAATTATCGTACACATATTTCCATTCAAAACAAAACCCGAGCCGGGTACTATAAGCTAGTGCTAAACAAAGATCGCTTTAATGATATCAAGATCAACTTTGAAATGTCAAGAATATCCTACAATGAAGAGAAAAAACATTAAAGAAGGTCTGAGAACGGTTCTCATACTATATTCCATACTAGGTAGTACATTTAAAGTATCAGATTTTTGACTATTTTTAGCGGTCTGCCAACCTACTGTGTTTATAGGGGGATGAAATGTGGGCGCATACGGCGATTTGTGATGTTGAAAACAAAAATATTTAGAGGATGCGCTTAGAATCGACACGATGCGGCGCGGTGGCAAGTAGGAAAGTAGCATGGGCGCAGGGTTGTCATCGTCTGTCTGTTGCCTGTGTAATGTCATAAAATGGTGGAGGACTCCAAATTCGTGATTTCTGTTTGGCAATGTGTTGTTGATTCGTTTTGTAAGGGGATGAAATGAAATTCGGTAATGTAAATAAATAGATTCCCCATAGCTAGGTGCGTGGCAGATACTTTGGCATATTTAGATACCTTTGTAGCTTTGTAGTGCCTTTTCAAAATGTTTTTTTTTACCATGGTACGCTCATGTAAAAGCAAATAAAATCCGCTTTTATGTGCGAATATTTTCATAACCATGTTTTTTTTTTACTTGTCAGCGGTTTTGTGAGAAGTTTGAAGAAAATATTTTGAAACGAAAATTTCAAAATTGCACTAAAATTACGGATGTATCATTTTACGCCTACCACCATTTGCTCAGAAACTTGATGTGCTAAATAGGAAACATGTAACGGGATGCACCGGGAAGAATAACAGGATATACAAAATTGTCCACGTCCACTTATTACGCCCTCAATTTATTTAATTAAGTAATAATATACGATGACATTGCTTATTTTGCTCCTAAAAATTTGAGATTTTGTTTCTAAGTTTGTATACCGATAATTTCACCGCCGTAACTCAGAATCGCTACAACGATGAGTACCGGGAAGATCTGCTTTAAAAAATTTTTGGATGGCATTGCAACGCATGCCGGGCATTCTCTAGTAATAAAATAAAATTTCATCGCAACTGGATAAATAGTTTTTATGCTTATAGTATACAAAAAAACGAAAAGAAACATTAAGTTTTATGTATTGTAAATCGATTAAATTGGTATAAGTTGGTAAATATTTGAAAAGGTCTTAAAACTGGTTTCAAAGGCAAACCAAGAATACGAGTATGTATAAAAAATTAAAAATTAATAATTAAACTACAATATTAAATCGACTATAACAATAATTTTAAATATTTTGCGGATAAGAACAAAGCCCTCTCTAAAATGTCTCCAAAATGGTGTGAAAGTTAACAATTTTTGATTGTTTATTCTAAAAGAACTTATTCCATATTGAGTTTCTGTGATACTAAAAATTCGCCTTAAAAAACTTTCAGGGCGGAAATAATTATGAAGTTTTTAAGCAAAATGATCTTGAACTAGTAATAAAATTATCTAAGGCTAAACCGAAGTTCAAATACCCTCCGGCATTACAGAGACATCATTAAATGTATTTTTATATAAAAGAATATTGTTTTCCTATTATAAGTGAGCTTTGTTCTTATCGGATCAGGCCCATTTTGCGTTTGTAGCTTCGTGTTGAATATCGATTTTAAACTGGTTATCTACACTCAAACTACTTTTAATATTTTTTTTCGCATAAAAGAGGAAGTTTGTATGGGATTGATCTCGAATAGAAATAAGTGTGAATCTCTTCACCATGCACTAAAAATATCAGAAGTATTTCTGTTTTTAAAAGTAGTTTTTGTTTGTTTTAATTTCATAATATTTAACATTTGATTTTTAAATTTTCTTAATGAGATCTTACCGCCTAAAAATTCGGTGGCTTGAGAGGATCACCAAAACGATCCAAAATAAAACAAATGCGCAGGAAGTTCCAAAATTAGAAAAAAGTAAGAGAATTATCTCGAAGCTAAAATACCCTACACCATTTTAGAGACACTAAAAAATGTGCTTCTTGTAGCATATATATGACTCTATAATACTTGGGCGTTGTTCTTATTCGATCACTTCCATTTTTGTGAAGTCTCATGTTTCCTATATATCGTATCAAGTTCCTGAGCAATGATGGTAGGCGTAAAATTAAACCTACATTTTCTTAAAAGTGGGCGTTAAATTGATCAAACCACGGCCTTATTTGGTGAAGTTGTCATCAGTGCCCATACAAACTTCAGATTTTTAGGAGCAATATTAGCGAAATAATCGAATATTTTTGTTGGCGTTATAGGTGGACGTGGCACATTTTTTTTAAACAAAAACATCCTGGTCGTAAGCACAACAACTCTCTAACATTTCATTGCAATCGGATAAATGGTGTAGACGCGCATAGGGAAAATAGAAAGATACATTCATTTTTCAACTTTAAACCTCAAAGTATCACGTAGTGTATTATATACTGGAATGATTCGGCCAGTTTCCAACATGTGAATCAACGATGGACAATCACTGAAGACAACGTCAAATGAGTTCCAAGACGACTATTAAAACTAAAAGTAAATAACTGCGAAAATCGACTGCCTACCACCAAATACTAGGCAATCAATACTCGTACAATAAAAAAAAACACAGGAATCTTCATAGTAGTACATCACGTTCCTGAGCTATGGCGGTTTGTGTTAAATTGACCCCAGTTTTGCTGAGATGATAGATATAGTTCCCAAACACCTTCACACTAAACTTAATCATCGTACAGTATCACGTTTCTGAGCTGCAACGGTGAGCGTTCAATTGACCCGACCACGCCCACTTTTTGTAAGATGGTAGATTTAGTCACCATACACCTTTATACAAACGTTTATCTTCGTAGAAAATCGCGTTCTTGATATATAGCGGTGGGCGGTAAATTGATCCCACCACGCCCACTTTTTTTGAGATGGTGGATTTTGTCACAATACACCTACATACCAAGTTTTATCATTGTAGACCATCGCGTTCCGGAGTTACGGCAGTGGGCGTTATATTGATAAAACCACGCCCACTTTTTGTGAGGTGGTAGATTTCGTCACCATACACCTACATACCAAATTTTATCATTGTAGACCATCGCGTTCCGAAGTTACGACAGTGGGCGTTAAATTCATCTAACCACGCCCACTTTTCGTGGAGTTGTCGACAGTGACCATACCAACTCAAATTCCAAATTTGAGATTTTTTGGAATTTTATTAGTGAAATAAACGTTTTTGTTGACTTAATTTGACTACTTGTGGGCGTAATATGTGGGCGTGGCAGATTTCATATAGCCTATCATTCTTTCCAGACCCATCTCGATATATGTTCCAAGTTTGAAGTAAATCGGTTCAGTCGTTTAAGCGTGAAAACGGTACAAACGAAAATAAATAAATAAATAAATAAATAAATACACCTTCCTTTATAATATTAGTAAAGATTGACTAAAGATAACTTTTGGCAACGCTGTTGATAAAAATAAAAATAATAGAATGCATTTTTTTAACAGCTGATTCCGTAAAAAGTTGAGCTAACATGACAAAAATCTCCACAGAGAAAAATAGGAAACTGTTATGTTCAAAGGTAAATCAGCTACGAAGCTTCACGTTAAACTGATCTTACCAGCAGAGCTTGATTGCTTGCATTTTGCTCGACAACATCAGCTGATATGGATATTTGTTAACATAAATGAGAAGAAAAAATAATTTAACTTTGAAAATTTAAAACAACAATAAACAAAACATCTAAATAGAAGAAGAATAAATTAATACAATGCGAAGTAAACAAAAATGAAAAAATAAAATGTATGGATTATTCTAATTTGTACAGTACTCGTATACCATTCGCCGACTTGCTTGCACGTGTATAGAGTTTGTCCTACCAATTTAATAAACATGACAATTTATACGAGGCCTACTTTGCAGAACTCGAAAAAAATAATTTTTCAGACGAGTTAAAGAAGTTGAAGCATCGTACCGTCAAGTATATCGAGCTAAAAGGAGACTGTGTTGAGAGCTAAGTACTTATCGGATCACCGTATGTATATAAAAAAGATCACCGTCGAATTCTGTGTCGATTTAACGGTTTCCGTCTGTCCATCTCGGTTAGTACAGCCGTATTTTACGAAATAGTCAGATAAAATTTGTCATGTGAAGTCCTATTCTTCAAGCAGAGGTTTTCGTTAAAATTAGCTAGAACGGACCAAAACTACTCTCCCTTAAGGCTTAGAAGGGTTTTCACTACGGGCTGGAGAAGTGTCTCCGGTTTCTTCAAAAATGTCTTATGAAGCACTTCTGCGCAAGTGAACTTTATATAAAGGATTTATCTGTTCTTTTTTTGTTGAAGTTCTTCTACTGTTTTTTTTTACACATTTTAGCAAAAACCTTTTCTAGTTTTATCGATTTAAGATATCAATTTCAAAAAGGTTATTTTGATTTTCAGAAGGTTTGACTTTTTTGAAGACATAATGCTTCTTTTAATTTCATCACACCATATGAATGAGATATATAAAGATTGCGCAAACTGATTGTGAAAAGTTGCTTCTTTCTGTGCATTACGTCACAAGTTAATGAAGTCGATTCGAAGTTAGGGTTGTGACCTTATTATTATTATTATTATTATTATTATTATTATATTTATTATTATTATTATTATTATTATTATTATTATTATTATTATTATTATTATTATAATTATAATTATTATTATAGGCCTTGAAGCACTGCGACCGACAAGATCTATTGTGCATGGCCTTTAGGTTTAATCCCTATATTCTTAGGCTTTTAATAAATTTTAACACAATTTGGAGATTGTTGTTCCAAAGTTTGTATGGATTTACAACAGTGTCACCGAAGTGACAAAATCTTTGTCTGCCGAGTGCAGGACATTCGCAGAGTATATGCTCTGAACTTTCAGTATCCATTTCACAGAAACGACAGATGTCAGTGTCAGAAAGACCTAACTTTTTTGGTGATATCTTAGGTTACAGTGACCTGTGAAGTACCCAGCTAAAATGCGTGAGTCCTCTCTATTAAGTGAAAGTAGCTTGCTAGATATTCCCTTGGATGGGTTGAGGAATCGTTTAGCTTGACGTTGACCTGAGCTATTAAGCCAGTGATCGGCAAATTTCTTTTCCCCAAGTTTCCTGATAGCTTCGTTGGAGTGGCTTTTTGAAAGACCACAGAAGGGCTCAGGACCAATGAAGGGCATGATTGCTCCTTGTTTAGCTAAGTAATCAGCTTTTTCGTTTCCCTCATGGCCTTCATGTCCCGGAACCCATACTAATAATACTGTGTTAAAATTACCCAGTATATTTAGCAGGATTAGGCAGTTAAAAGCCATTTTTGAGGTGAATTTGGTTGCTTGCAGGGCTTTTAAAGCCGCTTGACTATCAGAGAGAATGTAAATATGTGCTCCTCTCATTTTCCTGCGAAGGCACTCCCTCGCACAGATTTCAATTGCATGCATTTCGGCTTGAAAAATTGTTGGGTATACACCCATTGGGATTGATTTTTTGAATTTGGGGCCAAATATTCCCGCCCCTGTTTTACCATTTTCAAGTTTTGATCCGTCTGTAAACCATATTTGGGAGCCCGGTTTAAAATTTATTGAATTGGTTCTCCAAATTTCGCGATCATTAATAATGATTTGAAAATTTTTAAAGAAGGTTGGTTTTGAGGATAAGGTATCAACTCTATATAGCAAGGGACTTTGTTGAAGATTTTCCAAAATCTTTAAGTGGCCCTTAAAATCACCGCTTTTTAATTCGGCGATACCCTCTAATCTCAAGGCGCCACAACTGGCTTCCATTTCTATTAGAATATGAAGTGGAGGGATGTTTAAGAGCACCCCTAGTGCATCAGTTGGACAGGTTTTCATGGCACCTGAGATACTGACGCAAACAAAGCGATGCAGTTTGCTTAATATGTCTGCTGCTTTTCTTTGTTTGACCTTAGGTCACCATGCAAGAGATGCATAAGTGACTATTGGTCTAATAACTGTGGTGAATGTCCAGTAGATCATTCTGGGATTTAGACCCCAGGTTTTACCAAAAAGTCTTGTAGAAGCAAAGAATGCCCTAGTTGCCTTTTTTTGTAATTTTCTCAAGATGAGGGTTCCAAGTTAGCGTTTTATCAAGGATTACTCCTAGGTAATTTGCTTCGTTGGAAAATTTGATTGTGGTGCCGTTGAGGACCGGACATGTAAGATTAATGTTCCTTTTCCTGGTAAACGACACCAGTGCAGTTTTAGTCGGGTTGATGGAGAGCCCTTTTTCTACACACCATTTGTTAATTATTAGTAAGGCTTGTTGCATGCGGTCCGAAATGGTCTGCTCAGCGTAACCTTGTGTGTGAAAACCAAGGCTATTAAGCTTGTGAAGGAGTTCATCTATAACTAGCGTCCACAGAAGCGGAGAGAGTACACCCCCTTGCGGGCAACCTCTTGTGGCTGTGAAAGATCTCAATTCTCCTCCAAGCTCTACACTAATAGTCCGAGATTTTAGCATAGCTAATATCCATTTAATAATGGATGACGATACTTCTTTTTGAAGAAGGGCATTGCTTATTGCCTCATAAGAAGTGTTATCAAAAGCTCCTGATATGTCAATAAATGCACACAGAGCTATTTGCTTGGATTCAAGAGCCTTTTCAATTACTGTTGTCAGGCTGTGTATTGCAGTCTCAGTAGATTTGCCTGGTTGTGACCTTAATTGTTTTTGTTTGTACAGCGTTTGCAGGTTGCAATTCTGTTGACAAATCACTTTTTTTAAACAGGGCGTAGCGTCTTCCTTAAACAGATTTTTTGTGCACAATCCTATCAGGGCAAGAACTTAAGAAGAAATACTATTAAAGAAATAAGAAACCTTTTACCCATATTTATTGCAAATTGCCTTCAGTGTGTTCGTCTTTGAGGTACTCGACCAAATTATCCACGACGGTTTGTACGACCTTGCTAGCCGGCAAAACTACACCCACTCCTCCAACAGTTGTTTTTCCTTCGGAAAGGTGAAAAAGCTTAAACTGCATTTTGGCTCAGTTAAACATCACAACAAAAGTGACAGCAAAGTAACGGAACTGCGCAATACGTAATCTTTAAAATCTTATTTTTGGATATAATCGATACATATAATCAAGATCATGGCGTTATAACTATAAGATGAGGAAAGTAAAAAATTGTCCCTCTCCACCTCGATATTGTTTCTCTCTTTGAAACCTTAATTTTTATACTCTTTCCACGGTCGCTACAAAAACATTAAGTAAATAAAAACAACAACGTAGTTTGTTGTCAAAATAACAAATTTCAAAATAAGGCAGAAATCGAGGTGAGGTGAGTTCGCTCAATTTGCGTTCTTACTTCTACTTTCTTAACCTCATTATTCAAACAAGATAAACTATTTTTTGATTAAGCATAAGTTAAGCATAAAACTAAAAATACAAAATACTCTAGAAATGTCAGAGTAGGATCGTTCTACTCATATAATATGTACATATATTTTATTTAAATAATAGTACAAAAGAAAAAATTAAAGCCATCAAAAATTCACGTGTAAGAGTGTAATTAGCAAGAAACAGACAAATCTTCTGGGGGATCAAGCCTTGATATTAAATTAAAATAGCTTGAAAACTTTCACGTCACATCACATCGGCAAACCAAATCGTTGATTAAAACCAGCGTTAAATTGTGCACAAACACACAAATTGGTGGATCGTTTACGCTGAAAATTAACTTGATTGCTGGCTTACTTGCTTGCTTGCATGCTTGCCGCATGGTATAATGTACCAAATGTCCCGTGGATAGTCATGAATAGACAACATTCAAACATTTATCCGTAATGAATTGCAATCGATACGAAGCGATGAGATGCGATGCAGTGGTGCGATACGGTAATAATCCTTCCTTTGTCAGCAAATTTATTGTATGTACGAGTATAAAAACGTTTTCGTTTATAAGGTTGTACATACGACTATACATATAAAAGAAAATATTTATTGCGAAATCTGCAAAAGGCAAATAAAAGATTTGACACTTGAATTACTTGAGCATAGCGGAAGGCATCTAAGGATTTGTGTAAGTATGTGTACATAGCGTGGTTGCCACGGGGACTACGGGGACAACCGCCCCATACTTATTTTTATTTTGAACTAGCTAGTGGACGTAATAAGTTGACATGACATATTTAATATAGCCTATTAGTCCATCCAAGCGCATCCTTTTGTTTTAATATTAAACTGTCCACATTCGCCCTCTACATCTGAATTTATATTTATGTGTATATGTAGCAACATATTTTATTATATTAGTGCATTAGTGGGCGTTAAATTTATCCAAACACCGCCATTTTTGGCGAGGTTATCGACAGTTACCAGACAGATATAATGATGATATGATAGTATGATATGATACCGATCAGGAGCATAACAAAATAGTTTTTGTTCAGAGTTCTTTAGTATTGCGATCACAGTACAGCAGTTATTGATCATTTCTAAACAAAAAGAGATGCAATAACAAATAATTACAAAAACCATATAACTGATTTCGAAGCACCAGTATATACTACCATGCTAGGCCTAGAGTTTAGCCCCTTTCAGTTACATAATCGAAAACCTCAGGCCTGGTATATATTAAGGGATGAACTTATGCCCGACAGCGGTAAGACTTCTGTGCTAAGAAAGAAAATACGACAATTGTACGAGTATGATAGAAATTGTAGCACTCAAACGATTTGTATTATGTACTTGTCCTGATCAAACAAAGAAACACCTCGCAGCCAGCCGCATTTAATAACGTCCTTTGTGTATGGAATAAGGAAAACAATACAACAACAACAACATAATCTTCACAATGCTTGATTTAAATGCAAGGAGCACCCTTAAATACTTTTATTTTATAGTGAGTTTTGAAAAATTTGAGTTACGCTACACCAAAATTATTATACCCCATACATGACTCTGAAATATGTTGTTTGGAACACATGCTTATGAAATGTGGAAGCAAGGACAACTTATCTATAACTCGCATTACTAAAAAAAAACTAGTCACTTTAATTAGAAAACTATTTCCAAAACACTTGGTTTATAACTCTGACAACGGAAACAACCTTCAGAATTGAAGTATTTCATGGATGTTTTGAAAATACTAAATGCTTAAAAATTTAGATTGTATTATTTTGATCCGAAAGGATCAAAGCTGGTTGCTTTGGTGGAACAAATGCCAATTGCTGCGGGAGTAAATGAAAAAGCACAACAAACGTAAAACGTTGTAATATTTCACGCTCGATTTATCGCTTTTTAAGGAAACAACAAACAGCAACTGACTTGCTCATCCCTCACCCTCATTATTGCAGCTCGTCCTGTCTCTGTTGTTTATCCGACAGACAGGCCGACCGACCGAGCGACCGCCCGCCCGCTCGTTTGTTCCTTTAAGCCCCTGCTTTGACGGCAATAAAAATTGAGCCGGAAAATATTTGCCGTGCTAAGCCTTCGCATAATGTCAATTGCTACCAGGACATGAGCAGGCCCTCTCGAATGTCGAATGTGTCAGCACAAGTGTGGAAATTAAAGGCAGTTGATGCCGATTATGAATGAATTGAGAGTAACATGTACACACACACACACACGCACAAATTTTATTGATGCACGGAACGAGGAGTTTGGCAGAAAAGTGGTTGGTTCGATGGCTTCACAAGGCCGTGCTTGGTTTTGTTTTGTTTTGTTTTTATTTGTTTGTATTGAATGCATGAATTTCGCCTCAACCACATATAGCCCACAAATAAGCCAAAGGATTATGCGAAAGGAGTTGTCAGGTTGCATACGCTTAAGTGCCGCGTTAAAATGATTTATGATGCAGCAAAGAATTCAATTAAGAACGATGATTGTCACTTGTCCTTATGCTTAAAAAACTGTGTTGTCGTTATTGTTATTATTGTTAGTGTGTGATGCTTTTCACAGTTAATGCATGAATTTATGGCATATTAAGTAGTTTCTCCTTTGTATGTTATCACTATTTTGATAAAACAACGTGAAGGCGCGCCATAAGTAAAACATAAGGAAATTGGAGGGGCTCCATTTGGCGTTTAACTGAAAAGAGAACTCTTCTAGTGTATAAATTAAATTGTCTTCGTTGTCGTTATACTGCACAGATATAAATCGCATCCGAAGGCGTGGAAGAATCTAATTTGGTTGACAATGCCCACACAAAGTCAACATTAGCGAAATAATACAATATTATCACTTAATTTCACATATTGTGGGCGTATTAGGTGGGCGGAGCAGATTTTTTGTATAGCCCAAAACCTTCCCGGGCGCAAGCATGGTAACTCTCCAGAATTTTATCGCAATCGGATGAATGGTTTAGACGTGCAATGGCGCAAGACAGGGACAATGAAAGAAATAATAAAATAAATAAATACAGGGTGGCGCAAAATTAATCACCCTTTTGGAAGATGCTCTCATTTTTGCAAATGGCCTCCAATGTCAAATCTGTTTTGACATTTGTGGACTAGACAGATACAGAATACAAGTGAATAAGCCATGGAGCGATACACTCCCCAAGAACGCGGAATAATTGTGTCTATTTTTTTGCGTAACAATTTGTCTGTGGTGTTGGCAAAAATCATAATGAGCGATGAGGCTCATTTTCACCTCAGCGGGTACGTGAACAAGCAAAATTATCGCTTCTGGGGAACCGAAAATCCGCGAGTGATGCACGAGAAACCATTACACCCGCTCAAAGTGACTGCGTGGTGCGCTGTTCACGCTGGAGGAGTCATCGGGCCGAACGCCGCGGGTCAAACGACAACAGTGGACGGTGCGCGCTATAGGGCAATGTTGACCGAGTTTTTTCTGCCCGAACTGGACGAATTAGGACTGGTGGACATGTGGTTCCAACAGGACGGAGCAACAGCACACACTGCACGAGCCACAACCGACATTCTGAAGGCCGCGTTTCCGGGTCGCTTAATTTCGCGTTTTGGCGATTTGCACTGGCCCGCCAGATCGCCCGATTTAACGGTCCCGGACTTCTTTTTATGGGGTTTTTTGAAGTCTCGTGTTTACATCAACAAGCCTGAGACCTTGGAAGCCCTCAAGGAAAATATCCGACACGAATGCGAGAATTTATCGCCCGAAACTCTCGCCGAAGTGATGGAAAATGCCATAAAACGAGCCTGTATGGCAATCAATTGTGACGGCGCCCATTTATCCGACATCATCTTCTCGACTTAACACAATTAATTCTAAAGGTCTAAATAAACATAATCAAAAAACAGAATCGAAGTTTTTTATTTAGAAAAAAAATAAGAGCCAAACAACATCGGATGACTTCTTTTGCACCACCTTGTAGATAAAAGAGAAGAAGAAATAATGGAAGAAAGTTATAATAGAAAGATATCAAGCTGGAAAGGAAGACAGAAAGAAAGAGAAAGAAAGAAAGAAAGAAAGAAAGAAAGAAAGAAAGAAAGAAAGAAAGAAAGAAAGAAAGAAAGAAAGAAAGAAAGAAAGAAAGAAAGAAAGAAAGAAAGAAAGTAACATTAATTTTTATTTATATTTAGATAAGTAACCAAATATAATTATTTACAAACCGTACGCCTTAGTTTAAAAAATATCCCGGGACTCCGTGATTTTAAGCTGTAATAATGCCAAATTTGTACTTGCATTCGGTATTATGGGAATGGATGCCATAGTATTTACATAACCCAAATGTCCCACATTCCAAACACTGACGGACAGTAGGGTATATTGAGATTGATCTTAAATTTGTAACTTAACATAAGTGTCCACAAAAATTCTGTAAATGTGAGAAGAAATGTCTTCTATTTCTTTCGCTTTATCTTTCTTTGTAGCCTATGCATATTTGAACTGTTCATCCGATTGTTATGAAATTTTTAGGGAGTTGTTATACTCACGCCCGGGTTTGTTTTGGGCTAAAAAAATCCCACAATTTTTTTAATTTTGTAAAAATATTTGATTATTTCGTAAACGAAGATGGGCGTGGTCTTACGGTACATGATAACTATTATATCTAAAAACCCACAACGTGGAGTTAAGGGCAGTTCACGGAAAGTTCTGCATTGTAAGATAATAAAAATTGCTGTGAAAGTATCCAATTTGCTTTACACAAAAATATAAATTCAGAAGAAGAGGGCGAGAGTAGCCAGTTCATTATTAAGGACAAAACCCGTGTAACGAAGGGTAGTATAAGCTAGCAGCATATTAACAAACTCTATTTAAATATATATTTTAAGTTTGGAATTTTTTTTTATTTTCCTACATACCAGAATCGTTTGAAAATTAACGGTACGATCAATTCTGTACCCTTCCACTTTCGTCTTCCCCTCTCGCCAACAAAGACGACTTGAGAGCGAAAAAATTTCATAGTTTTTGTTAGAACTTTTGATCATGCGCATTTGCGTTTTACTTTTAGAAAATCCGCTTTCAAATCCGTTACTGACATCCGTATTCGAATCCTCATCCGCAAAAATGAATCAGCAGAGCGGCAGAGCTTTAAAAAGTAGTAACGTCAGCTCACTTCTCTTCAGTGCAGAATGACCAATCTACCATAATTTTATAACGGACTGTCTTCCAAGAGGAAAACTTTTAGGGCAGACTATAACTGTTTAACTTAATGTGTCACATCTACTCGTTTTTTCCGTTATTAAACGGTACAAAGTAAATTTTTTTTACTCAAAATGGACGGTGTTCAAAAATCGAGTGTCAGTCCGTTGTGAAGAAGTCAGATACTCTGGTCATTCCGGACTTTATGCTAGCTAAATATCAACAGATACTTTATACTCGTATGTACAAATTTGTTTCTCGTGTTCACGCCCACCGCCCTATTTATGTATGTACTTAAACATGTTTATGGCTACACGTAGTAAAGTGTAATTTGATTGTAATATTGGATGGCACTACGCAACGCAAATATTTGTTTATTGAAATCAACGCCGCCAAACAATTCCGGTACTAATAATGTGGACAACACGTGCCGTGCCACTCCCTCCACAAGTGTTGTAATTCACACTTCAGTTAAACGGAAAAATGCAATACCGGAATTTAATTAAACAGTCGTTAGTGTAATCCACACCCGACATCAAAGTGTTGTCGTCCTTTCTTTTACAAACACAACAACACGAAATATCAACAACTATTCGGATAAAATCTTCCCGACAACCAGTACGAGCACACTTTCGAGTTAAGCGTTTTTATTAGACATGATCACATCTACTTCGAGTGTACACAAACAAATATTTGTGTACACTGTACTACATCATTTTCAACGATATTTGAACAGTCCAACCTAGTCCGCACGTGCAGCAATCCTAAATTCACGGTGAGTGTGAACACGTGTGGGATTTGCATCGCAGATAACTAAATATCAACAACAAATTAAAAATAAATATTGGATTTTTTACGAGTATATCGACAATAAAGCCGCACAATTGCAATATCAATTTATACTTTTGGAAAAAAAAACCATAAAATGTTAAAATAAAAGTAATTCATATAAATTGTTTACATGTCGTTATGTATATGAGTATTCAGCTCTCGTTTCCAACCATAAATCTTCGTTCCATTTATTTATACATTTTGCATCAGATATCCATGATTAGCACAAGCTTCTATAAGTTCTATGTACCACATAAATGAACCTTCCTGGTAATTACATTCTAACATATGTACATAAGTAAAATTGTCATAACCGTAGGTGGGCATCCAAAATCTTAACTTCGTTTACTCGTTGAATATTTAACGTAGAAGTTAAAATTTATGTAGCAAAAAAATAAAGTTGAAATAACTATACATATACGAATACGTACACTTTTTATTTATCGTGCATGTGTATGTAAGCAAGGGGAATAAAATTTAAAAATATAATTTAGTTGTCTTAGTTAATTATTAAATTAATATTTTTCGACTTCCTTGCTCTTAAGATGTCCTTGCATGTAAAAACAAATCGTTCCGCTACAGCACTGGACCGAATTGTTGTATTGTAAATGCTTTGTGAACATGTTCAACCAAGACGGCAACATACATTTCGAATACCAAAAGGCGTCTACTGGCTAACGCTTGAAACTTACAGAGAAAGTGATAGTCAAATTCCTCCACTCCAGGATCACCACAGCAAAGATGTCCAATTTAAGAATGACCTAGTCTATCTATTAATAAATGGTGGATTATATCATCAGTATGTCCACCCAGTGTCACCGTGATTTGGGCTTGCCTAGACATGGGACGTGTCGTTAGATTTGATCATCTATGATTAGCCTTACGAATACATTGCAAATTGTTGTTAGCTACCAAGTGTCGGAAAAGGCACTTAAAGATGGTAGGGATGATAGGGAGAACATAAAGACAATTGATGAGTTGCCTCCAAAAACGTTGCAAGCGACCAAATTTAAACTTCTCAGTAGACGATAAAACGATTCAAGGCAAATGTCGTCGTTCAGCGACTTATCACTTTGAAGTGAATTTGAAGATAAGAAATTGTCGCTAAAATAAAATTCCACTAAAAACCCATTTGGAAAAAAAAATCGGCTATTAAGGGAGACCATTGCGACATAAACCTTAGCCCGCTCAAATGCGAAGGCGCATAGCGGACCGACAACAAACAAAATCACAGGTGAAATTGTTCGCACAGATTAGGTTACAATTCAAGAAGTCAAATACGTAAATTTTCGAAAGCAAAATCCGTTAAGGCGAGCATATGCATCTGCATGTATAAAGTAAACGAGAATATTAGTGCACGTATCCGAAATAATGCAAAGTGGCTAAAATGCCTCATATAAGAAGGAGTTTTGGGAGGTGCATCAATTGGTGGTTTATAAAGGGTTTTTCAAAAGAGACGCTACAAAAGTAGACCTATAGGGACAGCAAACGACGTCATATTGTTTCCCGCTCTCTTGACATTTCTCTTCAGGAAGGTTTGTCATTTCATCATGGAAAGATATACGAGCCAACAACCAGTCGAAATTATTAAAATTTACTACCGAAATTCGTAGTCAGTGGCCTCAACTTTAAGAGAGCTACGTCCAATTTATGGTCGTCATAATCGTCCTACCCGATCAACAATTGAGCGTCTAGTGGAAAAATTTGAATCCACAGGCACAGTACCAAATGTTCCCGTGCCAGTGAGACAAAGAAGTACCCGTAGTGTCGAGAATATTGCTGCCGTTGAGGCTTCAGTTCAAGAAAGCCCAAATGTGGGCATCTCTCTGACGTCGTTGTGGCGAATTTTGCGAAAAGACCTTGGCCTACATCCTTACAAGATCAAATTGACGCAAGAACTAAAGCCGCTTGACCACCAGAAGCGTCGTATGTTTGTGAATTGGGCTGAACAACAAATTGAAAAAGATTCGGATTTTCATCGAAAAATCATCTTCAGCGATGAGGCTCGGAATGGCTTCGTCAATAAGAAAAATATGCGTTATTGGTCAGGCAGCAATCCACACGTACTCCATGAGTCATCATTGCATCCCGAAAAAGTTACAGTTTGGCGCGGTTTATGGGCCGGCGGCGTCATTGGGCCGTACTTCTTCCGTGATGATCAAGACAAACACGTTACTGTGAATGGGAATCACTACCGTTCAATGATAACCGAATACTTTTGGCCCCAATTGGATGATATGGACTTGAAGGACATGTGGTTGCAACAGGACGGCGCCACAAGCCACACAGCGAATGTCACAATCAATTTATTGGAAACCATGTTTGGTAGAATTGTTATCTCACGAAATGGCCCAGTCGATTGGCCGTCTCGGTCATGCGATTTGACGCCGTTAGACTATTTCCTGTGGGGCGACGTCAAGTCTATGGTCGATGCCAACAAGCCAGCGACGATTGCTGAACTTCGTACGAATATCGAACGTGAAATTGCAGCAGTATCGGCCGATTTATGCTTGAAAACCGTCGAAAATTGGGTTCTGTGTCTAGACTTCTGCAAGCGTGCCCGTGGTGGCCATGCAAAAGAAATCGAGTTCCATACATAATGGCATTGAATTTACTTTCACAGGAATAAAGAATTTCATTGATATCCAAAACCGTTTTTGTTTTATATAAAAAAACTTTTGTAGCGCTCTTATTAAAAACCCTTTATTTGGGCTGCTACTGAGCCATTTGTAACATTACACCAAATAAACGTAATCATCCGTTTTATGTGGACAATCGTTTGACTAGTATTCGCTTCGAGAGTGCGATCAATGGCTTATGGTCTACTCGATATCTTCTACACTGAATGTTCAAGATCACAAGAGCTTAACTGATACTGGCTCTGGGTGGTACTTTTATGATGATACCTGATACTTATAACCTATGGGATAAATATCAACAGTTTTCATTTAACGCTGTGACAGACAGACATGGACAGACGGACGGACATCTTAAAATCCACTCAGAATCCAACGCTGATCATTTGTATATATATACTTTGTCATACCTACCACGCAGGGCCGTACCTAGGAATTCTGGCGCCCGCGGCAAGAGTGGATATTGTCGCTGGAAAAAAAAAGAATTGGTTATCATGTGACGGTTATGGAAAACCGTTGTTACGGTCCCTTCGTAAAACAATGCAGTTTTGGAGATTAGTGTATGAACTTCTTTTCTCACCTAAATACATATTTTCATATTCTATATATTCCTTCCTGGGTATAACACAATAGTCCAATAGGACTGAGTGGTCTGGTCCTAATATCAACCCTCACACAAATCTGAACTCTAACTCTATCCGTTTCAGGTTGTCTAAGCTATTCGATAACTTTTTATATTCGTTGACAATTTGTCTAATTTCATTTTGGGACTCCTCGCACTTTAATTGACTTCTACAACTCTTTTAAAAAGCAGGATTCTACTTTCTCTGATGCAAGCAGGAAAATGATTTTATTTGCTATATTTTATTTAAAAAACTTATTTCCATTGATTTTAAAAAATATCAATACTAACTTCAATCATATTAAATCGACAGGACCATTTAATACAAATTTTCAATAACAATTCAAAACGTCATAAATCGACTCGGCCTTACAAATGACGTCTTTATTTTTTTGGTGTACATTTAAATTTCTATGCGAGAAGCGTTTAAATTTGGGTGACAGTTTGAATTTAATAATCGCATTAAATTTTGTTTCCTCAAATTATTTGTTCGCCCCTCACATTTTAAATTTAATTTAACAACTTTACATGACAGTATTCAACTTAAGGCTATAATAAACAAATTAAATGCATCGAAGGAAAACACGGAAAGCGGGGACGGGAATTAAAGTTCTATTTTCCGCAGCGTACTTATGGAAGGAACCCTTGCGAGCACAAAACTCACCGATTCAAAATACTCAAATACTCGTACATTGCGAATTCGTAAGAGGCTTTCAATACGAACGAGTGTCAACCAGATGTGCTCTGCTCACGTACGAGTATCGTGCTGAGTACTTGTGTCGCGTTGAGCTGGCCACCGGCTCGACGGGCTGCAGAACGCAGGACCTAAATGGGGTTGTTTATACCAATTTCGGTTTAGTAAAGATTGAGTTAAATTCATTATTTGAATAACTTACTGCCGTAAAACATTTGCAAAAGGACAATTATTTGTTTATGCGATGTTATTTAAATTGAGTTTCGGTGTAGTCAGCGTACAGATCAGAAAGCTGCACCATGTGGCTCGTCTTGTCTCGTCTTCGTGAGCATATCGATTTCGCATTTGCTGTAGTTCAATACAAATATTAAATTAGTTTGAAGTTGCCTCGAATTGTGAGTATTTATGGTAGCACGTGACTTAGTATTAGTGAATAAGTTCGATCCACAAAACTTTTTCGACACACTCATAATATTGTGGACATATCTTAACTGACCAGATCTAACCAAAAATTATTGTAACAAATTCACAAATAATACGCCCATTGCAATTGATAAGCGAATTACTCGTACTTCTGAATGCAAGACACAAAGAGCGGCCATACAATTCTTTAACATTTTTATAGAGTAGCTCACAGCGTTAAACGATTGTATTCATGCCGTGCACTGGTGCAGATCTAGCTTAGCATACATGTAATAAACCGAAAATGTTTTGTTTACAGTTGTGATTACTTTAAAAGACATTCATAAGGGCGCCATTATTTACACTATTCACAATATTTTACATTTAGTGAAAATCGTATTAAACTAAGAAACATGAGAACTAAATCAGCAGTACCCATTTGCGAATGGATATATCATATCTGTCTGTTTGTCTGTTTGTCGGTCTGTCGGTCTGTCGGTCTGTCTGTCAGTTGTTTCGGGTAAACTCGAGAACCGCTTAACGATAAAGACGCTTTAAAGATAAAGACTTTGTTTAGGTTATTAAATTGTTCCACTCCCACCTATAACGCTAATAATTGTGAATGTTGGCTGGATCGAAACATTAATCTGCGCATTGAGATATCAATTATGTTTTCCATTAACACTGAGTGTTGGTAGTAGTCATAAAACCATGACTTAACTAGTAGCTTCAACCGGATTTTTATAATAAAAAAAAACCGGATATTTATAAGAAAATAAATAACAAGTAAGAAATGGTAAAGTTGGACTTTCGGAATATTAAAAAAGTAATATAAATTTTTTTAATATTTTATTTAAAATATAATATAAAACAGATCCTGTATAAATTAAGCTCTATTTATATCTTCTTTATAAGTAAAGAAAATTATTTTGTATTAATATTAAATTATTTCAGGTTCACTAAAAGCTAAAAAGCGATCGAATAAATATTTTTATATAATAGACTAAAGTTTCTATAATTTGAGAGAAAAAAGATTTCAATTTGAAAAAAAAAATTAGTAGTCCAAACAATTTTTAAATACCACGTGGCTGCAAATCTTTACCATTTGTTAAATTATTTCTAATGATAAATTTAAGAAAAGTAAAATTTAGTAGTAAATTAAATTACACGGCGGTGCCCGGGTTCCTTTTTAATAAAATCAAGTCTTAGTTTATTTGTTAATTAATATTAATAAACTTTCCAGCCTAGCCCACCTT
Source organism: Suillia variegata (assembly GCA_949127995.1). Taxonomy (NCBI): domain Eukaryota; kingdom Metazoa; phylum Arthropoda; class Insecta; order Diptera; family Heleomyzidae; genus Suillia; species Suillia variegata. The sequence goes on from OX421842.1 coordinate 38,538,027, forward strand.
TTTTGGAATTATATTTGGTTAATTTGATAATTTTATACCAAATTTGTATGCAGAACTTCCAGTTAGTGAAATAATCGTTTTTGTTGACTTAATTTGACTACTTGTGGGCGTAATATGTAGGCGTGGCAGATTTTATATAGCCTATCATTCCTTCCAGACCCATCTCGATATATGTTCCAAGTTTAAAGTAAATCGGTTCAGCCGTTTAAGAGTGAAAACGGTACAAACGAAAATAAATAAATAAATAAATACATAATATAAGTAAGGATAAATAAGGATGAGAACGGGAGCCTTATTACAGAAAATGATGAGCAACTCGTTGTATGGAAGAGTTATTTTGACAGAATTTTGAACATTTTGCACTCTGGACATACTGTGCAGCTTCCTACTTTGAGAAGACGTAATCCTAATAGGTCAATTGAATGTGATCCGCCTAGTATTGCAGAGATTAGGCAATACTATCATTAAAATCAGGTAAAGCCCCTGGATGCGATAAATTTCCAGTTGAATGCTTCAAACATTTTCCTAATTTAGCGGCAGTTAAACTGCATCCATTATTTTCGGAAGTATGGCGTTCGGAATGTATGCCCTCCCTCCGACTGGGAAACGTCAGTCTTCGTAAAAAATACCAACAAAATAAAGCCGATAAGAAAAAATGCTGCAACTGGAGAGGCAACTGGACCAGCGGTCATTGAAATATTTACGAAAATAATTGTTGAGCCTCTTAATACCTTAATTCGACCTAATCGAGCAGGGTTTCGTCCTGGTAGGTCTTGTATTGATCATGTAAGTAGCATCCGTATTCTAATTGAGCAATCTGTTGAGTTGAATGCAAGTTCATATCTCACCTTCGTGAACTTTGAGAAAGCGTTTGATGCGTTGAGCCGTGAATATGCATGGAATGCTCTTGAGGTATCCCGGAAAAAATTGTCCGTAAAATTTAAAGCAGTTACGAGGGGGCTACCTGCAAAGTACTTCACATGGGAGTCCTTAGTGATGCATTTCCATCTACAAACGGTGTCAGGCAAGGATGCGCACTCTCACCTCTTCTATTTGTTACTTCGCTGGACGCCGTCCTCGAAGCACTCGATCTGAAGAAAATTCATAATAAGTTGGGATACTTAGAATATGCTGATGACGTGGTTTTTATTTCGAATAGACACAGCAGTCATATATCACGAATGTGGACATTGGCTGCGAGAAAGTATGTCTAAAAACTAACATCTCTAAACCTAAATCCTTGAGAAACAACGTTCACAATACTTCGCAGTTCAATATTAGGGGAACGTACATTGAGGATATAAAGCAATTTGAATATTAAGGCAGATTTGTTTCGACTAATGGTGGTACAGTAGCTGACGCTAACAACAGATTGAAGAAGGCAAGATACGCGTATGCAAGTCTTAAAACTTTTTGGAGAACTAATGGAATTCAAGTTGCCACAAAAATCAAGATTGTTATATGGCTGCGAATCTTGGTTTTTATCGGCTGCCGTGTTACACAAACTTCAGATATCGTTAAGAGTAGTGCGTTTCTGTAACTCTTCGCGATCGCTTTTCTCACTTTTTTAGTCGATTTTACGTCACATCTACGTCACTCTCACTTGCACTGTTTCTGTAACAATTTTGTCAATTTCGATCGGTCAAACTCTCACGTTCCAATTCCATTTTTAGAGGAACGCTTTTAAGAAAGTGTATCTGTAAGCAAATTGAATCGAGTCGAATCGATTCTAATTCTCACCGTGTTAGCAGGTGGTGAGAAGCAAGTTCTAAACATATAATCGAATTAATTGAAATTAAAGCTCTAAAATTTCTGAAGTTAAAAAGGTATATTTATTTGTTTTATCAAAATATTGTACAAATATTATTTTTTTTTTATATTTTATAGAATACTGACTGGGTCACAAAGTTGTAGGCTGCTGTGTATAGTTAGTTATTTGCATTGATATTATATTATTTGTTCACAGAGTTGGATTGATTGGATATTATCTGTTAAAAAGTAGTTAACAAATCATCCATTTTACAAAAATGGTGATCAAGTTTATTTTAAAAAAAGTGGATTTGTTTAATAAAAATGCACTTACCGCTCACATGCACATTCACATTAAAAGTTTAAAATTTGTTTCGATTCCATTCATTCTCTGTCGATTTTTGTTTTATTCCATCACAGACTATACTTTACTCGAAACACCAGTTTAGAACAAAACGACTACTGCGGATCAAAACAGTATGACGTCACGAAAACCGACAATTTGTCACATTTGTTATAAAAACGCACTACAGATGTCTTCGGGAAATCTTGAGAATCTGGTGGCCAAGGACTATTAGTAACAAACGTTTGTGGAGTAAAACACAGCAACATCCTATTCAAAGTGACATCATGAATAAGAAATATGAATGGCTAGGTCATACACTCCGCAAACCTGTTAGTGAGATAGCACACGCTGCTTTGGAATGGAAACCGCAAGGAAGAAGAAACCGTGGATGTCCCAGAATGACATAGAGAAGAACAGTTACGAGCGAAACAGGCAAAACATTCAGCGAATTAAGAGCAGTAGCGCGTAACAGATATAATTGTCAACTTTTCATAAATTTATATCACTTTGTATATATATTATGAACAGGTCCTAATAATAATAATAAATTAAATGATTCCTAAAATAATTCAGCCCATGAGTCACGCCCCTGATCCAGTATAACTTCCATGCAGGAAAACTGTAGGGTGGCTGCGGTTGATTCCGGATCGGAGTTAAGCCCCTCTTAATGTTGTTTTTTTATTATATTCCGGCCGTAGACTATTCACACAGCAAAACTGAATACAATCTCTTTGGCGGTAAAACCTCACCATTTTTTGGCTGGGTAAGAATTTACTATTTTAAAGCGAAATCGTTCTTAAAATAAATTATTTATAAGACAAAATTCTTTTGGACCATTTTTCATACTTATAAGTGGGAAGATTTTACTTTGTGAAATATCGCCCACTTTAAAAAAGTGTATTTTCGCAAAAAAATTTTAAAGACACCAAAAAAAATTGGGATATTTTTCGTTTTGAATGAAATTTTGTTGTTTTATTTTTTGAGAGATATTTCAGGGAGCTCATTTTTAATACATACGATGATGTCCTTATAGACAATAACAATGGAAGACCAAACTGAATATATACTACGGTCCATACCTACGCGACGTGTAGGGTAAAAAAATCCGAATTTTCCAAATTAATTAGGCATTTCTAAACACATTAATTATTTAAAAACAAACAAGTATAAAAGTTCCTTTTTAATTAAAAACTCTTACTTTTGTTATTCTGGAAGGAACCGAGAATAGGAGAAAATAAAGTTAGTCCATGATTTTCATTTGAACATGTGAACAACAGAATAAAACATCCAAAACTTTCAAATAAAGAATTTTGACTTTCGAACACAATCGTTTCGTAATATTTCAACCTTTGTATCGGTTATTTGTAATGAATATTTTTTATATTTATTCCGAATGTATATATGCGTAAATCAAAGTAAAAAAATAGAAAAAATGATGCTTTACATTATTAGCAATTTGATATAACTGCTTGTAAGTACAATACAAGTCAACAACACAAATTTGTATATGACACGAAAAACAAAATCACTTGAGCCAACTAAATCCGCGCAGCAAACATGCGCCACAACAAACGAAACACACCACACCACGCCACGCCACGGCAATGATCTGGTGGGATGTGGTGGTTGCGTCTGCCTTTGCATACATGTGTATGCTTATTAGGGTGTCTCTTACATTTTCTTTAATTTATTTAGGTTTTTCGATTTCACCCAAAGTTATGTTCTTAACTTTGTTCATATAAATAAAAACGTAACCTTGGAATGGTTCTTGCCATTTAAGAGTTTTGAGAAATGATTTTTGCATGTGCCCAGTGCATCCTACATATCATATTCGTATGTTTCTACCAGAAGGGCTTTCCGCACATAAGACTTCCGTCAAATGTTTATTTGAATTTTGGAATGTGAGCACATCTAGCTTGCTGGAAGCGTGCCTCCCATCAATTAAAGGTACAATGTTTTCCACACTAAATTACCCGACATATTTATATATGTAAATATGCTTTCTTGTACAACCTTAGTGTTGAAATTCTCAAGGACAGTGGTTGTAAATGTCCTCAATCCTTGCGACGGAGGCATCCCTTCCATCGGGACTTATCGCATGTTATTTCATTTGAGTAACCTTGTTCTCTCCATGGCATTTCCTGGATGTTGCTGATCAGCTTAAACTTTTAATGGAAGCATCCGTTAATTTTCTAGTGGCACCTACTTGGCCTGTCAATCCCTGGGTTCCGCTTATTATGTATCGAAAATCTCGGAATTACTCGATGTTAATCCCGGATTAAAATTAAAGTAAAGTCGCACAATTCTTTTCGATGTTATCTTCTTTTTAATAAATCCTATATTAAGAGATATAAATATATTTTGAATATATACTATATATATTTGTGATAACTCATTTGATCTTATTTTTTTTTTGTATTGTTTTTTAAATTGTTATTTTTTGTGTTGTTTTTGTACTTAAAATACAATACATAAAAAAATATAAAAGACGTTCCAGTTGTTAGGATTTGTTAATTTTATAAAATCAATATATTTTTAATCACGGGATATCGGGAATGTACTGAGAGCTGAGTTTAATATCTTTTCGCACAAGTAACGACCACCCTTTTCTACAAAAATAAAAAAAAACATTCATTTTATAAATACATACATAGATACATTCATATATCCATTTACACAGACAAGCGGAGAGACATACTCGTACATACATTTGCACACACATCCGTACAACAATTTATATATACCCAGTAGACAATTTTTCTTATTGCATTCTATGAAAAACAAAAAAGAAGACATAAATAGAAGACGATGTATAACACGGAGCGGTATACATACTCGTCCACTGTTTACACATTTATACATTGGCATTAGTCAATTTCTAACATTCAATTCTCATCAAAAGAAGGCAAGGAATAACGTTATAAAAAGACAAACTCCGCCAAAACTTTTATTCGTTTCTTATAAGTCAGATCCTTTTTTTTAGAAAACAAAACAAGTAAGAAACTATAGTCGATCATACCGACTTATGTGGTGCATATTGCATATGCACCACATTGTTAAATATCTATATCAAATTAGCGTGGTTCATGATTTAAAAAATTTTATATAAATTTTTTAATAATATTTTATCAAAAAACAAATTATATGAAATAGCCATTTAAAAATGGTATTAAATTACGAACCACCCTAATTTAATATATCATAAACCACCCTATTAAGATTACTTTAGATCGTTTGTTTACAAAAATAATCTGTTTAAGTTATATGGTCTTTATTTTTACATATAATAAAATGTAACAAAGTAGAAACACCCTAATCGTTACCAAAATCAGTTGTTCGCAAACATGAAAGAAAATTTTGTTCAAACTTTCAACACAATATCTCAAATTGTTCTCAAGATATCGTATTAACAAAAAATCATTTTTTTTGCAAAGATTTACGTAGTCATGGCCGGATCGGCTAATCAGTTCGTCTAGAGCAACCAATGTACTAAATTTCAGCTCAAAATCTCTACAAGCGGCCGTACATACAGACGGACAGAAAGATAAAAAGACAGACAAATAATGAGACTAAGTTTTTAAATATGATCAATAATTTACATACGAGTATGTCTATATCTCTCTTGAGTATTTTTCTACTCCCAAACACAATATACACCATGTACATAAATTTTATATATCAGCCGATCCTAAAGTGTGATCTTTAGATATATCAATTTGTCTTTGCTTCTTTCTTTGTTTAATACTTTTGTTTCTCCTTGGTGTATATTTTTATTATTATCATGTTTAAATGACTTTTCCGACATTCTGTAAACTTGTAACAAGTGAAAATGAATTTGGCTGGGAATATTCTAAGGGCTATATGAAATCTGACTCGGAAACAATTAATTAAAATACCCAAAAAAAACTTTATTATTTCATGTATTTTGCTAAAAGTTTATATGAAAAAGTAGGCGTGATTCCAATAGAAGTGCGCTTGTAAGAATTTAAATCGATATAGAATACGATATGTCACGAAATTCGCTCGAACAGCGAAGAGTTTTTTAAACTGGTCAACTTAAAAGTTATGAAGCAAAATTTAGATAACTATATCATTTTTTCTAGGAATTTTTATATAAAATAAAGATAACTTTCGAGATGTCTGACAAAAAGTATCGTTAAAATATAAACATATGAGGAGCACTGATTTAAATGGTGAGGTCCTCTCTTCTGTTCCTTTAATTTATTTACTACTGGGTACATGAATATATATTTGTTTGTTCGTACATACATACTTGAAAGCCATGTTGCAAAGCAAAGGTGGCAGGCAGTAAATACCTCCATCGCACATCCAGATAGCACGAGCTAACTAAATGTTAATGTAGAGAACATTAACATCATCTTGTGTGTGCCATTGTTGTTGTCGTTTGTAGATGTGTTCGTAAATGTGATTGTTGTGAAATCTCTGCAGCAGCCATAAAAGTAGGCGGTTCTTTGGACAGCCAATCGCAGCATTTCTTCACAATTATTTTGTTTTTGTACACACTTCCGTTTCGATTTCGATTTCTGTCGGTTTTTGTGTATCCGTGAAAGCGTCACAGAAAATTGAAAAAACAAATAAAGTCACTTGTGGTTCTTGATTATGATTCCTTAATAAAAATTTTTTCATTTCCAAGTTTATTCTACTAACAAAACATAACTGTTTGTTGGGAAACTAGTAAATGCAGTTATTTAGTAAATGGTGTTTGTATCGGCATTGTATTTAATAAAAATTTGTCGGTTTGGTTTAAACGTGTTTTGGTTTAAATAAATACATACATAGGTATGTAGCTGTGTAGCTGTGTAGGTATCCATCAGCCATTCCTATGTCATAAAGGTTTTATTAAAAACATTTTGTATTTTATTCTTTGCTGTGTCGATTTAAACTGCGTTTCGAATATTGCCAAAATATGTTTCTTATATAGCATTCCGTCGGCATATTCATTAGCGCTTCTCAGACAAAGCTCTTCTGACTACCCTTCTTGAGAAGGCGGAGTGGAAGATGTAACTTAAAATGGCTTCTGATGCAAAACAATTTAAGTCGGTACCAACGACGGAATGCGACAATCGTCAGCTACGAAAAACCGACGATTTTGTACCAAGCGAAATCTAAAAATTTTTACTTTATCATGCATTATTTATACAATATTTTTACAGAAATTAAAAAAGTAGTAACAGAATTATCTTCGGCTTGGCCGAAGCTCATATACCCTTCGCCATTTCAGTGACAACAAAAAAAAATTGAATCTATTAACACATAAGTGCTACATGTATTTTATTATAAGTGAACATTCTTTTCATCACGCCCCCTTTTGGTAAGTAGTTTTACCAAAGTATTACTACCAAAGTGTCAAATACCGAATTTTAACTGGTTATTTACACTGTAAACACCTACAAGTCCGATAAGTACTTAACCTATAAAAGAAAATCGAAAATTTTGAAAAAGTGGTTATTTATTTCTCAACATATGCTAGTCTCCTTTTAGCTCGATACACTTGACGATGCGATGCTCCAACTTCATTGACCCGTCTGAAAAAAACGTTCTCTCGAGTCTGCAAACTAGGTCTCTACCGGGTGGTGAGGCTTAGTAGTTATCGGACCACCATCATATATATATGGTCATACCTACCTGTGTGTTACAAATGAAAGAACATACTGAATATGCCTTCCAGTACGTAAAGTTGTATAATTTTTGTTTTAAGGCGTGATGCGGAAACAAATAGCAAGAATAACAGAAAGAAATAAATAAAGAAATAGAAAAAGAAAAAGAAGCAAAAGAAAACTAATTGATTATTTTTCCGTTTTGACAAGAACAAATGTCCGAGTTTTACTTACAGTAAGTACAGCGCTGAAAAACGACAATTTCTTCATTGTCATACATTTTTTTGTTTGCACAAAGTTTTTTACAATTTTGTTTTTTATTATATTGTATCTAAAGTTTTTAGATTTATGCCGGCACAATGCCAGCTGTGCAGTTTATATCCAATTCTCGTACCAGTGTTTAACTATAAATTATTCTAAGCACTTCTTATTCCTCTCATTTCTGTATGGAAATTCGCATATTCAGAAAAAAATTTGAAACCACTCAGTCTCCCAAATGGTACACTATTCGATAAAGTCCGTGTGACGAAGACATCATCGGACCGTACTTTTTTAATGCCACTTTAATTGAGTACAACACAGTGCCAATAAAATTATGGCTGAGATACCTTTAACAACTTCTTCATAACTTTCCTTGTAAAAATGATTAAATTGAATTTGATTAAGTAGATTATACTGACTTCAAATCTGATTAAATTCGCCAATTGAATAGACATAATCATGTCTTATTAGACATAATGTTAAGTTATAAGGGCTTCATTTTAATATTCTTGGCCAAGGGTAAATGCAATGGATGTATATTGAGTTTGGTTTTTATATTTATAACCCCTTTAAGGGGGCGTGGTAGGTCTGAACATGTACTAGTACATATGAATGATCACCGTTGAATTTTGAGTCGAGTTAATCATGTATATATATCGTCATAGCTACCACGTTTCCTTATGGACATTAAAAATGGAAGAACTAACTCATTTGCGAAGCGTGTTAAAACAGTCTTTTATTGTGGCCGAACGAAGAATCCACATCCACAAAAAACATATTTCAGTGATACGATACTATGTCTAGAACCCCTGAAGAGATCTGAATACAGATCTAATATCTTAGATCTGAACATATTTGACTTCCTAGCTGTCATGTCTGGGTATATCTAATATTTTAGTTAGATTAACTACTTCACTGAAAAAAAAGAAAGTTCGTATAAGAGGTAAGCCCTTTTTAGTTTTGAACTAGACAGGAAAAACCAAATATATATGTAAAAAGTCATCACGCCTCCTCATAAGCCTAACAAATGAAAGTCCAAGTAGTTACTCCAATTTATTTGATACCTCCCTCCATATGTCTTCCTACTACCTTTAATGCAAAAATGACAAATTTTCAAACTACTACCCAGTAACGATCTAAAAAAAATCGTTACGTCAATGACAGTTGCAGACGTTTTAAAAAAAGATTTCCAACGTTTTTACATATAATATATATGTATGTAAATGTTCGCATTGGTTTGTTTACTTTTTCATACACTCATCTCACACTGTAAATATCGATCCGAGTTTGCGAGCTCTTTTGTGGCTTCTTCATTAGCAACAACAACAACAACATATGTACGAGTTTTTCCCTACATTTAATTGCACGGTGCAGATTTACACTTGAGTAGTGTACTGCAAGTTATGATACGAGCACAATTTTACTTTGGATAAACTACTTGAATTTTTGAGATATACAAAATGGAATTGAACTCATATTCGAAATGCCTTCGAGTAGTTGAATTTGAATGCGCATATCTGGCTTAAATCGCGTTTCATTGCATATGCTGGCGATCAATAATCGATACGATAAACAGATAAACAAACATCGCAATGTTCACTAGCAATTAGTCACTTAGCAAGCACTTTAGTCGACTAATTGGAAATTAGTTTAGGCGCGAATTTCGATTGGCTCATACCGTGAGCGCTTTCACGGAACAGACGTAGACGTGTAAAGGCAAAATTATACAATTAAATTATTACAATACATAAAAGTGCAATATTTTTATATTCTAATTGTAAAAAACAAAAATCCAGACCATCAAAAAATTTAAAATGGTTAAATTGAATTCAGAAAATGGAGGTAAGTAAGGTTCAACGTTACATTTGCAATTGAAAGAATAAAATAATTATTTGGTTTTAAATGGATATTTTTTTTTATAAAAGTGAATGTTTATAAAAATCGAGTATTATCTGCTCTAATGAGTAGTGAAGCGTCCAAAGAAGTATCCTTGAATCGGGATGCGTCGTCTTGAAACTCGTAAAATGCAGACTTACATTAAACAGTGCCAAATTAAGTTAGAAATCTGACTTCATATTCACTTGCCAACTTGGAAATGGACTTTTTTGAAATCAATTTAAAAAATCAACCCGTGAAAACTAGAAAACTATAAGAACATATCATAGTCATAGGTTAAGTTTTTTAAATATCCTCAACAGCATGAACTAGTTAAAAAGTTAAAAATTAATCTTTAACTTTTTCGTTAATTTAAAAAAAATTCTTAGTTAAATATAAAACGAAAAATGTTTATGGTAAAATCAACAACAAACTAGTAAGAGATTTATCTTCGGCTAAGCCGAAGCTCATATACCCTTCGCCGTTTCAGTGACACTAAAAGATGTGATTCTTTTAGCACATAAGTGCTACATGTCTCTATTATAAGTGGGCGTTTTTCTTATCGGATCAGGCCTATTTTTAGTCAGTATATATTTGTTGAATACTGAATTTCAACTGGTTATTTGCACTGTAACTCCGGTCATAGGCGGATTGGCTTGACAATTGGCGTTCACTATTAAAAAAATAGTGATTTCTTGTTTAGACAATATTTTGAGATCAATTGGAGATATTAAGTTGACATATTGTAAACGAATTTTTGTTATAATAGGGAGCATCTAAATATATTTTGGAAACGATTAAGGTGGTCCATGTTTATTATTTTTTATTATATGTTAAAATTAAGCCCTCATAACATTAATTGGTTATTTTGGTACAAAAAAACGATCTTAAATAAGCAAAATAATATAATTAGGGTGGTTCAAAATTTATTAAAAAAAAATAAAAAATTTAAATACTTTTGTGGGCATGGTGAAAAATTTTGTTAACCAACAAGGTTTAGTTGGTTGTGTACTTTATCTTGAAAATAGCTCTAACGGTTTTGATGAAACTTGCCAGTTTGCAGTTTAATCCAGTTTCCTGCATTTGGTTGATTGATCACATAATGTTAGGAGATTCACTTCCATTGGAATTCTTTTCAGATATCGGTTCTTTTGGCACTATATAACAATAAAACCCATGTACTCTTTAAAAAACAATTCCACTGGGATTTCTCCAGAGCCCATGCGTCTCCTCCAGAACTCGTTTAAATAAATCTGTTTTATTCGAACTGAATAACAACAAAACCCGTGTGCTCATCAGAATGTACTTTCACTGGGATTTATGAAGATTTATGCGTGTTCTACAGAACTTTATAATATAAATCGGTTGGAATGACATAAATGTACCAGAATCCAATTTCCTCTTCAGTTATTTATATTTCTCACATTTCTTTAAAATAATTAAATTTAATTTAATCTACGAATATTTCTTTTGATTTATTATTCTTTAACGTGATATTCTTCGTTAAAGTGTTGGTGTGTTTGTCACATCCCTGCAGGGAAACTTTATCTTGTCACTAAATGTTCCAGTTCTAAAACTAGTCCTATTCTAGCTAAAAAAAAATGGAACCAAAAGGAAGTTAAAATAATAATGCATTAGTACTACTTTGTTCTACTCATTTAATTATTAAATTAATTCGCAAGAACGTAAGCATTTAAGGTTTCTATGTTTAAACAACTCGATTTTGCAATGTTTGATGCCATAATATTTGTTTTAATAAAACTGTCCAAAATCATTCTGTAATAATTATTGTATAATTTATCAAACAATGATTTTTTAAATTTACTAACAAAATAATGATTTTTGTACCAACTTTGAACTAGAGTCTTATTGTCCACTAACATTTCAGTTCGAATCAAGTAAATATTTTTTAGTTCATATTTGTGAAAAAAGTAATGCAGGGCAGTGTAATTGACACCGCCTAAAGCATCTCCATGTTAAATTTACCAGTTGTTTTCATATAAAAAAGATAGAAGGCAGACCAGTAGTACTGAGGTAACTAGTGATGCGCTAGTTCAAAACTAGTATTTTCCCTGCAGGGATATAGCGTAATGTACAATTACTTACCCTATCGGAAATGTTAAGTCAGTTATCCATCTGCTTTGATTGTGTCTATTACAATGTGGTACATTTGTAATAGTCGGTAGAACCGACTATAATTTCTAACTTGTTGTTTTATGGTGTTGAAATGTTTCCCCAAAATATCTAAAAAAAAAATTGGGACTAATTAAACTGTTAAATATTAATAATTTTTTTTCTTTTTCCAGTTAAAATTAAATTTATTTTTAGTAAAAAAATAAACTTGTTTTCTTACCGAACAAAAATTGAAAATAATTTTTTATTTTGCTGAAAAAAACAAACGAAAAACCTTTTTTTTTTAAATTATAAGACAGTACAACCCATTAAAATGTTCGTTTAAATAATAGAAATGTCACTTTAAACTTTTTTACTTTTATTTTTTCCGGAAAAATATAAATTTTCTTTTAACGGAAATAACAAAAGAAAAAAGTTTTTAATTTTTATTCCAGATTAAAGATTCCTACTTTCCTTAAGCACAATTCATCCACAAGTTTAATAAACTATAAAAATTATTATCATTAAACATTTCTTAATGCCAAATTTATGATCGTGGATTTATGGAAGTTTCAATGTCAATTTTGCAGATCATATTCACACCGTCACTTTGGACAAAACTGGAAAAAAATCATTTGGAATTTGCATTGTCAGAGGAGAGGTGAATGTTTGTAATATGCAATTTAAATAATAAACAATAAACAAAGAATTTAAACAAACGACAGGTTAAGGATTCGCCTAACTCGAAAACTACAGGAATATTCATCAAGGGCATAGTTCCAGAAAGTCCGGCACACTTTTGTGGAAAACTTAAGGTGGGTCAATTGTGTTCGTTCTTCTTTATTTACGTGCACTTAAGAACCAGATAAAATCATTTAAAAAGTTGCTCTAAAGTCAAAACTGTTGTTTCAATTATAAAAATGTCAAAAATGAAAAATTATTCTATTTATTTAAAAATTTAACCTAACTAAAAAAGTTATAAAAAACTATTAAATCGGCAATTCAATATTTGATGGGTATTTTTTGTAGGACTTATTATTCCTTCCCGTCGCATCTCTATATATGTATGTTTCCCATATAGCGTATACAATTCCTAAGCTCTGTTGGTGGATTTGAAATTGATCGGACCTAATTGTAAGTTAAATTTATCTAACCACGCCCACGTTTCCTGGTTATCCTAGTTATAGCAATTTCTAAAGATCTTTAGCTATTTTTAGCTAACACGCTAAGAAAATTTCACATATACACTTAACCCGGCATAATTTTTCTCAAATCTTAATTTTCACGTTAATATCTCTTTATCTGTGGCTATAATCACATGAAGAGACGGGAACAATTGGATAGAGGAATATGTTTAGTTAGGAATACTTTGAACATTTATAAGTAAGTTTCGATTTTTTTATCACCAAAACAGGTGGGAGATCGAATACTTTCCCTCAATGACAACGACGTCAGAAACGCAACTGAACAAGCCGTTATAGAGCTGATAAAAGATGCTGGTATTAAAATTCATTTGGAAATACAAACATTTGAAAAGGTAAGTGCAAGTCCAAACACTTCATTTCTATATCTCTACTTCCTATTCCGACAATATCCTGAGTACACCACAATGGTCCTTGAGGACTGAGAGCTATGGTCCCTTACCAGCCCAAATCAACTCTAACTCTAAGTGCAATAAATTTCCTCATGCGAAATTTGTTTCAGTATGGCGTACATTTTACAGAAGGTATAGCGTTATACATATGTAAAGTGGGTGGGACTGTTGTCCAATACCACCATAAATATCGGTACTATGAGACTGTGTACAGAATTTCATCGTTTTAGCACCAATAATTTCAAAATGTCACCAACATTATAGTTTACGTAAATACATCTGCTTTTTTTATAAGCGTAAGATTTGGGCATAAGAGTGGAGAAATCCATGTTACGCGATGTGACCACTGCAAGGCATCAGCGAAATTTTGGTAGTTGTTTCGCTAAAATCCGACCATTAGTTCAAAAGTTTGTAATGATGCAAAAGCTGGGGTAGACTCAGCAAGGTATCCAGGAGGCATTACAGAAAATTTATTCACACGATTTTGATTTTTACTTCTATTTGTTGTATTTTTAATATAATTTTACAAAGTTTTACATAAGTATATCGGTATTTGTGTTTACAATTTAATTCAATAAACTAACGAAATCTTCTATTATTTGATGACTGCTTCTTCCATACTTCAACACAGGATGATATCTCTTTTTTTTACTGCCGGGAAACCATAAATTGGACCTTTACTCTAGCTAACTTCTATTACCAAAGAATCTTAAACCGATTTTCACTCTAGCCAACTCCAATATAGCAGAGAAACTTAAACCAAGCGAAGAAAGAACAAGCCGACTATCTGGTTCTTTCTTCGCTACGGTTGTTAGAAGACGAATGGCGAAGAAGAGGAAACGTGCACATCTGTAAGAGATGACTGTTGTAAACCGACTCTCCTGTTTTAACTGACTGGGATTAAATTATTATTAATTTGTATTTATTTTTTTTAAGAATCAGTTCAGGGCCTAGTATCCTATACAACGTTGAACTGGTTATCGAAAGTGGATGATAGAAGGATAGAGAAAGAAAGGGGGACTCATTGCAAATCATTTGGTAAAGAGACAATTTAAACAGGAGAAGCTGAGAAAAGTGTTATGCCTTTCAACATCAGTAAGCCCAATCTCTTTTTCTCGCTTAACTCATCATAAATGAAGTATAATTGGTCCAGTTGAATTTTAATCCACCTCTTCCAAAGAACGGCATAACCGAAAAACTCCCGAAAGATTAGCCAAGACTTATGAGAGGGTGGCGTCGTACTGTAAGCAATTATAAACAGTGCGGCCAGCAGGTGTTCAACACACAACCTTCGCAATGCAAACGCAAACAAGTGCAGCAAATAACCGTACGGTAGCACGTTTTTAGCACGTTAGTCTACTGGCTGGGATTAAAATTATTTAACATTATTTAACTACAAAACTATGTCAAAATTTTGAATCGTCACAAGTTACAAACGAACTATTAAATATAATACTACCTATATAGTATTTATATAGATACTAGCGAATGCCCGGCATGCGTTGCAATGCCACTTAAAAAAATGGTAGCAGAACTTCCCGGTATTTCCGTTAATAACGGAACTTCCCGGTACTCCCGTTAGTTAGCGGAGATTCTCGGTATTCACCGTTGATTCTGAGTTATGGCTGTGATATTATCGGCATACAAACTCAGAAACAAAATCAACATATTTTCACTTAATTAAATATATTGAGGCGTTATTCTTCCCGGTGCATCCCGTTACATGTTTTCTATATAGCACATCAAGTTTCTGAGCAATGGTGTAAGGCGTAAAAATGATCCACCCTTTTTTTGAAAGTGGGCGTTAAATTGATTTAACCACGCCCATTTGTGGGGATGTTATCGACAGTGTCTATACAAACTCAGATACCAATTTTCAGATTTTTAGAAGCAATATTAGCGAAATAATCGAATATTTTAACTTAGTTTTACAAATTGTGGGCGTAATAGGTGGGCGTGGCAAATTTTTTCTCCCAAAACCTAAGTTGGCGTGACCATAGCAACTTCCCAAATTTTCATCACAATCGGTTGAATGGTTTAGGCGCCTATTTGATACAAAGAAAGATAGAAAGAAAGAAAGAAAGAAAGAAAGAAAGAAAGAAAGAAAGAAAGAAAGAAAGAAGAATTAATTTTTATATATGTAGATTTAAAAAATTATCATTATTAACATTGATTTTGTTTTTCTTTAAGGTGGATGATAACAAAACGGAGACTAGAGAAAATGGATTTTTGCAAACTAAAAATAAATTTGTGCAAGGTATGGAATCAACTTTTTTAAGCACAACAAAAAAATCAAACTGCTCAATAAATATTAAAAGTTTTATGGAATTCAATGTAACATTTGTTATGCAGATAGAAGGAATAAAAACATCTGAGTAGTTCCGTTTCGAAAAATATTTATCAATTTTGTTATGTGTCAACACAAAATGCACATGATAAATCCACCCTAGCAGAGTGTAGTCCGAGCTTTTTTCCAAGGCTTTTTCATAACCAGTTGTTATTCTGAAAATAAATTTTTGTTCTGCACCAAACCATAAAAATCAAGGTTAAACAATTTTTGCAATGATATTTTGTTTCGTAATATATTTTGTATAATACAATAAATATTAATTTGCAACAAACTTTCACGGGCATTACTTAATGATAACTAAATATTTAGTATGAAAACAATAAAAATCCAAATAGAAAAGGTAATATACTTTTTAAAAACATATTGAAAACGTATTTTCAAATAAGGGTCGTGAAGGAGTACCAAGTAGAACCACTGTAGCGAACAAAGTACGTGGCTTTCTATTGGATAACAAAAGTTATCCCAGAGTTGGGACAGTGCACTCGCTGATAATAATGTGGCCCGTGGAGAGGGACTGAATCCATCGACATCAACTTGACGCCGATCACTTCGCCACGTGATAGCACGTACCGAAGGGTATATTTAGTTTGTTCTTCTTCTTGTCGTACCTACCATGCCCCCTTCTGAACGTTCGTTACAAATGGAAGAACAAATATAAAAAAAGTTTAACCTAATATATTGATAATTAGGGCCGCTTAAATAACGAAGACCACTTGGGGTAAAAACTAAAATCATTCCATTTGCTTAGTAGCCAGATCTAACCCTTCAAACGTTTTGGACATTAATAAATACATTTTTATTGGCTAAACACAACGGTATCTCTAAAATGGTGTAGGGTATTGGAGATTCGGCCAGTTTAGTTAATGAAGAGATCATCGGTAATAACCTCTCTACTGCGCTGTCCTTACAAAATGAAACATAATACCTCACAAATAATTTTGTTTTTTTTTATACATATGTATCAAACATAACCGGGAAAATTTCCAATTATGAAGCGTCTATTTCATTTCAGAATGTGTAAAATTTTAAATTGAATTTGACCAAATATCAGAGAGACACTTTCTGTTCTCATCACTGAAACAGATCTAAAAAAGAATAAAAATCCTCCACTTGTTGTTGTTGTTCCAGATCGGACGACAGTTGACGCAAGCACAACAATATCGAGGCCTTCTAGTGGCAAAAGCGTGCGCAAAAATACCACATCCGCCTCTATTCGAATAAAGCCAACCAGCAATTATGCTGATGATGACGACGAGGACACTCGCGATATGACCGGCCGTATCCGTACAGAAGCCGGAAATGAGGTAATTGCAACAACTTAGTTACTATATGCTTTATTGGCTGATTGATGTATATATTACGATATTAATGACCTGCAGATCGATCGTGCTTCGGCAGGCAACTGCAAGCTTAATAAGCAAGAGAAAGAGAGAGATAAAGAGCAGGAGGATGAATTCGGCTATACGATGGGTTAGTAAATGTATTTGCAGGTTTTTATAGGCCATAACAATCTTGTAATTAATGTGATAATGTGATATAGCCAAAATCAATAAACGATATATTATGAAGGATCTCCGTAAGCTTGAGGTTAATCGTCCACCGAACGCGCCACTTGGTCTGGCGCTAGCCGGCCACACTGATCGACAGAAGATGGCGTGCTTTGTTGCGGGAGTCGATCCGAGCGGAATACTGGCGACGCACGACATCAAGCCAGGCGACGAGATACTCGAAGTTAATGGAAATGTCTTGCAAAACAGATGCCATCTGAATGCGTCCGTGACATTTAAGAATATCGCAGGAGAGAAACTCGTATTCATCACTGCACGCAGGAAAGCCAACGACGAGGGAATCTCCATTAAGCCCATCAAACGGTTTCCACCCGCAGTAGACGATGTATGCGAGACATTATGGCTGTGCTTACATTAGATCGCCTCACTATTGTGTTGCTATTTTGCAGACTAAATTCATTTTCGATCAGTTCCCGAAAGCTCGTTCAGTTCAAATTAAGAAGGAGGGATTCTTGGGCATTATGGTGATCTACGGCAAGCACGCCGATGTGGGCAATGGCATTTTTGTATCCGATTTGCGTGAGGAATCCAATGCGGCAGCGGTAAATATTTATATGTCAATTGCTACAAGCTTAACCAGCCTTTTTAATCAGTAATAAAAAAAAACGATTACGGTTTTGAAAATTTTGCATTCAACCGGTTTTTATTAGATTCAAAACATTTTTACAATCTTTTTATATTAAGCTTTAACATGTTGTCAAGGGAAACCAAATTTATTTTTATTTTTAAACATTTTGAAACATATTGCAAACTTTTTAGGCTGGTATAAAAGTAGGCGATTTACTTTTAGCTGTAAACAAGGACGTTACTCTAGAGTGCAACTACGATGAGGTAAGTTGTCTATCAAAGTGATAGTTTATAATATTATAAAGCAACTAGTTAACTATCACGACAAGTAGGTTCTTGTGTAATGTAAACAATTCTGAATATTTTGTTTGAATGAAGTAAATTTAAATGTTTGGGTCCCATATCCTCGTGTTGGTTAAAATAAAAGTGTTCAGAAGGCGAACATTTTCGTAAGCATTAAAGATGAAATAATTTATGTATGTTACGGTGTTTGTTTTTTTATATAAACTTAATAGAAATATCGCTTTATCGCCAATCCCAAAATTAACGTAGAGACTTCTCGGATGTTAATTGGGCAAATGATCTCACTGATCTTTAGTCAATTTTCGTCTTAAACATCATGACACTATTTCTTTATTTAATTATATTTATGATATTGCTTTCATATTCCTTTAGGCCGTAGCGCTAATCAAACGGGCGGAGGGTGTAGTCAATCTGGTTGTAATGAGTCTCAAGACTGAAGATGCCGAAAAGAAGCAAGCTGAAAAACAAGTTGAAGAAAAGAAAAAAGAAGGTGAGGTTGAAATATTATTTTATAAATTATTATTAACTTTCACTTACCAAAAAAAAAAAAAAACAACAAAATAATTTGTAGAGTTACAGTGAGAATTAAATTTAACACGACTGTTTTTTTCAATGACTTTAATGGAATGAATAATGTAATACAAAGAATATAACAAAGTGAGAGTATTTATAACTGTACTTTAATTGAGTTGTAAAGTGACCATATGTATCAAACAAACTCCGCCTCAACACAAATAACAAGAAAAATTTACATTTAAACAAAGTTAATTTTTAACATAACACAACAATTATTATGCTTTTGTTTAGGCAAACATTTTGTAAATAAATCTGCGACATTTTCTGCTAATGATACGAATTCAATTGCAATTTCGTTTGAATTGTGTTTTTCTCTAATGTAATGGAATCGTATATCAATGTGTTTACTTCTCTTATGTGCAACAGGATTTTTAACGAGGCTGTGATATATCCATCTCCTTTAACAAACTGCGACGAAATGCAACTTCCTTCGTGCCTTGACACATAGCGATATACTCCGCCTCCATCGAACTGAGAGTCAATTTATAAGTTAACGTAGCTTTTGGTGTAGATTTAAGGTAACGAAGAATATGTTTTGCAGCAACAAAATGCTCTTTGTGCGGATGAGTGTTGAATTGTGATAATTTCGATACAACGTGTGCAATGTCCGGTCTGGAAATAATCGCCAAATACACAATTCCACCGATCAACGACTGATAGTTTTTAGATTCGAAACTACAATTCTCCTTTTCACATTTATTTAAAATTGTACCAGATAGGAATGGTGTCGAAGACGTTTTGCACTCAACCATATTATATTGATGCAGTAATTCGGCTGTGTATCGACTTTGATGAATTGAACGAACATTTCGGGTTGCCTCATAAAAACTTCTTCTTCCAAATTTCCATTTAAATAAGCAGCAACAATATCAATGTGATTTACTAATAATTTATGTTGAAAGGCATTCGCCAATATTAAACGTATTGTAGAATGTCTTACCACAGGTGCATATGTTTCAAAATAATCGACGTTATATTTTTGAAAACAGCCTTGTGCAACTAATCGCGCTTTATGCTTTTCTATCGTGCCGTCCGCTCTTTGCTTAGTAGTAAATACCCATTTGCAACCAATTATGTTTTTGTTGTTCGGTTCGTCAACGAGATCCCATGTATCATTGCTTATGAGCGCTTCGAATTCCGATTACATTGCGCTCTTCCACTGCACTGCGTTCTCGCCCTCTAAAGCTGCTCTTACTGAAATTGGATTACAAAGGAGAGTAGACAACCTCAGCTCTGTCGACAATATATTGTTTTCGCGGTCTTCCAGGGTTACCAGACCTTACAATTTTCGATCTATCTCTTTTTCGTTTTGGACCTTCTTCGACATATGATTCCTCCCCTCCGAAAAATGTTCAGGATCACCTTCTGCAACTATATTTTCGCCGACAAATTCATTTGCAGTAGCAGGATTTTTAGGAATACCAGCGGTAATATTTTGCTGACCAACAGCTTCAACTTCATGACCAACACCAAAGAAAAAAATATTGTTATTTTCTACTTTAGACGAACTGCAAGTCACGGCAGACTGACTACCTTCAGAAAACGAATTTTCAAAGAAAATGACATCTCTTGCTGTTAAAATTGGCCTTTGATATTTGTTATACAACCTATATGCTTTAGAATGCTCAGAATATCCTACTAATATGAACTTATCACATTATCAGCATTCATACGGCGTTTTTTCCTTTAAAACTTTTGTTATCTCCCGATTTCTTAAATTGCTTCAGACTATAAACTCTGCATTAACGATGACTCGGCGAGCATGCACCGGACCATTTCAACTAAAGTTCTATTTGCCCTTTCGGCGATGCCGTTTTGTTGTGGGGTGTACGCTACTGTCGTTTGGTGTTTTATACCATTTGTTTTTAAAAATGTATTAGGTACTCACGTCCATTGTCGCTACGTATGCTTCTTAATTTGCAACCAATTTGTTTTTCCGCTTTCATTTTAAAATCTTCAAACGCTTGCAAAGCTTCAGATTTCTGTCTCAGATAATATATTGTGGTATATCTTGAAAAATCATCGATGAACGTAATGAAGTACCTGGAACCTCCTTGTGATGAAACTCGCATGGGGCCACATATATCGGTATGCACCAACTCGAGCCGACTAGTTGTGAAAATAGTAGAATATGCATTAAACGGTTGAGTACAAATTTTGCAAGTTGCACATGTAAAGCAAGAAAAATTTGCAGGCATATTAACTGTCATGCCTCGAACCATTTCTTTACTTGACAATAAATATAAATCACGAACATTTAGGTGGCCATAGCGCCTATGCCATAAATCATAGTTCGATTTTTCAATCGTAAGCATAGCAAATTCTTTATTCAAAAACTGCGTTGAAAATATTCCATTGTTCAATTCAGCAACAATAATTGTTTTAGCATATTTTGTTTTGACAAATGCCTTATTTTTCGTAAAATGCACTGATTTCCCGTTACTAATAATTTTACTCAC
Source organism: Suillia variegata (assembly GCA_949127995.1). Taxonomy (NCBI): domain Eukaryota; kingdom Metazoa; phylum Arthropoda; class Insecta; order Diptera; family Heleomyzidae; genus Suillia; species Suillia variegata. The sequence goes on from OX421842.1 coordinate 38,559,405, forward strand.
TGATAAAAAATTAGAACTTAACTCCGGCACGAACAATACGCCACATAAAGTAATGTCAGCATAAACTGATTTAATTGTTACATTACCTATGCCTTGTGCTAATACGCTTTCACCAGATGCGAGCAAAACTTTTTGCGAATGTTTCTCCAAATTAGAAAATATGTGTTTGTCGCGGCTCATATGAGACGATGCACCGCTGTCTAAAATCTACTGTTCGTTTTGATAAGTACAGTTCCGCTTGCATTGAGAACGACTGCTGCCACTCTGTTCTGATTTCTGCACTGAGATCGAATGTGTGCACGCTTTTCGCAAGAGTAGCATTTTATGTTTCGTATACTTTCTTTTCTACGCTCTTCTGCACTCTCCGATGCATGTTGTCCTGCTTGTTGTCTTGAATACCTGTCGCTTCTCCTATGCTTCGATGTTTTAACCGTAAATTGCTCACCGCTTGAAGTAATTTTTTCTCCTCGATGTTGCTCCTCTTCTAAAATTTAGATTTTTAATTGATCTAACGGTGGCAAAGAGTCTCGGCTTTCGATTGCAACAACAAAGTTTTCCATTTCGGTAGGCAAACTGCACAACAACAAATTGCTAAGGAGATCATTAGGAACAACCTCGTCAATTTCTTTTAAGTTTTCGGCAATTGTGCAAAACGAATTAATTTGATTTGCATATTTTTCTAAATGTTTAAACTGAAACCGAACTAATTGTTTAAATTAATTCACTTTTCGAGCGCGACCTTTTGCTTGGTAGATTTCATATAACTTGTTCCACTCTTCTTTCGCAGTAAAGCACTTTTTTATATGGATCAATTCTGACGAAGTAACCCCCAATATGATTGTTGATAAAGCATTTTGATCAAGCAAATTTCCAAGCTGCCTTTTCATTCACCGTAGCAGTTGGGCTGCAAATATTTTCCATTACTGGCCAAAAGTCCATTGTAATTAGCAGGCTCTTCATCTGGATCGACCAACTCCCATAATTTTCTCCATTCAATTTTTCTAAATGTGCCATTCCATGCGACATTATATTCGACCAACGCATTTAAAATTTTCGACAATGAATTTTTTACTTTTACACGTGTTCTTTAATTAAATTATTTTCTTGTGACTCTGGGCCCATAACCTTTGTAGAGTTACAGTGAGAATTAAATTAAACACGACTGTTTTTTTCAACGACTTTAATGGAATGAATAATGTAATACAAAGAATATAACAAAGTGAGAGTATTTATAACTGTACTTTAATTTGAGTTGTAGAGTGACCATATGTATCTAGATTTTTGTCTAGAAAAATAATTTAGAAGAAATGCTAGTGTATTATTTTTTCAATGGGACCAGTATTGCATTTTAATTTAGTTTACAAATCATGTACAATTTTTTATTTTTTTGTTTGATTTTAACGTTCCAACTTTAGGTTAGGTTTTTTCAGTTGTCCAAATTTTGTCCAAATATTATATCGGTTATGCCAAAGCTCAAATACCCTTCGCTATTTCAGCGACACCACAAGGTTTCGTGAACAGTTCTGTCTTACTACTAAACACCTTAACTGGATAATTTAATTAATTTCTTTATAATTTTTTCGGATCACGCCTATTTCGTTTTTGAGATATATTTTAAGCGGAGGTTAGGTTCTAAGATGAGGAAGATTGCACCAAAACTACTCCCCCCTTCCATACAATTCACTATTTTTGTTAGGTAAAATAATAAATAAAATAGATCCAGTATAGATAATCAATTCAACTTCGATATTAATATCTAATAAATACAACAACAACGCCTAACAGAGACATATGTATATCATTTAAGTGTTAAAAGATGCACATTTTTTTGGTGTCTCTAAAAAGGCGGAGGGTATTTGAGCTTCGGCATAGATAAGCAGAATTCTCATTCTAGTTTTATTTTTCTCCTGCAGGCGTCAAAACTTTATAATATTTTTCAGTGAACTTAATCACCAAGTCTTTAAAAATTTTACAATATTAACCTTTAATTCAGAAGATACCAACTATAAAATGATATTTATAAAAAAATCGCAATAAGAAACAAACTAACACCCAATTTATCTCTTCTGTTTTTCCCTAAACATTGAACAGAAGTCAAAGTGGAAGTGGAGAAGCCCGCGGACCCGTCTGTTGCCGAAATAAAACCTAACCAAAAGATTCTGATCGAGATTAAAGTCGAAAAGAAGCCGTTGGGTGTAATAGTTGTGGGCGGTAAAAACAACTACGTGAAGGTAAGAGTTTCCGCTAGCTATAATCTCATCTAAAGCTAAGTGCAAATTTGAGCGTACAAAATCAGAAAGTAGAATTTTGAATTTCAGAACAAAAAAGCTAATTCCATTCCATTAATTAGAAACAACAAAGAACCCGCAGCGAACGTATAACACAAATTTTAAACGATTTTTATCTCTCTTAGCAAGTAGAAAAAGACGAAAGCGAAGGAGCACAGACTTACTCGTACCGTAAATTCTCGAGCGGTTCGTTTTGCTACATTCGCTTTTTTTTGCCATTTGCTTTATTTAAATTTCAAAAATTATCGACTGGTCAGCTTGTAGATATTGGACAAAATTTTAATTTTCCGAACTTAAAAGGAATTGAAGTAATTATTGACTGCGAACATTTATTTCACATGAATTTTCACTGTAAAGGCAAATAAGTGAAAAAAACTGAGAAATTTTAATTTAATAATAATTTTTGTTTAGAAAAAAGTTCGAAGAATGTCAACAAACTAAAAACAGAATTGCGCAAGAAAACTTGGCGTGTGAAAAAACAAGCGTTATTCCCATGTCTTTCCACAAATAAAATAAAACCATAAAAACAAACAAGATAATTATCAGCTCTGCCGAAGTTAAATACCCTGCACTATTTTTTGAGAAAAATATACAATGATAATAGGACAAACCTTTAAAATTTTGGAATGAATTGAATCACTTTGTTTGCATTGCAACATCGCATTTATTGAATTTGAGTGATGTGCGAGTAAGCTTGTGACAAGTACGGTACGCGATTCTGTCGGTCACTGTGACAGCATTCGGTGATTTTGGAGTGGCTAATTTTGTCTAGAGCGGCAAACACTCAGTGACATAAACCCGATCGAAACTCAAGTCGATGCGTACTCGTACTAGAGGTTTTCGATTTTCGTGTAAAATGTTTCGCGCTATCAGCTTGGTTAGCAGATTTTGTTTACCGAGTCATCGCAATTGCTGAACAAACAATGCAGCTTTCAAGCTTTACGCACTGCTGCATCAATTGCTTTTGTCAGCAATAGCCAATACCATTTATCTCGCATCTCGAACGTTTCCATTTTTCCATTTACCCGATATCAACATTTTACGCGATACATTGGCTCGATCGGTTCGTGGTTCGATGCGCCAATAAATACGGAGTTGTCGTCCCAGCGAGCCATCACGATTCCATTATTTATATCAAAACTATTGTCCCATGTACAGCATACTTTCACTTCATTGTTCGAGGATTTTCGAGATTGGCATTGCCACGAGACCACCACATGCGATATGCGAATGCAAATAGCCATCAACCGAGCACAAATCCTAACCGTTAGAACATTCAAATTGGAGAATTGTAAAGGTTTGTCGTTTCTGACTGGTGGTCGAACAGTTGAGAATCATGTTAAAATAAACATTTCATTTCGGTTAGCATACAAGTAAATATTTATACTTTACTCAAAAATAATGTAGGGTATTAAGGTTTCGGCATAGTTGAAGATCATTGTTTTATTCAAATCATTATATCTCAGCATATTGGATGTAATTTTTTCAAGATATTTAATTTTTATGTAAGTAGCGCTACAAAGTAATATTTAACAATGAATAATCTTAATCTAAGCATTCCCAGTCCCTGTAGCAGATGGCAGATATCACCAGGGTGTGCACATGCAACTTAGCAAAGTTTCCAAAGTTTCCCAACAATTATTTGTATATACATATGTACAACCATGTGAAAAATAATAGGGACAGTGATATGCAAGAGCAACAATGGACGAGAATCCAAATAAAATTTATTATTTTCAATACAGAAATATTTTGATGTGAAAAAATAAGAACTCTCCTTGATTTGCTCAAAAATAATAATAAAAAAATAGCAAGAAGTAAAAAACTGTAGTCGATCCTACCGATTATTGTATAATAATTACAATCAAAATCAAAAGTTAACAATACACATTATTATATGAAAAATTTTTTGCAAATATTTTATAAAAAACTAGTAAGAGATTTATCTCCGGCTATGCCAAAGCTCACATACATTCCGCTATTATAGTGCCTTCAAAAAATGTGCTTCTTTTAGCATATAAGTGCTAAAAGGGCCCGTTCTGCCGAGAATATCGCCGCTGTAGCCGAGGACGTCGAAGTGAGGCCCGAAACATCGACCAGACGACGTGCCACGCAATTGGGCCTCAGCCGGCGGTCCCTGCAACGAATTTTGGTGAAAGATTTGAACATGTTCCCCTACAAAGTTCAATCCGTGCATCAGCTGCTGCCTGCCGACCGCCAAACGCGCGTAGCTTATGCGCCAAACAACATCGGATGACTTCTTTTGCGCCACCTTGTAGTTTTGATCCGATATTGCCCATCTTAGAACTTAGTCTGCGCTTGTTGAATAAGAATTCGATAGCTCTTACTGCGGCTGTAATCGCTAGGACGGACGGACGGACATCGCTAAATCTACTCAGAAACCAACGCTGATCATATATACTTTGTCATACCTACCACGCCCCCACGGCGTTACAAATGGAAGAACAAACTCAATATATCATTCGGTACGTGAACTTGCACGTGGCGAAGAGTATATACATATTTAAAAAACTTGAAAAATCACGGGCCACCCTAATTAGATTACTATACTATTTTAAATCGCTGTGCACTAAAATATCCAATTCAAAGTGACAATCTAAAAACGAAAAACAAAAACAAAATGCACGTGTTTGTTGTATAAACGTTGTTTGTGTAGTTACGCTATAATTTCGTTAAGTGAGCCCTGGCTATTGCTATCATGTTAGTGATGTCAATTATGCATGTCTTAGGTATAGGTATTTATCGATTTTTTTTTTTACAAAGGTTGCCATATTTAAGAGTAAAATTTCTATGTATTATATGAAAAAATAAATAATTGCAAACAATCAAGTACTTAAGCGGGATGTGTACTTAAGTGGGAAGGTACGTAAGCGGGGAATGTTGTAACGCTTTTACATTCTCTTGTAATGTACATATCGATCTTAGTTCAAAAATCAAGTTTAGATTCGGTGTTAAACTTTTTTTCAGGGGTAACAACGGTGCTTATTTTGCGTTCCTATCTTCAAGATTTCCACGATTTAATGTTTTTCGAACTGGTGATGTGTCAATATCCATATTTAATCAATTTTAGTTTACCTGGTTCAGATCAACATATCTCATGATGGTTTTTGCTAGTATGCCTCTGCAGCAAGTATCTTTTTCAGAAACCGATTTAACTGCATTTTCGACCATTGTTATTGATACTCCAAGTAATTTAGGAACATTTCTGTCACAAATTCCTACATTACAGAAATTTTCAATAATTTATTGAAGCACTGCATCGTTTTGATCTACCCATATCTGCCCAAAAATAGAAAATAATATGTAATCGGCTTTTGATAAAATAATACAACTTCGATTGTAATATTTTCATAAAAAGACAAGTTGTCCCCATTATTTCACACAACCGAAAACTATCATTTATTAATTAGTGAGATTTTTATTAAATGTGTGTAAATGTTAAAAACTTTTGTAATGTAATTTCTAAATCCTGTTTACTAGCAGTTATTCTTTCCTGTTACTATCTTTCGCATCTTATGTTGCTCTTGCGTATCACTGTCCCTATAATTTTCCTTATGACTGTACACATTTAAAATCGAGCTCCATAAGTTTCTTAGAATCCTATGAAATTAAAATATTTTCAGAGTTTAAATTACAAAAAAAATTACATCTCATTTCCGTCTTAAAGCGATTTAGTTCATCAACTACATTTCTAAAACTTCAATATTTTATATGAAATTAAAATACCAAATTTGTTGAAAATTAGTCAGATTATATCAATTTTATATTATTCGTCGATTTAAAATATTATTCTTTCTTTAAACATTTCTGCATCGACGTATTTTAAATACTTCAGACTTTTGTTTTGAGTATTAAAAAAAACATTTTTTAATAGCCGTGATTGGTTGGAAGCTTTCACTTTACATTTTGAATTAACAACTCAAATTTGCAGACTGGATGTGTCGTAACGCACATCTACCCGGAGGGCGTATTGGCTGCCGATAAGCGTATCAAAGTTCTAGACCACATCGTCGAGGTAAACAGTGTTGCGCTGCACTGCGCGGATATGACAACATTGGCAATACATCAGAAATTCCACGCGACTTACGAGAAAGTTGTGACTTTTAATGTGTACCGTGCCGATCCGCCGGAGGTGGATAAATTTACCGTTGAGTTTATGAAAAAACCCGGCAAGGAGCTAGGACTTTCGTTATCACCAAATGAACTTGGCTGTACTATTTCGGAAATTGTAAGTATGTAGTATTGAGATCACTTGGAAGTGTTTTAATCTTCTTACTTTTTTCCTCCTAATTTTAAAAGCGACCAGTTCATGTGTTTGTTTTGATAAAGTTTACATAATTATCGTCTCACATATACTTTAGGTGATGTAGTAAATTGTGTCACTAATGACATACAAAATAAGCATTCTAGGCACGGCAGTTGTTTTGTGGTATCATGAGCGTGTATACCGAATTCATCATTTTAGCACCCAAACATTAAAAAACTATTGTCATTCTTCAAAATCCAGCAACTAAAATATACAAATGCATATTATTTTCTCCGCTTACGAGCCCTCGTTTGGGAATGTTTAAGTCAAACGTCTCTTTAGTATAATTTTTTTAAATGTTCTCGTTTTTTCAATTTTGTTGTCGTCCTGATAATCACAAAAATCAAATAAGAAAATATTGTTTGCTCCTTCGGACTCCCAAAGTTAAAAACAAATATGGCCGTCACTCGATAAAGGAGCGAAGATGGTAAATGTCCCAAAATTACAGAGAAAATAAATTTATTGAATCAATGTTAATGCCATTGCTTCTTTTCTTTTCTTTCATTTACATATTTGGCCCCCTTCTTTTTTGTCATTTAAACACAAGATTTAATGCACAAAACTAAAAACAGTTCCCCCAAGACCCTTCACCGATTGCTGTAGACAGATGCATCAATTAAAAGCATGAAACACACTTTAATGTTTTTGTCTTTTTAGACTTCAGCCGGATATGCCGATATTGACAACAAGTTGCAGCGCGGCGATATCGTTACAAAATTTAATGGCGAATCACTGGAGGGATGCACTTTTCCTGTATGCTACGCTCTGTTTAAAGGAGCAAACGGAAAGATTTCAATGGAAATCACTCGACCCAAGCCCACCTGTCGCACTGAAGCGACAAAAGCTTAAGCTGTATTAAATATTTTAGTTAATTTAGTCAAACAAATTGAATTATTCAATACATAAATAAAAACTTCGAACAATTTTGTCAAATAAAACAATGCTAGATGCCATTTTTCACATTAAAAGTACAATTTATTTCGTATCTTAAGCAATGGAACTTGCATTCGAAGCAATACGGGGCCAAAGATCGGCGCACTCCTTGGCGACGGGACCTGTGATTGCGGAACCCTTCATTTCGCCCTTATTGTTAACGATGACCCCGGCATTATCTTCGAAATATATAAACACCCCGTCCCTCCTCCTGAACGGTTTTCGTTGACGAATGACAACGGCTGGCATAACCTGCAAATAATCGCATATAGAAAAAATAAATTTAATACAAATAAAATAAAAATAAGTCACATCATCGTGCAGTTTGCTTTCTTTTAATTCTATTTTTTTTATACAGAATTCATCAAAGTGAACCGAACGATTTTTAAAAGTTATAAAATATTAGTTTTCAAGTCATGTTCCTTCGAAAAAATTATGATATTAAACAAAAATCTCAAAAAGCTAAATTGTTTTTTAACAAATACAATTTTTAGAGAGATCCTGCTTTAGTGTCATTTTCTAATTAGTTCTGCCTGCCTTTTGATTTAATTTTGGCAAGTATGTAAGCTGTGAAGTACTTATTACAAAACGATTTTATTTATAGATTTATTACTTTTTATTATTTTTACATTGTTTTATTTAATGCAAAAAAGTACACTTTTTCTGGCATTGGTATTTTTTTTACATACAGGCAACAATACGAGAAACTAATTTGCCTGGAAGATTTTCGAGGCACTTAAAAACTTTGTTTCATACAATTTTTAACAGTTCTATCTTTTCTTAGTATCGATAACTTTCGGAAGTATTCGATACATTTTTATATCAATATCTAATCAATTCTGTTTATTGAAAAATTTACACTAATGTGCCGTAAACGACAATTGTGAGTTCAAAAAAGCAGTGGCGGCAATGAAAACATTGTCAAAAAATATATACTTTTTTAAAATGCTATAATCTCTTTGACGACCATGTAGAAATTAAATATATTTCTGAAAACGAACTGTAAAAAGATGACAGGGTATAACTGTGTATATTGGTTTTAAATATTTATTTAAATACGCGTTCGTTTTACGAAAGTAATCAATTAATGGAACAAAAATTATATTTGAAATAAATTTAATGAACTTATTTTGTTTAATATATAATGTTTGCTATCTATTGTTGTATTTTGTTTTGTTTGTTTAATTTAATGTTATGAATAATAAAACATACTTATAATACTATTATTTATCTACGCAACTTTAGATATCAAATTTAAATTTTGATTAATATTTTACATTAAATTTTCAGATATAAAAAGTAAAAATTTATTTTAATAGCTCTATTATAAATGAAAGAAAAAATAAATACAGGCGTTTTCATAATTGACGGTAACAAACATAGACAGCATATCGAAAATTTTGCATGTGTTAGAATACGTGTATATTTGTAAACTAACACACATAAGCAACTGTCAAATTAATCCAGTGGAGATTAAAAAAACAAATACAAACGCGTGTCTAAACAAAAATCAATTTGCTAAGTTGAACCTCGTGAGCATTTACTAATTCGTTCAAAAAAATATTCATTTAGTATAGTCATCAATGAATGTATTGTTTAATTGCCGCCACTGAATTTTTTTTAATTATCATTTAAGGCACTTTCGTCTTTCGGTTTTCTCACTCATACATTATACATCTATACTATAATGGTGCGACAATGTAACTTAAGAACAGTGACAATATAAAAGTATACAAAACATACGAGTAACTTTGCGAAGCTGTTTACGCGACTAATTCGCAGACTGTTTGCAAGGCACACTATGTTTAAAAACCTTTCGAGATCTTTTCCCACGTTTACAATCTTGCTAAGTTTAGAAAAATGCTTACGTTATTTTATTTGCATGCGGACATTTTTTCGAGTATGAACTTGCTTTAAATTGACAAAATATTACTCCAATAACTATTAGGTAATTGAAATTGTTTAAATTTTAAGTTAACCACGATGGTTTTAGCACATTTTGAGGTTTCTAGATAGTTCCAACAATTTTTGGTGTCGAATCATAGCATCAAGGTAGTTTAAATATACATAGAAAGGGACCTTGTACAGTTTAAAAATGTAAAACAAATTTAATTACCGAACAAATGAAAACTAGAATTACTAAACTGAAAACAATTAGTATTTTTTTTAATTACAGTAGCTTCTAGATATCACTCTACTCTTGGAACCATTAAACTAAAGCTAATCTATTGCATCCATGCACCTATTTGTACTTTTCGATCCTATGCTATTACTACCCGCGTACTTAATCAGATTGTGCAAATTTTGAGACAAAATCAGTTCTCTCAAGAAATGTCACAAAAGGCGGTCGTCACGAATGACATATACGTACCTTTTTCCTCAACTCAGGCTTGCCCTTCTTAACTGTCGCTACGAACATATCTCCAACACCAGCAGCAGGCAGACGGTTAAGACGACCGCGAATTCCATGTACAGCAATGACGTACAGATTCTTTGCACCTTAAAAACAAAACACATAAACATGATTACACCGAGTTTTAATAAAAGAGCAATTCGCAATTAACATACCTGTATTGTCAGCACAGTTCATCACGGCGCCAACAGGCAGACCAAGTGAGATGCGGAACTTTCCTCCCGCGGTACCTCCACGACCTTAAACGATTTTAATAAAATATTTAACACCATATCAACTCTCTTACTTATTTAACTAATTGGCTAGCAGATGCCTTTCAAATTGTCAATTAGTTTAAAATTTTTTCAGATTAAATTACAAGAATATTTCACCTCTCTTAGACATTTTGCTGCTCGACCGTCACACAAAAGGAAGTAAAAAGAAAGAGAAAAGTCAAATTCACGCAATCCAGAGCCAACTTCGTTTTGTGCGGAATTCTGCTTTACTTCGTACTCAGAACGTTGCCACCTTTTTATATACAATAAGAATTTCTCAGGTACATGATATACCCAATGCACGCAATTAGAAAATATTTTCAGATATAATTGCATTATTGCAAAAGTTGTTTGTTAACAGAAACATTTAATACATAGGAACATAAACAGATTAAATAAATGGGCCTAAAAATTTATCGACACTAGTACCTAGAACCCCCCAATCTTACACTCTCTTTTCTCGCTTTTAAGTCGACTTTGTCGGCGAGAAGGGGAAGACGAAAGAGGAGGAATACAGACTTGCTCCTACTGCCTTCTTAAACAATATGTTTGCTACAACACTTTTTTACAATTGCTTTATATCAATTTCGAAATTAAAAGATTAAAAGAAATAGGATAAATAGAAGATAAAATTTGTTTAGTATTAATGGTGTCCCTCCAATAACCGACAAAAAAGATACCGGGACGGTTTAAAAGAAAATATAACAGTTACGATTCGATAAACAAACAATAAGTTTGTTAAAGTACTTTTTTACATATTTATTTATTTGCCCGACTTAATTTGCCCATATCCAATATTTATAATTTTATTTATTTATGATATCCTATACAAAAACATTAATTGTTTTTAAGTATAATTAATTTCTTTATTTTTCAAATCTATTAAAATTTATTATGGTTGAAATTTTGAGATTGGAAACATTTCTTTTATTGCCAGTTTAAATATGAAATTTATTTCTTTAAATTTGCAATTCTTTAAAATTTCAATATACAAAACACGAACTGCAAAATTAAAACTATGAAGAGGTAATCTGACGGAGGAGCCGTGAACGAGGCGTGTGTACGAGGATGGTGTATCTCAGAATGGACATTAACAGCTGCTCATATCAGTTTGTTGGGTGTTGTTAATATTTTTTAGTATTTGATGTAGTGTTCATTTTATTGTTGACTTCTCGAACCGTAATAGAAGGTTAAGTAACCTAGCGAACATCAATGAGATAGTGGCCATGTCGGGTACGACTGCATAGATATTCATAACATATTATATTAACGTAACTATACAAACTTAAAAAGTATTCGTAATCAGATCAATTTAACGCAAACCGCTTAAATTCAGTAAATTTTAGCTCTATGACGATATCTACATTCTCATAAAAAGTGGGCTTAGTAGAACCATTTAACACGACGTACACTAAGTGTATAAACTTTTCAACTTAGCTCCAGTGGCGTTCACGAAGAATTAACGGTGCGCCATTGTTCGAGATTACACACACGAAACGCGACCGAATCAAAACTTATTTTTCGACGCCACGGCACTTTGGTTGTAAACAAACAGCTGTTTTCTATTATCCGTCGTTGAATATTCATTGGGTCCACAGTACACAGTAGACGCATCCCGAAGGCTCGATCCTCCGAACTGTCAAAAAGAGGCATATCCGATAGGTAGAAGAAGAAAAATAAAATAGTGTATAAGTAAAGGTGGTTACAAAGTACCTAAGTAACCAGTGGTAATTTTGCATTGATATTCTAGAATATAAAAACTTGTAGATAATTAAATATTTTATTCTTGTTTTATGTTGATCTTAATATATAATATCTAATAATTATAACTTTTTTATAAATTAAATTAGTAAGTTGCATGTAATTAATAAAAGTTTACACAATATATTGTGTATATAAAAGACGACGTAGAGTAATTATATGTTATTATTAATTCATAAAACACTAGTAAGAAAATTATCTTCGGCTATGCCGAAGCTCATATACCCTTCGCCATTTTAGTGACACTAAAAACGTTGTTTTTTTTAGCACATGAAAATATTTCACGTGCCTTCCATGAGTAAAAAAAAGTTGACAAGTTCAAAATTTTCTCACCTTCCTTTTTTGGAAAACATGTTTAAAAGCTGAGAAGCAAAAAAAAAACATAAGGTACTCACTTTTCAAAATGTCGCCCTAAAGCTTCTTCCATATGCTGCCCTTACAAAGTGCCGCCTGGGGCTTCGCCCCCGCTAGATACGGGCCTGCATGTTTATACTATAAATGGGCGTTGGTCTTATCGGATCACGTACCTTTTTGGTTAGTAGTTTTGTGTTTCTACCGAAGTGTTAAATGCCCTGTAACTATTATTAAATATTTTTTTTCCGAAAAAAAGTTTAATTAGTTTGGGAGGCGGGCGTGGATCTTATCCGATCACTTCCATTTTTTATGAGCAGTTTTGTGTTACTACTGAAGTGCTTAATAACGAATTTGATTTGGATATCTGTACTAGAACTATTTAAGTATTTTTGTTTCGTATGAAAAGGGGTGGTTTGTATGGGAGGGGGAAGAAGTTTGGATCCGATCTTGTCCATCTTCTTAGCCACCGCTTGGAGAATAGTAGCTCACATACCAAATTTCACCTCGATAGCTCTTAAACTACGGCTGTAATCGCTGGGATAGACGGACGGACATCGTTAAATTAACTCAGAATCTGACGCTGATCTTTTATATATATACTTTGTCATATCTACCACGCCCTCTTTTGGGCGTTACAAACGCAAGAACAAACTCAATATACCATTCTGTACGTGCAATTGCACGTTGGCGTTGCGTCTACTGTGTACTGTGATTGGGTTAACCTTTTCGTCGAATACGTCTGTCATCTGTCGCATTCGAAGTTACGCACACGACGTATCTATTCAGTTTCGTACTTAAAAAACTTCGATTTCAGCCGACTAGCCGCCGACTATTTTGCAATACTAACCGCCTCTATTATGTCAAATCTCCTGTATTTTCTAATATTAATCGTAGCAGAACTTGACCATATTTCAATATTTGGTTTCTGCTCTTTCTCTTCGAATTTTATGAAAGTCTGCTATGGATCTTCGAATGACTAAATTTATCAATCTGCTGTGAGCTAAAAAACAAAAGTTTTTAAAACAAAACAGACGGATTCCCTAGCAAATTTTGGTACCCAAAATACCAATTTAAGAATTGCGAAAAAATTGATCATTTAATATCAATAATAATTTTGTTGAAAAAAAGTGTTCTGCGTTTGAAGAATGTCAGCAAAGCGAAAACAGAATTGCGCAAGTGCTAAAGACAAGAAAGAATAATTTCGCAAAAAAATTGCCTAGTGGAATGGAGCTCAAATGCGAGCTAGCTCAATATACTTGTTGAGCTGAGCGATTGAGCGAGTCGTTTGTGAGCTATTTTACAACCCTGCAAAATATACACATATAACAAAATGATAAAATGTCAATTAATTTTGACTTTATAAATTAATTTGCAGGGAGACTGAAACATTTTGTAAATGAAACAAGTTTTTTAAAGTTATGAAACTTTGCATTGATCTGTGATAAATAAATGCATTTATATTTAATTAGTTATAACAATATTTTTCATTTGCGACAAAAGTCGTTTAAATTAATTACTTAAAAGTATTTCAGAAGAATGTCAAATATAATAAAATTAAAAATCTGTCACTATATTTTTAATTTAGAAATTATACCGTGGGGAAGTAAGTAACAAATTTTTTAAATTTAATAATTTTAAATTGAAAAACTACTAAAAACTTTTGCAAAATGAGCAGAACGCCCAACTATCATTGATTGGTATTGATCGGTAAAGGCGTTTTACATAAATATTGTAATATAATGTAAATAAATATTTCTAAATAATATTTATATTTAATTGGATTATCGCAAATTTTTTCATTTTAGACAAAAGTCATTGAATATAACTATGTTGCAGTAAATAGTCAAAAATAATTACTGTGTAATTTAATCCCAAAAAATGAGATGAAATTTATTTGAACGATCTTTAATATATCGTTTCATTTATATTTACATAATTTAAATTCTTTAAAAGTTTGATATATACAACTTTTTCATTTGTTAAGTTCAATAGTAAATAATTTCTAATATTTTACTCAGTCTTTCAGAAAGTATAGTGTTTCTATAAAATATTCAGTAATGCAGTGTCGTTATATAAGTTGAGTTTACTTGTGCAAGCAAAGTTAAGCTGAAATGTAAATCCATCTTTAAATCATGTTAAAAATTCCGTTTGATAAGAAAGCGACTGCCCTGGCTTTTGCATGTTTCGTTTGGAATTTGTTGCAAATGTGCTTACTTTACAAGACTAGAATCTGGCTACTCTAACATTTAAAAAATCGCAAATAGGACGCACCATTTAACCGTAAAAGCAAATTTTGCTTAAAAATGGAGCTTGGTTTTTTACAAGAAGTAAAGTTGGTTATTAAATCGTTAGTGCAGTCATGCCCCAACGAACTGACAGTGGACAAATTAAATAGAGATTTTCGAGATACCGAAGGTTATTCGATACCGTTTCGGAAACTGGGATTTCAGAGTCTGGAATTGTTTTTGCGCTTCATCACAGATACTGTCAGGGTAGGGAACTTTTTTTTAACAATGTCATTAATTTTAACTGCTCGCTCACCGGTTCTCTATTCTATTTCATAGGTAACAGGTTATGGACCTATTGCCACTGTGTATGCCGTGCAAAGTCAAAAATCTGAACATATTCAAAAAATGATTCGTGGGCAGAAAAAAAGTTCTACACGACACAGAAAAAGCCAAAGTAAGAACAATTATCAGACGCACAATTCGAGCTATGTTACATACAAGCCGCAACAACGTGTTGCGCCCGGTAATAATCGCGCCATGCCAATACCTGCACTGCTGAGCATTAAAACAGATTACAATAAATCGCGCGGTCAGCGGGTCGCCAGTGACAGTAAGCCACAAGCAGTCAACAGTAATTTACCGCTCACGAAAATAGCTGTCGCTCCACCTCCAATTTTTCGTCGACCTTATACAGCAGATAAAAAATCTGGACTTGGAAATCCATTACCACTTTCGCTTCCACGAACTTCTAAACCGACTTTGAAAAATGCGCCATTGCTACCGGATATTGTAGATCCCGATGATATACTCTCGGAGATGAGTGTTAATTTCAAGAAGGCTGTAACTATTACACATCCACCTGATGATGTAAAAAACGGAAGCAAACAAGTTATATCATTTCCAATGACAAAACAAAATTCATGTACAAAATCAAATTTCTTCGAGTTGTCTGGCTGTTATGATGATCAACCAAACGATCTGGACGAGGCGGTTCCCAAATTTGCTGCAGTGAGTACTCTGTTGTCTATTCATAGTATGTTTTAACCTCGGTGCTAATTGAATATAATTTAATTTCCTTGTTGTACTCTTTTATTTGTATATTATTAGAACAATTTGGTATTTCGCTTGGACTTTCCGGAGCACACAGTTGTCTTTGGCAAGAAAATTGAACCGTACAAATTGCCGTCTGATATTAAGCCTGGTTCAGTTATAGGAATTTTTATATCGGAAGTATGTATATAGCGAATTTTTAATAATTTAATTTCGAACTAATAATTTTTTAACCTTTACATCTGCAGATACACAATCCATATAAATTTTGGTTTCACATCCATAGGGAGAATCACGAATTGGACGTTCTTATGCATCACATTGAGTAAGTGTACTAATTGGTCCAAATAGTAGGTCAAATTAAACAATTCAAACGAAAGTCGTTAATCTTATCGGAAATTTTCACGTTATCTACCGTTTTTTGCAATGCTCCCATTTTCAATAACATGTACTCCCATTTTTATATTTATAATTGCATTTTATATAATTATATTAGGTGTACAAATAAGTTTCCGCCGTTTTTTGTTATAAAATAATATTTAAACGATTTTAAACGATGTGAGACTACTTGCTGAGTGACTTCTAAACTAAGTGCAAGTTCCTTTTGTGTTTGAGACGAATCTTCACCCAATAATTTCTCCAAATCTGCATCCTCGTAAATTTTCGGCCTTCCACTGCGATCTTTGTCTTTTATGTCAAAATCACCTTTTTTAAATTTTTGAAACCACTCACGACATGTTCTCTCACTCAAAGCATCCTCATTATATGCTTCTACGAGCAATCGATGGGACTCAGCAGCATATTTTTTTAAATTAAAAAAATAAATTAAAAGTTCCCGCAAATGACATTTAGTTGGCTCAAATTGAGACATTTTTAGATGAAGAAAAATATATGATGCTGATGCGAACTTAATAACATGATAAGGTTATGTTGTTCTGGAATAAACAAACTAATTTTCAAGTAGGTTACCATCTGCGAATTCCAACGTAAACCTCGTGCCACGCCATATTTCTCAAACCAAGTTTTGCCCATAATTAGTGAAATTAATTGAAAAAATTTCGATTAGTACTCTAATATTACTGTTAAAAATTTAGAATTTGGTATCAGACTTAGAATGGTCATTGTCGACAACTTCATCCGAAAATGTCGGATTAATCTAGCCCCACCGCTCGACAACTATAAAATTTTTGTGTGTAGGTGCGTTGGGACTATATCTATCATCGCATTGGGTGCAGTGGGTCTATTTTACACATACAGATTTTTTTATTTAAATATTTTTTATTTCTATGATTTTTATTATGACTAAATTTTGGGGAGTAGCTGAGTTCACGCCAAGGATGGTTTTGGGCTAACATAAATTTGCCACGCCTACCTATTATGCCCACAATTTGTGAAGCTAAGTAAAAATATTCGATTAATTTGCTAATATTGTTCCTAAAAATTTTAAATATGGTATCTGACTTTGTAAGCTCACTGTCTTAAAATTTTTTTAAAAATGGGTGTGGTTGGATCAATAGAACGTCCACTTTAAAAAAAAAGTTGAATACATTTTACGCTTACAACCATTGTTCAGGAGCTTGATGCGCTACATAAAACACATGTGTAGGAATGCACCGGGTTTGAGTGAAAATATACGATAACATTGCTAATATAACTTTTAATAATTTGAAATTTTATTGGTGAGTTTGTTTGGTTATTCGCTACAACGAGGAGTACCTGGAAGTTCCGCTAGCTAATTATCTTACATATTTATATTTAAAACAAAACCAGGGCAATTAAAAGGTAGTTTTTTAAGAAAGATATTTATTTCAAGAAGAACTTACGCATATTGGATTTGATTTTCCTCCGAAGAATATAAAAACTATGCTATCATGAATTTATTATCAATGGTTGACATTAAATGAATTAAATTGATTTCTCTTAGTTTGATTTCGTTGGGGTTCAGAATGTCATTTGAACTAGGTTTAATTTAAATTATTTTGTAGTTCCTTTATTCGAATTTTGATACCTATAGTACTATTAAAAACTTTTTTTTTCTTTAAGACGCTTTTACAAATCTCTTGATCCGGAAAGTTTCCGAATTCCCAAAGTTTGCATTACACCGGGGCAGGTTTGTGCCGCTCAATACAAAAGCATGTGGCATCGTGCCGAAATAATATCGCCAATCATAAACAATAATGCCAAGGTAATTTTTTGTTGGTTTGTTTTACTATTACTTGTTTTTGCATGATGATTTTTCTACAGGTATTGTTTTTGGATTATGGAACAGTGTCAGAGGTTTCTGTTGAGGATATAAAATATCTAGCGAGCACGTTTGCTTATATTCCGACTCAAGCAATTCGTGGCTGCTTATCGCATATAAAACCGCGCGGCCTACATTGGAGCTACGAAGCGACTTCATATTTCTTGACATTAGTAAGCGAGCTAATGCTGTACGCTCAAATTTCTGAAGTTGATAAAGAAGTAAGTAATGTTTTGAGTTAGTTTTGAGTTAGTTTATATTATTGTTTTTACTTAGAATCGCGCTTTCTATATGGTGCTTTGCGATACAAATGGAAACGATGTAATGCAAATTAACAAGACTCTAGTCGAAAAAGGTTTCGCATTGTATGATGAAGAGTGGCAGGATTTTAAAATTGAAAAGGTAAGATGAAAAGGTCTGAAATTTTAGGAAAAGGTTTTCCTTTTTTGTTTTTAGACTTAGTTTGAAGTCTTATTCAGTATGTATACATTATACATTATATATTTTAAATTTGTTGTTCTTATGTTTCGAGATAGAAAAGTTATATAATAATGATTTTTTTCCTAACGACTTGTACACATAAGAACCACAAGCTATTTTATATTATTGTTCTTTAATTTGTAACGCCCACAAAGAGGACGTTACAGAAGAATGGAAAGTGTTTGAGAAAATAATCTTCGGTCCGAGGTGAAATTTTTTAATTCGACTCTCGTTTTAAATTGATATTATTAGATCGTTTTTAAAATATTTCGATTACACTTTAAAATGGAATCAAACAATGATAACCATCGTTCGATACCACATTTTCTGTCGTTTTAAAATTTTGTCGTTTTTAATATTTGCGATAAAAAGTTACCGCGTTGTGATACAGGCAGGTTTCAGGCACGAAGGGGAAGTGAATGCATAATCGAATTTGAAAACGACTGTGTACGAAAAAAATGTGTGCATTGATTGCATTTTCCGTGGGCAATAATGCCAATAAAAGTAAATATTTACAAGAAAAAATCAATAGAAAGATTTTGCGCTATCACTTCAACACTCTGGAAATGGAAGAATCTGAGTAAGTATTTCAGTCAATGAAATCAAGATAAAAATCCTACACAATAAATTAAATTTATCCACTCCTCGTTTTCCAATTCGATTAAACATTAATTTCCCCTTCGTTTCTGGAATCTGCCGGATAGTTCCAGTGCAGATATCCAGTATAAATTAAATATTTAGCACTTTAACAGCAACACAAAACTGCTCACAATAAATGGGCGTATTCGGATAAGAACCTTGCCCACATCTCATACAAACCACCCCTTTCCATGCGGAAACAAAATTATATAAAATATTTATATTACAGATAATTTAAATTTTATATATACCGTTTTAATGGCTACACAAAATTACTGAAAAAAGACCACGCCCACTTTTAATAGAGACATGTGGCACTTATGCGCTAGAAAAAACCTTTTTTTGTTACTGAAATGGCGGAGGGTATATGAACTTCGGCATAGTTGAAGATAATTCTCTTATTACTTTTAAATAAAATTTCTTGATCTATCTTAATTTTTAAAGGAAAGGAAAAAACACATTTGATTGAAAACAAGTAAAAAATAAATGTCACAATCAATTTAGAGTGCTTCATAATAATTCAAATATATTTCATACTAAATTAATAAAATAAATTGTAAGGGTTTTATTTTGATAAACGAGTATAATAAAAAATAACAGACATGAACCACCTTAATCGTTTCCAAAAGCATAACGGAATTTGTACAAAGTTTCAACGGACACGGCTAGATTACCTCAGTTTTTGTTTCTAAGCAAAAATATATTTTGTATCATATATCTATCTTGAGTGGTGCACTGAAATAAAGTGAATCAGTTTCACTGCACGCTAGTGAAATTATTGAAAACATAATTTTATCATTGGGAACTTTTGACTCGTTTCGATTAATTAACTTAATTAAAATCAAAATATAAAGAATAAACGAAATATAGTACTGAGTATAGTAATGGACATACTTCCGTACTTGTTTTTTTTTTCAGAGTGAAGTGCAACCTGCTTAACCCTATTCCATCTTTGACAAAATAAGTTTTTTTTTTATTGGTAAAACAGTAAAACTATATATATATATTTTTTTTCAAATTTGCAGAATGCCTTGTTATAAACTACACCACGCACACGCACCGTAGTTTATATTCAGTTTGGTCTTCCATTTGTAATATCCATAAGGAACATATATACGAGAGTTGCCTTTTATATTTCGGGATTGGGCAACCAATTGTGCTGTTATCTGGCAACTGACATTTCTATAGTAATTACTGACATTTTTGACAACATACGTACTCAGAATGTTTCGACGTACGAACGCTGTTTGTGTTTTTGCAGTAACTTAAAAAATTTATGTCGGCCAAAAAATTAAATTAAATCGTGAACATTTTCATGCGATTATTTTTTACAACTTTCGACGTGGATTAACTCAACATCATTGGTGAACCTAATTCGATTTTTGGCAATAAAGCACCATCATGGTTCACTGAATTCAATCGTGACCGTATCTCGGGCAACGACGAATTTCGTGAAGGTCGGTAAAAGTCGGTTGTTGTTCCGAAAAACATTGATTCCGTGCAAGATCGTCATGTAACTTATCGTGAGATTAAGGCAACCATACGCATGGGACCAGCGTACATTAAATTTTGCATGAAAATTTGACTAAAAAAAATTAGTTTGCTTTGGATTCACATAATTTGACTATCGAATGGAAATTGATTGGAAAATGAATGTGCTTCAAAAATTGGTTCACACTTATGCAAAAGTGTATTGTATTGATATCTATAGAGAATATTTTAAAAGGCCATTTTTGATGATAAATAAAGGGTTTTTCAATAAGGTTATGGATATCAATGAAATTCTTTATTTCTGTGAAAGTACATTCGATGCCATTATGTATGGAACTCGATTTATTTTGCATGGCCACCACGGGCACGCTTGCAGAAGTCTAGACGCTGAACCCAATTTTCGACGGTTTTCAAGCATAAATCGGCCGATACTACTGCAATTTCACGTTCGATATTCGTACGAAGTTCATCAATCGTCGCTGGCTTGTTGGCATAGACCATAGACTTGACGTAGCCCTATAGGAAATAGTCTAACGGCATCAAATCGCACGACCGAGGCGGCCAATCGACTGGGCCATTTCGTGAGTTTCCAATAAATTGATTGTGACATTCGCTGTGTGGTTTGTGGCGCCGTCCTGTTGGAACCACATGTCCTCCAAGTCCATATCCAATTGGGGCCAAAAGTATTCGGTTATTATTGAACGGTAGCGATTCCCATTCACAGTAACGTGCCGGTCTTGATCATCACGGACTAAGTACGGCCCAATGACGCCGCCGGCCCATAAACCGCACCAAGCCGTAATTTTTTCGGGATGCAATGATGACTCATGATAACGCATATTTTGCTTATTGCTTATGGTCAAGCGGCTTCAGTTCTTGCGTCAATTTGATCTTGTAAGGATGTAGGCCAAAATCTTTTCGCAAAATTCGCCACAACGACGTCACAGAGATGCCCAACGCTTGAGAACGACGTGTGAGAGACACATTTGGGCTTTCTTGAACTGAAGCCTCAGCGGCAGCAATATTATCGACACTACGGGCACTTCTTTGTCTCACTGGCACGAGAACATTTTGTACTGTGACTGTGGATTCAAATTTTTCCACTAGACGCTCAATTGTTGATCTGGTAGGACGATTATGACGACTATAAATTGGACGTAGCGTTCTTAAAGTTGAGGCCACTGACTCCGAATTTCGGTAGTAAATTTTAATAATTTCGACTCATTGTTGGCTCGTATATCTTTTCATGATGAAATGGCAAACCTTACTGAAGAGAAATGTCAAGAGAGCGGGAAAAAATATATCGTCGTTTGCTGTCCCTATCGGTCTACTTTTGTAGCGTCCCTTTTGAAAAACCCTTTATTTATTTGTCTTTAATCCCGAAATATAAAAGGCAATCCTCGTATTAGAGCGTATCGAAAAAAGTTTGAAAATGCATCCCCTATTTGAAAGCTTATAAAGCTAAAAACCGACGAAATGAATTATTTGCCAAAACTTTGGCTTTTAATATCCGATTTTTATAAACGATATTTTGTTATTAATACTCGAAGTTATATTTGACTAGTGAAGTCGTTTATTCAGAGTTGTACCCCCCAAATGCAATTTTTTGTTAAAAAATGTTAAATCCCAGAAAAATTTGATTCTTAATTAAGAAGTTCTTATTTCGAAATGTTGTAACTCTAAACAAAAAATTAATTAATGAAGCTTTGTAGATTTTAATTTGATATATTTTGTTCGCTGAAAAATTATATTTTAACAATTAAATCCAAAATATTTATGTACCATAGCTTGGTTAATTGGCCAAGTTTTTCTGACCAGTTTTCGATTTTTTAAATAAAAAAAACAGGGACCGAAAATAACAGTTATTTTTGAATATTTTTAACAAAAATTATTGTAAAATCTAATTGATTCTTATTTGTTTGTGAAATGGTTTTGCTCTTTAATATTTTTATTTTTTAAAAAAGGAATATGATTTTTATTCGGCAAGAATAAAAGGTATTTTTTCTGACTATTCAGCGCCTTTTGGTTAATAAGTGTATTATTTTTCACTTATTGTGCAATAAACAAGAGTGTACAAAAAATGCACATTTTATACAGGGACAGAAAAACAATTTTACTTGTATTTCTGCCGGAAAAAATTTATATAAAAAATAGTTTATTTAAAGAGGAAAAAATATAAATCAAAAATATTTGACTCAAAAAATAAGGTTTATTTTCTAATAATTTCACTAATTATGGGCGTAATAAGTAAGTGTTGCCTATTATTATTTTCAGGCGTAACCCTACATATGTTTCCTATATAGCGTATCTATTTCCTGAGCTATGGTGGTGGGCGTAAAGCTGATCTAATATATTTTTAAAAATAGATCCAATCCTTTTTCGGTGAAGTTGTCGACACTAAACAAACAAACAAAATTTCAAATACTTTCTGCTATTTTAGTGATACTAAAAAATGTCTGTATTATAAGTTCTTATCGGATCACGTTCATTTTTGCTTAGTACTTATGAGTTGATACCAAAGTGTTAAATAACGAATTTGAACTGATTATTTACAAAACCTAATTTTATATCCGAGTTTGTATGGGAGGTTTTTATCCTATCACGCCCACAGACAGACAGACGGGCCTCATTAAATTGATTCAGAATCCGACGCTGATCATTTATATATATATATAACTTGTCATACCTACCACGCCTCCTTACGGGTGTTGCCAATGGAAGAACAAACTCAATATATCCTTAGGTAAGTGCACTTCCACTTGGCGAAGGATTTAATAATCGAATATTTTAACTAACTTTCACAAATTGTATAAATTATATTTTTTTAATTAATAAAGAATTGCACCAAAAATTTAAGTGGCTATAACTTGTTTGTTTATAAACTTCTTGGGCAAGAATTTACTGATTTTTTGTGAGCTTTAATTTTGGTATACATTTCTGAGTAAAAGACTTAATTAACGATTGACTTCGGAGATTAATAACACCTAAAAGAGAATGTAGCAATCGATAATATCGTTTACAAAAATCGGGCATCAATGCCAAAGTTATGACAAAAAAATTAATTCATGTAACAAAATTATCAATTATATCTCAATGAAGATCGTTTTTATATGGAACTAGTTTTTAATTTCTGGCGTTGCCCGGGTATAGTTTCAAATATAAGTTAGAAAGATAGTCAGCGGAACTTATCGGTACTCACCGTTGTAGCGATTCTAAACTACGGCTGTAAATTATCGGCATACAAACTCAGAAAATCCCAAATTTTTAGGAGCAAAGTTTCTGAGCAAATGGTGTTAGCCAAAAAATTGATCCGATCACGCCCATTTTTGGGAAATTTATCGACAGTGTCTATACAAACTCAGATACCAATTTTCAGATTTTAAGGAACAATATTAGCGAAATAATCGAATATTTTAACTTAGTTTTACAAATTGTGGGCGTAATAGGTGGGCGTGGCAAATTTTTCTTTGCCCTAAACCTAAGTTGGCGTGAGCATAGCAACTTCCCAAATTTTCATCACAATCAGATGAATGGTTTAGGCGCCTATTTGGTACAAAGAAAGAAAGATAGAAAAAAAGAAAGATAGAAAGAAAGAAAGAAAGTAGAATTCATTTTTATATAATAGATATAGATATAAAAGAAGAATAAAAAAAGAGAAGAAGATAAACGAGCATAATAATTTTAAAATATTCACAAATCAAGTAAGATAAAAATAATTTCATTCACCGTTGAATAAGACGCTACAAAAGTAGACCGATAGGGACAGCAAACGACGATATATTTTTTCCCGCTCTCTTGACATTTCTCTTCAGTAAGGTTTGCCATTTCATCATGGAAAGATATACGAGCCAACAATGAGTCGAAATTATTAAAATTTACTACCGAAATTCGGAGTCAGTGGCCTCAGCTTTAAGAGCGTTACGTCCAATTTATAGTCGTCATAATCGTCTTATCAGATCAACAATTGAACGTCTAGTGGAAAAATTTGAATCCGCAGGCGCAGTACAAAATGTTCCCGTGCCAGTGAGACAAAGAAGTGCCCATAGTGTCGAGAATATTGCTGCCGCTGAGGCTTCAGTTCAAGAAAGCCCAAATGTGTCTCTCACAAGAAGATCTTGGCCTACATCCTTACAAGATCAAATTGACGCAAAAACTTAAGCCGCTTGACCACCAGAAACGTCGTATGTTTGAGAATTGGGCTGAGCAACAACTTGAAAATGATTCGGATTTTCATCGAAAAATCATCTTCAGCGATGAGGCTCATTTCTGGCGGAATGGCTTCGTCAATAAGCAAAATTCCGTGATGATCAAGACCGGCACGTTACCGTGAATGGGAATCGCTACCGTTCAATGATAACCGAATATTTTTGGTCCCAATTGGATGATATGGACTTGGAGAACATGTGGTTCCAACAGGACGACGCCAGAAGCCACACAGCGAATGTCACAATCAATTTATTGGAAACCATGTTTGGTAGACGTGTTATCTCACGAAATGGCCCAGTCGATTGGCCGCCTCGGTCGCGATTTGACGCCGTTAGACTATTTCCTGTGGGGCTACGTCAAGTCTATGGTCGATGCCAACAAGCCAGCGACGATTGATGAACTTCGTACGAATATCGAACGTGAAATTGCAGCAGTATCGGCCGATTTATGCTTGAAAACCGTCGAAAATTGGGTTTAGTGTCTAGACTTCTGCAAGCGTGCCCGTGGTGGCCATGCAAAAGAAATCGAGTTCTATTCATAATGGCATCGAATGTATTTTCGCAGGAATAAAGAATTTCATTAATATCCAAAACCGTTGTTTTATTAAAAAAAAAAAACTTTTGTAGCGCTCTTATTGAGAAACCCTTTACTTAGCTTACAAAAGAAAAAGATAATTTTGGAAAAGTGGATATATTTTTCTCAACATAGTTTCCTTTTAGCTCCATACACTTGATGCGATGCTTCAATTTTCTTAACCCGTCTGAAAAATACGTTTTCTCGAGGTCTGCAAAGTAGGCCTCCATCGGGGGGTGTATAAAAAAGGGTGGATCGATTAATATTGGGCTGTACATATCAAATATATTAAAATAAATTAATATAAATATAAAAAAAATTAAATGAAAAAGTATTCTGGTACAATTGTTGACTTTTATTCCAAATGCACTTTGGTCAATATATTTTCAGAAAAAAAGAGAGAGAGGGTAATTAAAAAATTCTCAGCGAAGTCACAATTCCATTTGTACTCAGTTTTGACAAAAAAAAAATCCTTCCCATACAAGCTCACCCTTTTTATAAGGAAAACAATTAATTAAAATAGTTCCAGGGCAGATATACAGTTGAATTTCAATATTTAGCAATCAAAAAATATGCGTGATTGGAGAAGAACCACGCCCACTTACCATACAAACCACCCCTTTCTATGCGGAAAAAAATTATTTTAAAAAATCACATTGTAAATAACCTGTTTAAATTTGGTATTTAACACTAACCAAAAAGAGGCGTGATACTACAAGAACAACGCCCACATGTAATAGAGACATGTAGCACTTATATCCTAAAAGAATCACTGAAATGGCGGAGGATACATGAGACTATTCTCTTACTATTTTAAAGTTAAAAAAAATATTTGCCAAATTGGCAGTATCGCGCTGAAATTTGACTTGTCTGCCTAAATATGAATGGACTTTAAGGCGCCATAAACTTTTTGCGATTGCAGTCAAGGAGGTCACATTTCACTCCACGTAGTATATTGTAACATAGAAGAAATAATAGTTTAATGTAAATTATAAAAGTGGCCAGTACATTTGCTTATTTTTGTTTCAGTATGGATACAGATGGCGCCACATGCGTGAAGAATTCCCTACGTGAGTACTGTTTCATATTCTGTTATAAATTAAATGACTTAAATTAAATTACAGATTTGCTATGATCGAGGCAGGAGAATATCCCAATTATTTTGAGTTGGTAGATCTTCAGAACAAGGGTATAGACTACGAGCGTATTATCGATCGTAACATTTATCATCCGGGAAAATTAAATCAACACGACAACCTGCCAGATGCAATTCGTGATCTTCCCTTTCAGCTTCTGAATACGAACCCATTCCGACACGACATCGTTCTACAATTAAACAGTTTAGTACCGCCCAACTAAATAGTTGACGCAGGTATATCGATAGTTCTATCTATCTCTATTCTAAGGAATTCGAAAAGCACAGTAAAAGATGGAGAACCAAATAGTTAATGATTTTAATTGAAATCGAAACAGTTAAAGTTATAGCTTAAATTATCTTATTTTAATAACATGTTTTGAACATTGGTTTTACTTGAACCATTAGAATTATGACGCACTGATAAAAATATCGGTTAGAAAACTAAGCTTTAATAATATTTTATATTACAGTATTTGTACCTAGTCTTATTTTCTAAAATTACCAAACGACAAAATCAAATAAGTAACATAAGTGCCTAACAGTATCATATACAAACATAAAAGCTGAAGCTCTACCTAAGAACCTGAATAAAAATAACACTAAGTGTTTCTATATACGAAGCTGTGTTTCAGTTAAAGTGGACAAATCTTAAGTTTTTAACATAAGTCCCAGAAGTTGGAAATTGAATTTTTATTCTACTTTGACAAAAGTCTTAGTAGTGCATATGAAGATAAAGTAAGTAAAGCTTTAGCCACTCAATTAGCGCTTACAACCGTTTTGGTACCTTTTCTCTTAGTTTTATCGAACGTGCGTCTGCAGTTTTAAGCCGAATCTTATTGGGAAGTTGAAGATGTATTTATTTAAACGTAAAGATAACGATTACAATTATATAATGTTAAAAATCACCGATTACGATCAATTGACGATTAAATATGAAAAGTCTTTAACTGAATTATTAAAAAATAAATTAATTAGACAAACATTTAAGTTTGATTATTATTAATAGCTATTAGATTTTAAGTGGTTCAGACATAGCAGATTCATCCACATTTTGTATGACAGAATTGATGTTCAGTATGATTTTCTGTTAATTGGAAAACGATTATGACATCAATCGGCGATTAATATTGTATTAATCGATATTAACCGCAAAAATGGTTTTTAATCGCGATTATAATAAAACTCAATTACAGTCGTTGCTATTATCACTATTGCTATATTTTATATCGTTGAAAATCAAATATTAAAAATTAATTTGCCGCATTTTCGAGACATGACAGAACAATCTCAATTTATTATATCCAAATGGCGGGATACAAACCTGTGTAGCCAATATTAAATCCATACTAAGCATTCTTACGAATGTCGAATTTTTGTCATCTGTGTTTATAATAACTAAAAGTATCAACCAACGATTTGTTGTTTGTGTCCTGAAACCTTTCCAACTTCATGATAATGGAAACGACGGAGTACGTAATACCATAGACGCCAATGGTTCCTTTCATATGTTGTAAGTAGGTGCTAGCGCTGCATTTTCACTACTTATGAAAAGGATCGGCAAAAGTTGACCTGATAGAAAAAAAGAGCATATCTCTCCAAAGCAAAAATGTAACATTAATTAAGGATGTATTCAAAATTATATATTTGATTTATTAATATTATTAAAAACTCAGTTTTGTCCTTCACTCTGATTGCCACAGAAGCATAGTGAACCTTTGAAGATGTCATGGAGTATACATTTGAAAAGGTAATTTTAATATCCTTTTATTTTTTACTTAAAAAGAAAAGATAATTGAAAAAGTGTAAATAGGCTATCTATTTCTATGTGTTGAGCGTTGTAAGTCTAACACGCCTTAAATCAATTAACTGTTAAGGTACTTCGGGCCAAGGAAGTACTAAGAAAATGGTCGAGAAGTAAGATATGTTAATTTTATTTAAAAAAAAAAAGCAATCCAACTAAGTTTGAAAGCCGTTAAGACGAGTTCTAACAAATAAAAATGCTGGTTGCTTTTAAGGCAAACGCTGTCCTTCTGGTTTTATTAGTTTACGTGTAATAAAATACTAATTTTTTTATTTATTTTTTCTTTGCTTTTCGTTTTAACAAATACAACTTGCAAATTTACTGTTTAACACAAAAAACATAAGTTTGAAATAAGTACATAATAGATAGACGGTCATCTTAAAAAAAGACAACAGCTGTCACATTTTATGCACGTATGTATGTAGGTATGTATCTGCTATGATTTCAAGGTTGCTGTACTACAGTGTGTGTAAATTAATTCTTTTAATTCTCTACTAATAATAATCGCAATTGTAATAATAATAGTAGGTAATGCAGTGAATTCATTTATGCACTTTACTATTTTAAAGAGTTCGAAGTCTGTTCGAGTCGTCGTCGTTATGATTTCTTCTTTTATTTTTTTTATCTGTACACAGATGTATGTGTGTGTGTGTGTTTGTGTTTATATATTTATATATATATATGTGTGTATATGTATATATGCATATATCTTTTCTTTACATGGATGTATGCATATAGTAGTATTGGTTCACCAGTTTTTATATATATATATTTATATATATTGTTTTTTTTAATTATCGATTCTTATATTAAAGTCATCACAGTTAGCGGAGCTGAAATTATGATTAATTATTGAGGACATACATTTATTTATTTTTATTATTCAAGTGTAATGCATTACGGGGTCGGAAGGGGCGGTGCTTTATACTGTCGCCCGTCGCTGCGTAGCATTTATTGGTGGTGGTGTTGGTGGTGATGGTGGTGGTGATGTTCCTCAGTGTCATGGGGTATTGCCCTCGAATAATGCACGAAATTCGCCGCTTCTAGGTCGGGGCAAACCTTCTCTTATCGTTTGGACTGCATCCGCAATGCTTGATTGTGAGCCGTGCAGTAAATTTCCTTGAGGATCGAGATCGCTGTAAAAAAAATTAATATTTTCGATCAGCTAAAACAAACTAAATTAAAGCTAAGTTATATAAGTTTAAGTTGAAATGGATTTAATCATGGTGTAATAAATTTAAGGTAAGGAAAGTAGAAAATTGTCCCTCTCCACCGCGATATTGTTTCTTTCTTTGAAAATTTAATTTTTGTGTTGTTGCCATGGTTGCTATAAAACTATTAAGTAAATAAAAACAACGTTCAAAGTAAGACAGAAAAGTAAGGCAAAAATCGAGGTGAGTTCGCTCAATTTGCGTTCTCATTTCTACTTTCCTAATCTTAATTAAACACGAATAAGATCACAAAATGCGGAAGAAGTTTTGGATATATCTGCTTTATGTTTTCTAAAACAATCCGAAGCTTCAAAAAATGAGTAGTTTGAATTACAATAGAAACAAGTTTTGGTTAGTAACAGAATTGGCTAAAGTTTAATAACTTAATAACTCGGGACGAACTAATTTAAAAGTCATAATTTTCAGCCAAATAATTATTTTTCTGAATTTAATTTATACTTTAGATCAACAACATAAAAATGTTTGAACCGGATAAGTTGTAATTGTAACTTGTATGATTAAACAATTGAAAAAAGAGTTTATATTATTTAACTAAACTTACTCATCTTTGCAGTCGTCCGCTTCGGCGGCTAGTGCGTTTACCACAGCGGTGATGGTGTTTGATTCCGGATTGCTTATTTGTTCATCTTTTTGCTGCATGATATTTGGATTTTTTCCGATTTTGTTAAGACGTTCTGCCGCAACGGTTTCCATTGTTTTTCTCATCAGCGGATACTGGTCCAAGACACAATTAAAATGATCCACACTCAACGAAAACAAGTTACAATAGGTTTCTGCACGCACACTAGCCACTCGTCGCGCATTGGTCAAAAGGCAAATTTCGCCAAAGTATGAACCATCAGAGAGGGAAGTCGCTACCTGTCAAAAATAAATATGTATAACGAATTTTCGAATGTAATATTCACATGTATGTAACATGTAAGTGTTTTTCCACATCAATTGAAAAATACCCTTAATAAGTTAATCAAGTAGTCCCTTTTTGAAACCGCGAAGTAACCGGTATAAAAATATGAAAACTATTTTTTTTTTTTTAAGTCAAGTCAAATCAAACATGAGTGACCTACATTATTAACATTGCTTACATCCTATATATAAAAATTGTTAATTTTCCATAATTTTCTTAATAAAAGAAATTGTTAAGTATAAGCTCATAGTACCCGGCATTGCCCGGGATTTGTTTTGGATAGAAATATGTGTAAGTTACTCCCCGTTGTGACAAACAATTTCTCTAACCACTTCACCAGGGAAGTTATCGACAGTGACCCTAAAAATTTAAATAAAAAAAATATTCAAATATCTTCACTTTATTTCACCCGTCTCCTAAAAGCTATATGTACCAAATTTGAATGAAATCGGTTCTCGAGTTTAACCGAACAACTAACAACTAACAGACGTTGGATTATTAATACGAATAATATAATACTTATATATACTTAAATAATATAATATGTTGAATAAATTTAACTAAAACAATTAAAATCACATGACTATACAAAATTATGTTACCTCTCCGTTTGCCATTACGATATCTACGACGCCTTCTTGAATAAAGTACATTTTCGTTCCAATCGTACCTTCCTTTATGATAATATCACCTTTAAAAAAAAATGTTAGAAATTTTATATACTCGTACTCGTAAAAAAAAATGACATACCAGGTTGAAAAACTTCGTATTTTAGCTTCGTAACAACGTCGGAAACGAAATTTGAGTCAGCATTTGCAAAAAAAGGCACAGACGCAACGAGGGATCTGGAAAAATTCAAAATTCTCATTAAGTTTACATGCATTTAAATTGTTTTCATTGTAGGGAAATTTGTTTATAACAAAGCAAAGCCCACTTTCCATACACTGGCCAATTCGTTTTTATTTTTGTATTTTGGCGGAGAACCAAACTTTGTGAACAATTTTATTTCGTGATTATAAATGAAATAGAAATTAACCTAATTTATTATAGAACATGACACTAACATTAATATCAATACTTACATTGAAGAAATATTTAAAGAAAGGAGCAAAACACACTCCGATTCGGTTAAGTAACACAAAAAAGAAAAGTTAACGCACCTACAATTGTAATTGATAACATCCTCTCGAAGTTTTTCACTTAATTCTCCAAGTATGCATTCCTCGTCAAAGAATTTTCCTTGATACCGATGTTCGAAGTATTCGGTGATCCTCTGACGCATATCTCGCGGCAATTTCCGATAAGCCATATACTCTTCAACTTGTTTCACCTTTTCGCGGTACTGTCTCCGACTGGAGTCCAAACTCTGAATTAAATTAGTTGCGTGACCCAGGAATAAGGCATAACACGTTGCCCCTGATATCATTGACAACATTGTCAACCACATGTCTGTTAATGACTGCGGTGGGAATCTGCCGATAGTATTCAAAGGGTTAGTTTTCCAAAACATACTCGTACATATGTATGTGTACAATGAGTTCTTTAAGTTAACAACTTACCTGCCGTAACCTATGCACAGCATGTGAGACATTGCTTTGAATAGCGCCCATGAGTATTGCTCTAGCCAGTATGACTCCTAGAAAATATACAAATCTGTATTTATATCCGTTGAATTTCAATTGTACTGTTGTACAATCTGATCATACACGGAACGAAATTTAGTGAAACTAAAGTTCTTATTCAATAATTGTTTGATATGTATGTATGTACATAGATAGAAGAAGTTTATTTTGTAATCATTTAACAGATGAGCAATTCTTCGAAAAGTCATCTACGGAATACGATAGGTTGATAAAAAAAGATTGTTGAATAAGCGCGATTGCTGCAGTAAGAAAGTGTTAGTGACTTTGGTAAACTTTTATCTCTGAATTCGCTGATAAGTCCCAGATATGTTTGCTGCACTTATTTCTTATTTGATGCGAATAACAGAGCACGTCTAGTATCACATAAAAATCTCGCCCTATCCCACCACAGCTGATAGTCATCGCTTGACGACTCTTCTCATTGAGCTCGTTTTCTCCTTTTCCATTCTGGCATCGATGCGTACTTATTGCAACAGAACACACATCTTCTGTATATTTTGCATTTTCCCATACAACAACGCTCTCGTAAAACAACGATTGGGAAAGATAGCATGTACTCATGTTGGAAACATTCTCAATTAGATTTCTGTTGGATCTTTTCGCAATGAAATTTTTCAGTTATTTTCTACTTGAATGCTCATTGAGTTCCTTGAATTTCTTGAAAGACGTCTCAAAATACGTATAAAGGGTGGTCCGATAACTACGAGGTCGGCAAAGTAGGCCTCCTTCGGGCGGAAAGGCTAAGTACTTATCGGACCAACCTTCTATTTTTAATTTTGTAAATAAAAATAATTAACCGATATTTATTTCTAATTTATAAGGAAAAAACAAACTAAATTCCTAAATTATTAACCAATGAAAATGTGTTTTAAACGATAATCGAAATTTGTCGTTAGTATCCTTTATTCCTATTTTATGAAATACATATGTATAGGTTATATAAATACATATAAGAGTTAATTGATTTCAAAGATATCGATAGTAAAAGCGATTATTAATGTTTTTTTTTTACCTGTAATTCGTTTATGGACACCCAAGAGTTTGACGGAAATCCTTGTAGCATTGGCACTAAGAACTGCAGACATCCGCTCCAGTGGCCGATTAAGAGCATCATACAAATTAAATTGAAGATCCTCATAAAGACCGACGCCATATTCAGAAACTGGAAGCAGAGTTATTAGAATTTATGTAAACGAACGTTTCCGTTTCTGCCAAAAGCACTAAACTAAAACTTATAAAAACTTAACGAAAAATAAAAATTAATTTTAATAAATCATATTTTAAATATGTATACTCCACTCTTACCAAACGAAGCAATTAATTGCATGAGACAAAATGTATGACAACAAAAAAAATATATATATAAAAACGTATATTAGGAACTACAATACACAAATATGTTCATTAAGGTGGTTCGTTTATGTTTGTTTTTTTTTATTTAAAATTTACGATTCCTTCAAAGTTGCTCCTTAATAATCTGTAGCTTATTTCATGACAAATGTCATATAATTTGGTAATTATTTAACGCCCCCAGATTTAAAAGTTTGTCTGAAATCAAATTTAGGCATGGATAAGAAAGTAAAATTTTAAAATTTGTCTTAAATTTATAAATTAGTGAAAAAGATTGACCAAGCCAAAATAAAATATATTTAACTATGGACTTACATACATATGCACTTTAGCACGTCATAAAGGGCCGCCAATTATACATTCACTTTAGAAAAGTCACGGCCCAAAGTCAAAATTCATATTATAATAGTTTGACCAACTTCTGTGTTCTATTGCAAATTGGTTTATTAATGTTTCTGTGATATTTACCTAACTTAGACATATTTATGAAGTTTCGTTTTGTCATTTAAGCGAAAATTTGCCATGTCGATTATTTTACTTAAAACGTTGACAAAATTTTCGTAATATTAAATAAATAAATAAATTAAATGAATAATACACAATCATTGATTTTACAAACAATATTTCATATTTCTACACAAATGATTGTTTCTTGGTATCATAACATATCACTTCTATTAAAATGAAAATGTCATTCTTAAATTCCTAAAAAAATGTTAACACTCGTATCAGTAAGTTTAAGACCAAAACCACATATATCCATTTTAAAAATGGAACTTTATTTCTATTTAGCATTTATAATAGCATTGAGGAGGTTTCTGTACCGTTCTCCAGGTATTGCACTTTAGTACCTTTTGGTGATAAATACGTAACTTATTTCTCGAATGTTTGGTTTTGGAGCAACTCTTGATAACTAAAGATTTTGATTATAGTTTCTTATTTTAAAAGCGATCCAACCTAATGGGCATACTTCCGTACTGGGCCCACATATATACGAATATTTTAGAGTGGTTCTTATTTTAAAAAATTCGTGGCGCTATTTAAATCGTTAATGAACTCTCGAATAAATATGTGTCATTTGAGTTCAGGTTTATCAGAATTCTAGAAAATTATTTTACAAAAGATATATTATTGTAATAAGAAAACAAAACGTTTGCAAAATTACATTAAATGGAAACATTTACCATGGTTCTGGTGTAATAAATTTAATATGAGGAAAGTAGAAAATTGTTCCTCTCCACCTCGATATTGTTTCTCTTTTTGAAAATAAAATGTTTGTGTAGTTGCCATGGTTGCTAAATAAAAACAACAACGTAGTTTGTTGTCAAAAATCAAAGAAACAAACTTGAAGAAAGTAAGACAGAAAAGTAAGGCAGAAATCGAGGTGAGTTCGCTCAATTTTCGTTTTCATTTCTACTTTCCTAACCGTATTATTCAACCATGCTCAGAACTAAGAAGATCTTGATATAAATTTTTAGAAAACAGATTTCAAACCGAAAATCGACAAATACATTTTTGAACAACAACAACCGACAAATATAAAAATATATAGTAAAATGATAAATATGAATATTATTTTGCCATTTTAAATTATATTATTTTGCAATCTTTTTGCATTAATACAATTCAGTTTTGAAGTTAAGTTCTTAAATTGCTTTTAAGTTCATTGAATCGTTAAGAATGAGGAGAAAAATAAAAATTAAGCATCGTTGTATTTATGAAAAGGTCATAACTCGGTTTGATTACATTGGATTAACTTTCCAAAAGTGTTGCTCAATATATTCAGTATTTTCTCAAAAATTTATACCAGAGATTTTGCAAAATAAAGATGTTGTTTTTATTTAAACAGGAAGATATAACTTAACTATGTATGTAGAATTAGAATCCCTTAGATTACCGACGGTATACAAAATATTACTTTCGGAAAATACAATTCTAAAATTGAGGCTTCTTTTCTTTTTTTTTATTTATTATTATTTTAAATGTATAAAAAACTATGCTTAAATCATGGTGTAATAAATCTAAAGTGCAGAAAGTAGAAAACTGTCCCTCCCACCTCGATATTGTTTCTCTCTTTGAGAATTAAATGATTGCTTCGAAATTATTAAGTAAATAAAAAGAACAATGTAGTTTGTTGTCAAAAATAAAAGAAAGTAAACTTCATAATAAGGCAGAAATCGAGGTGAGTTCGCTCATTTCTACTTTCCTAACCTTAAAATTAAATTAAATTAAAAATTATTTAAATTCATTTAATAAAATATATCAGAAAATCGAAAAGAATTATTACTTTAAATTTTCAAAGCGTTACGATTGCATTTAAAATAAGAACCGCCCTATTGTAACACCGTAGTAACAGTTCAATAAACTTAAAATAACTTTTGCGATATTTATAATAGTTTTAATAACGAACAACGCGGCAATTGGAAAAAAACTTAATTAATACAAAATAATTGCATTTGTTGATACTTTTTTATTTTGGGTGGTCACACAATGGACAACGCCCTAACTATTTTTTAATAAAGGTGCACGGTGCCTGATCTCATTCAAATATGTACACAGTTACATACATACATCCAATACAAACAAAATTATAATCACAAAAACAACAAAGTTATGTTGTGCTTAAAAGTAAAATTAAACGTAAAATTAGATTATACCAACACAACATTTTGCCTACATGCACAGTGACTCACAATAAATAAACACAATTATTCTAAAAAGGTTTTACAAACGATTCTCAGTTCGAGATTACGACATATTTTCGACTCGAACAATTATGTAAGCCTTATTGCCTATTCATAAACGAATTCTAGTTAAAATTATTTTTTCGTACTTAAATATCTTTGGAAGTGCAGCATCTAAAAAAAAATAAGGGCAGAGAGAAGAGAAAAACGTTTTATATACTCGAATGTTATACCCATTTAAAATTTTTTTTTCAACGTTGTACTTTCGCAGATATTTAGAGTACAAGAACAGAGTTTTGCCTAAAATTCGTTTTTGAATAAGGGGCGGAGAGGTGGTGTAAGTGTTTGAGATGTAAAAATAATGTTTTCTTCAAATTGATAAAGATTTCTAAACATAAAAGTTATCACTGATGATTCAGAAAAATTTATTAATGCAATATAAATAACGACAAAAAATAAGTATGCTAAGACTTGTTGCCATTATTAAAGACACAATTAAGGAGCTTTAAATCAAGAATCAATAAATTCATTTTCGGAAAAAAAGAATTGTATATTGAATTTTTCTCGCGGAAAATTTATCATAGAATTGCTATAGAAAACCATGGTTGAATAATAAGTTTAGGAAAGCAGAAGTAAGAACACAAATTGAGCGAACTCACCTCGATTTCTGCCTTATTTTGAAGTTTGTTTTTTGATAACAAACTACGTTGTTGTTTTTATTTGATTAATAGTAACCATGGCAACTACTCCAAAATTTATTTAATCGGGGTGACTATCGTATTTTGGATAATTTTGAAAATTTTAAGGATCAGTAATTACTTCCTTTAAATGTCTTATATCATGGTGTTATAAATATTATGTGAGGAAAGTAGAAAATTGTATTTCTCCACCTCGACATTGTTTCGCTCTTTAAAAAAAAATATTGTTTTATTTGAATTTACATGGTTGCTACAAAAATATTAAGTAAATAAAAACAACAAAGTAGATTGTCATTAATCAAAATAAGGAAAATACAGAAATCAAGGTGAGTTCGCTCAATTTTTGTTCTCATTTCTACTTTACTAACCTTATTATTCAACCATGCGTTATATAAGGCATTCTAAATTTTTAGATTTTAAGAATATTTATTTAAAAAAACTCAAATAAAAGATGAACTTTGTCGGATTCGAACTATTATATACAGCAAACCAAAATCGGAGGGTTCATAACTGTGAATCTAAAAAATTTCCTTTTTCTGACGATATAATGAGTGCTCTGAACCTACAAATAATCATATTTAGTTGTGTTGTGAGCATAATTTTTTAAACTCTTAAAAAACTACACCAGGTAGGATCAATGGTTTGCGAACTTGAAGCGCTATATAAGAAAGTTATATTGAGATGAGCCGGGAAGAATCTGAAACGCCCACTTATTACGTTCAGAATTTGTAAAATTAAGTAAAATATATTCGATAACTAGTATTGCTCCTTAAACCTGCAATTTGGTGTCTGAATTTGTGGGATCACTGTCAATAAGTTTAATTTAACGCCTAACTCCGCAACTTAAAAACTTTACAACGAGAAGTTTCGCTAATTAATTAACTTACACATATTTCTATTAAAAAAAACCCGGGCCACGCCGGGTACTATAAGTTAACTAATAATAAAAAATCGATTGAGATCATAAATACACTTTGGGCAGACACACAAATCTAACCTAATCTATAAATTCGCTTTATTCCAAAATACATAGTTGCATTGAAAATGCAGTCAGAATTTTTTAAATAATTCCAATCGATCCTGAATCTTATTATTTTGTAGGACTTTAATTTATGATTTTATTGTTTTTTTTTTAGAAACAGTTATTTATTACTTTTGAAGCTGTCCGTTTTATCAAAATTACGTGTCAGAAGAAAGTATTTTAGGACTCATTACAAATACTTGCCGGGTACTAGTCATACAAGTATACGAGTCGTGTTACTATTCAAAAAGAGTGACTTTTAAGAAACTTGTTCAAGGCATAGCCAGAAACGCTGATGATTAAATTCCAAAAGTGGCGGGTGTTTGTTGCCAAATTTGTCAAACAACATTTTTTAATATTTAAAATCGAGATTTGTTCAAACCTAAAAAAAAAACAACAATTTAGTGCAAAAAAACAAATTAAAAAAATAAATGCATGCCAAGCAGAGTTCTGATTCGTAGAAGGGTTAAAGGTTGAGAAATTTTGCTTTGGATTTCCACATACTCGTATGTATCAAATAAATATGAGAGACAAATTTACGAATCATGCCGGTACAAAACAAATTATCCCTGTAATGCGTTGTTCGTTTGGGAAGTTTTGCAAATTTGATAAGAAAATTGTAAATATTCTTTGTTTGAACTGATCAATCAATCAATAACTTTTGATATGACTGTTTTAATATAAGTAAACTTGGATGTTTCCCCTTTCTAATGACTTATTGTACGATACTTCGGTTGTTGTGTTAAATCCTTTTTTTGTCTAAGCTAGAGGGTAATGTAGTAGTAGTAGTAGTATAAGTGGCGAGAAAACTAGTGGAACTCCACCAGTACAAGTAGCATAATTAATGCCGTTTTGTTACCACGATCTCCTGAATTGGCGGGGAGGGATCAATGCTGGAGCCATCCTGAATTGTTGAGGAATTTTAAAATGTTCATTAGTGGGTAGTCAGATAAGACTTCTAATGAGGTTGGAAAGGCGGAGTGGAGTGTACGAAGCCTGACTCTTGCTAAAGCCGGACAGTCGCAGATGAAGTGACTCAGTGTCTCTGGTTCACTGGTGTTTTTGCAGCTACGACAGTGGACATTATAGGGAATTCCCAATCTGCGGGCATGTTCACCAATAGGCCAGTGTCCAGTGAAGATGTATGTGATCCGCGCGATGTCTCGACGCCTCAAGTTAATGAGTTCAAGGGATCTTGAAAGGTTGTAGTTCGGCCAAGTTTTTTTGGATACAACGCATCCTGCGGTGTTTTTCCATATAGACTTGGCTTTATTGAGAAAGAAATTGTAGATTTCAGATTTAACCTTGCCTATAGGTACCGGAACCGGAACAGCCAGATCCAGCGCCGATGCAGAGCCTTTCCTGGCCAGGTCATCGGCCACTTCATTTCCTACTATGCTCCTATGTCCTGGAACCCAGATAAGGTTTATTCTATGTCTGTGACCGAGAAGATCAAGTTCATTCCTGCCTTGAAGAACTAATTTTGATGTTATAACATTAGAGGACAATGCTTTAATAGCTGCCTGACTGTC
The DNA here is from genome assembly GCA_949127995.1 of Suillia variegata. Taxonomy (NCBI): domain Eukaryota; kingdom Metazoa; phylum Arthropoda; class Insecta; order Diptera; family Heleomyzidae; genus Suillia; species Suillia variegata. The sequence goes on from OX421842.1 coordinate 38,598,647, forward strand.
AGAGAATATGGCTATGTTCTTTTTACGAGTTAGTTTGCTACTAATAATGCTACAAGCTTCTAAGATAGCTATCAATTCAGGGTAATACATTTAGTTTTTTTTTTAATTTTAAATAAAATATAAAGAATACAAATGGATGTCGGAATCTTTATTATGACCCGAAAAAACAATCTCCGACATTTGATTTGCAAAATAATTTCATTCAAATGTTGGCCGCTACTGCGCTCTTGATGGTCCCTTCGGAAGGTCCAACTTTCAATTACTCTTTCCAGCATTGCTACGGATATCTCGCAAATTGCGCGAGTAATGTTGGTTTCCAAGTCTTGAATCGAAGCTGTCTTATCAACAAAGACTTTTGACTTCACATAACCCAAAAAAAAAAAAAAAATTAAAGGTGTGATATCACACGATCTAGGCGGCCAGTTGACAGCTCCGAAACGTGAATTATGCAGCTCATCAAAATTATTTCTCAATAGAGTTTTTGTTCGCGCGCCGCATTACACGCATTACACACTGCGATTAGATAAGTGAATACAATACTTAACTGCTTTCTATATTTATTAGAAGTTCTCTATACTTATATTTTTGGGAGATCGATACAGATCTATAAAGCGCTTTGAAATAAGTTTGGTTTAAAATTTTAAATATTCAAAAAGTGGCCTTACCTACACTCTTGCAAAACCACCAAGTATACTCTCCTTATTTCTTATCTTCTACAATTCATTCTTGAAACAGAGAAGTTTGGGGAGTAACGTAAAATTTTCCCATCTAAATAGTTCAATATATATCTATATTTCCTTATTCCAACACTATCCTAACAGCCCACACTTAACTCTTAGAACTCTAAACCAGTAGCAGAAGGTCAGAGAATTCTTTAGAGAGTATGCCGAAGTCTGTTACACATTAATATATAACTGAATATCCAGCGTCATCCATCCATATAGTCGGTAGGCGTTAACTTACAAAATTAGTATTAGCCGTTTTTTTTGTTTTTTTTAAATATTGTATATGTACATTTCCCTAGGTGCAAAGTCTTCGGTTCTTCACTGCCTACGATTAGCCCTCACCAACTAAAATTACTTTGCATCAGTAGCCATTTTAATTTACCCTTTCCACAAAATTTTTTAAAATTCCGACTGGGATATCTATACTACTAATTTTATATAAGATTTTTCGTTTGTAATGATTTATGTATAGGGTAATCTTCATGGCTCATGCCACCGATACATAAAGCTCGTCAAAAAGTGTGAGGTATTCGAAAACTGCCATGCCCACTTTACATATAACGTTATAACTTCTATAAAATGTTTGTCATACTGGTTTCACTAACTAAAATGTTATGCTTTACGCAAAGTGAGATTGATTACACAACTGCCACGCCCACCATAAGTATTTTTGTAATGCAATATTTTCGTATCAAAATAAACAAAATTGTTTCAGAAAGATTTCATATCATAATTTAGCAAGAATGCAGGCAAAGCTGCGGGTAACAGCTAGTATAAATATATATTGCCATAGCTATTACGATTCCTTTAGAGTGCTGCAAATGATACCCGGAGCTCAATATACACTACGGATCATGCGAGCATGTAGTGAATAGTTCTTAAAATATATATAAATGATGTTCTTCAGAGGTTTGGTAATTTTTTCCATTTTACCATGAGTAGACTTGCGCCAGAACAACGTTTACAAATTGTGGAAATTTACTTTGAAAATCGTAGTTCAGTTCGAGGACCTTACAGAGTACTACGTTCGTTTTACAGTGGATATAATCGCCTTTTCGATCAAGTTATCCAAACAATTTTTCGCATCCAGCACACTCAATTCGCCACAGCAACTGGACATTTCCTTCGATCCCAAAATTATGTTTTGACACTAATGGCACAAAATGATATTCTAAATAAAATCAACAACATGGCCATATAAAACAGGAAGTACCCAATTAACATCATATAGTATAAGTGTTCGGGACTGGACAGTATATTAACTACATAATTTGAGGTGTTAAGGCCGTTTTATAACACCAATCATAAACTCTTTGCAGCAATTAGCGTGATTTTTACTTAAAATATTAACGCAGCTCACTGTACTCTGTGGAAAATGACCCGAAGAATCAATTGACAGAAGTTTTGTCCAGTCCAGAGACAGACGAATGGCGAAAAGCAAAAAAAGTAAATATGACGCAATAAGATAAAACCAAATAGAAGACTGACGGCTGCATCGATCGACTCAAGGCTAGACTAATAGCAAAGCTGAATTTCAAGGAAACGTTTGTCCCTGTCCAAAGCATAATGGGATAATTTTACTGCTAATGACACTTTGGTTATTTGAGTCAGGACTCGAACTGAATTATAAACGATAGATTTGAAAAATAGTTTTTAATACGAATGTCAAAAGAATCGATCGTAATATTGGACAAAGACGAACAGATTTATATACAGAAGATAAAGTTTGCTTACTTTATCTTCTTGCTTACTTATAGTTAGTATAGTATACTGTTTCAAAGTATTTTTCGGTTTGAAACAGTCCGACCGAGAGTGGTACAAAAAGTCGGAAGCAAATTTAAAGGAACTACAAAAACAATCACTTGTATTGATGGTTTTTTTCATCAATCAGACCATCAACATATAATATTATAATTATAATGATGGTCTGGATGCAAAAAACAATCAATATAAGTGATAGATGAGTTAGCAGATTCATTTGAAATGAAGCACTTTGATCTGCTGTACTTCTATGTTGGAATTGAAAAGAAATTGTGAACATAACGAAAAAACAATGAACGGAGGGCTCTCCGTAAATATATCGATATCATAGTACCTCTGAAAAACTGTCAGAAAAAAACTTTAGGGAGCAATGGTGAAACACATCACATCCAAAAAATGCAGGAAAACTTCCGGGATCCTTCCGAAGTCAAGATACTAGAAAGCACTCTTTATTCTGAGCAAGATTGCAAATAATGAGGCTGCCGGTATCTCGCAGGACGCCCCAACCGAGATATGATAAAGTCAATCTGGTTGTCTTCCGAAAAACAAAAAAAATAACATTATCAACAACAAAAAAAAAAAATTTATTATAAATTTTTCAAAATAATATTTTGTTAAAAAAATAAATATTTAAAATTGTAAACCTTGAACCACGCTAATTAAATTGCTATACTTATTAAAGATCGTTAGCGTATCAAAATAACCAATGAAAGCTGTGAGCATATAATAAAAAATAACAAATATTGTATAAACCACTCACAAAATTTCAATCAAGAGATATTGGGTTGAATTTTTGTTCTCAAGAAATTGGTATTTTTTGTAATAGTGGGTCATGGTCATAGGCGGATTGGCTGCAAAACCTAATCATAATAAAAAAAATCCTGTTTAAATTAAGCTCTATTTATATCTTCTTTATAAGTAAAGAAAATTATTTTGTATTAATATTAAATTATTTCAGGTTCACTAAAAGCTAAAAAGCGATCGAATAAATATTTTTATATAATAGACTAAAGTTTCTATAATTTGAGAGAAAAAAGATTTCAATTTGAAAAAAAAAATTAGTAGTCCAAACAATTTTTAAATACCACGTGGCTGCAAATCTTTACCATTTGTTAAATTATTTCTAATGATAAATTTAAGAAAAGTAAAATTTAGTAGTAAATTAAATTACACGGCGGTTCCCGGGTTTCTTTTTAATAAAATCAAGTCTTAGTTTATTTGTTAATTAATATTAATAAACTTTCCAGCCTCGTCCACCATTTTTGGAATTATATGAACATCTGTTTAATTTGGCAATTATATACCAAGTTTGTATGCAGAACTTCCCGTTACTCCTCGTTGTGTATTTGTAAATATTGTCAACATTTACCTCTAAACTGAGTTTCGCAACTGTTGCAGTTAACCTTGCCAGTATTTGCATTTGTATGTAACTAAAATTGTAGTAGCACTTTCCGGTCAGATTAAGTTACTATGAACCAAATTTCTTCATAGTAGTACATCACGTTCCTGAGCGATGGCGGTGGGTGTTAAGTAGTCCCCAGTTTTAGTGAGATGGTAGACAATATTTACAAATACACAACGGGGAGTAACGGGAAGTTCTGCATACAAATTTGGTATAAAATTGACAAATTAAACAGATGTTCATATAATTCCAAAAATGGTGGACGAGGCTGGAAAGTTTATTAATATTAATTTATAGATAAGCTATTAAAAAACAACCCGGGCACCGCCGGGTAATTTAAGCTAGTATACTTATAATCCAAAATTTTTTGTGTCTTTCTTTATTGAACTGAATAAACTATATGGGATGTACAAATTATTGGATGGATCAGAAGGATTGGTTGGATGGGATAGACTTGATGGATTGGATAAACTTAATGTATTATACAATAAGCTAGAAAAACTAACTGGATAAACGAAATGGTCAAAAGTTGGAAGATGAACTGAATGATTTGAATGGACTCTATATACTGGATTTACTTATTAGACTGGATGACTTGGAAGAACTGAACGAACTGAATGAGCTGATGGACTAGATTAACTAGAAAAATTGGATAAACTCGACGGACAAGATGGATTTAATTGATTAGTTAAATTGAATCGAATATGCAAGTATATTTAGTATTTTGAAGACCTTCCGGAAATTACTTTTTGGATGAATTGAAAAGATAAAAAATCGCTGGAATAAGTGTATCGGAGACATTTAATAAAAATTAAAAAAAAAAAATATATAAATTTTTTTTCGTTCCCAAGGTTACTTTTCACTCCACCTAGAAAAAATTGAGAAATAAACAAATTTTGCACATCTATGGACGAATTTTCCTTTACATACAAAAAAAATATTTATAATTCAGAACAGACAGAATATATCCATATAATGTATGTATATTTTAATATATTTTATACATATGTGGGTTTTTTTTGTAAAATATGTGCAACTGAAATCCTTTAAATTACGTTTAAAGTCCGCATATTTTATGGTCCACCCTTTAAGTTGGCAGCTCCACTTGCTACAAACCAAGAGTACACACTAATACAGGGTGGCGCAAAATTAATCACCCTATTGGAAGATGCTCTCATTTTTGCAAATGGCCGCCAATGTCAAATCTGTTTTGACATTTGTGGACTAGACAGATACAGAATACAAGTGAATAAGCCATGGAGCGATACACTCCCCAAGAACGCGGAATAATTGTGTCTATTTTTTTGCGTAACAATTCGTCTGTGGTGTTGGCAAAACTCATAATGAGCGATGAGGCTCATTTTCACCTCAGCGGGTACGTGAACAAGCAAAATTATCGCTTCTGGGGAACCGAAAATCCGCGAGTGATGCACGAGAAACCATTACACCCGCTCAAAGTGACTGCGTGGTGCGCTGTTCATGCTGGAGGAGTCATCGGGCCGAACGCCGCGGGTCAAACGACAACAGTGGACGGTGCGCGCTATAGGGCAATGTTGACCGAGTTTTTTCTGCCCGAACTGGACGAATTAGGACTGGTGGACATGTGGTTCCAACAGGACGGAGCAACAGCACACACTGCACGAGCCACAACCGACATTCTGAAGGCCGGATGACTTATTTTGAGCCACCTTGTATATAAATGATCAGCGTCAGATTCTGAGTCGATTTAACGATGTCCGTCCGTTTGTCCCAGCGTTTACAGCCGTAGTTTAAAAGCTATCGAGCTGAAATTAGGTATGTGAGTTTCTTTTCACCAAGCGAAGGCTAAGTTCTTAGATAGGTAAGATCGGATCAAAACTTCTTCCCCCTCCCATACAAACCAACCCTTTCCATACGAAAAAAAATAGATCCCGTTCAGATATTCAGTTCAAATTTGATATTTAGAACTTTAGTAGTAAAAAAAACTGCACACAAAAAATGGGCGTGATCGGATAAGAACCACGCCTACCTCCCATACAAACAACCCCCTTCCATGCGGAAAACTATGATTAAAAATAGCTACAGCGTAAATAACCATTTCAAATTTGGTATTTAACACTTTGGTTAGACCACAGAACTACTTACCAAAAAGGGGCGTGATCCGATTAGAACAACGGCCACTTATAATTGAGACATGTAGCACTTATACGCTAAGAGTAGCACATTTTTTTGTTGCACTGAAATGGCGGAGGGTATATGAACTTCGGCATAGCTCGAAACTAATGATAATTTTCATTGCAATATTGGACTAACTTTTTAAATAATTTTTTTTTACAATGCTACCAAATATTCTTAATATTAGGGCATATATTTAGAAAAGATGTTTCCGTAACAAATTTTTGTGATTTTTGGTAGATATCTTCAAAAACTTACAACAAAAATGTGAACATGATTCTTCACTTGCCACGCTAACACTACAAAATTTAAGCCAACAAATCAAAAGTAAAAGCAACGTAATAAAACTCAAAGGTCAATAATAACACTAGCCGAAAACTTTCAAAAAAAGTTCTGATCTGAATTTGATTTATACGTAAAATAATGAAATTCCTCTGTAATTAATTAAATTAAACACAATTTGTAATTTTTTTTAACTTAAAAAAAAAATGGAATTATATTAATAATTAAATGACGAAAATGCAAAAATCTTACAGGTTTTATATAAAAAATCGGTCAATAGAATTAGATGCAAAAATTGCGAGTGATTTAAAATTTTTTTTTTTCCATAAGGTATAAAAAATGGAAATGAACAGATTTAACAGGTCGACAAATTATTTGGTGTTAAGGACTTCTAATGGTTTTGTATATAAATGGATCATTTTAAACACAATAGCGTTTTCAGCTTATCGCCACCACGTTGGGTTCATTCTGTATATATAAAAAATTTACGAGATTATTGAAGTCAAATCATATTGACCTTGTATATTTAAGTAAAGTTTGTATTAAAAGAAATGTGTTCCACCTCGTCTTTTATTTAAACTTTCATTCGTTTCTCTGATGAGGAACCAAGAGTAGTCCCCATCATGGCTTCGTTCCAAGAGCCAGCATATCGCCGCTCCATAATTTTCAGCACTGGTGAAATCGCTTCCCATGCTCATCGCTCTCATCACCAAAATTCGGCGGGAAAAAATCCAAATGTGATTGGAGAAAGTGGATTTTCAACGACATGTTTACTCCAATTTCCTACCTATTTTTTATAATGTTGTTGACGCGCACGGCTCTCCCACTTGCATAAGAAGCAACAAAATTTCGTATATTGCAACAACTTCAAGATCGGCGCAAATTTTCCAATTATGTTCAATGTACTTAATCGTCCTCAATATTTCGGCCATTGCTTCGCAGGACTCCTTAGTTTTGACAGCATGAGCAATCGGAATCTATATATATATATATATATATATATATATATATATATATATATATATATATATATATATTTATATATATTTTTTTTTTTCAAATTAAAACCTGAGTCGATTTAGCGATATCCGTCTATCTACTTGTCTGTCATCATTTCTTGTTAACACAAAATTGTGTTTAATTTATCTTGATGTTGATCTTAATCTGTTATTATAATTTGATCTTTCACTCATTTAAATCGACCAACACTGTGTTTAATGTGCAGTTACGTGACACCACCTTTTCGAAAAAATGCGATTTTTCTATAACGATTAAGATGACGATTACGATTCCCTTTTAATGATTAATCGATCATTACCTTTCGTCATGCTCAAGTACGTTCAAATTCAGAATTTAATATAAAAAATTTAAAAAGTGGGCGTGATCAGATCAAAACTACTACCTCTCACATATAAACTCCCCCTTTTTATAAGAAAAAAATCAGATTTTAACACTTTAGTAGTAAAATGGGCGTGACCAGATAACATATGGTGGAATTCTATATTCTAGGTTATTGGATAGCATTTCTTTTGTTGTACCCTGTCGAGCGAATTCATTGGTTTTGCGGATCCCTGAAATGTCCCTATATCCGGGAACACAGCATAGTTTGACTTGTAGTTGTTCTGCAATCTCGTTAAGAAATTTTCATCAGCTTATAACAGTTTTTGGTGCAATTTGAACTTATTTCAAAGCAGAATAGAGATGTCAATACCTGACATCTCTGTTATTCAAATGTCAAGAAATTGCCGCGTCAATAGGGAATAGGGCTATTTCCGATTGGAAACTCTATAGTAAACAGGTATACTGAATGAAATATTAAGGCCTTCAGAAGAGACTCCACCACTCACTCTTTCAAGAATTATTAAACCATTTGAATAAATCTAAATAGCTCGAGATGGATGAGAATCGCCATGCTCCTATTCGTTCCTTGAAGGAATTGAGACATCAAAAGACTTTTCAAAAAAAAGTATTGGTGGGATGTATCCTAATAACTTCGATATTTTGTTCAAGTGTAGATGAGTGTCCTTTATTTCCTGTTTTCCATTGTAATGAGACCCGTGGATGTATTTACCCACAGTTGTTTGCCAAAAATATCAAAAAGACATAGATCGCAGATCTTTTGAGAGTATTTTTTAGTGAGTGATTTTTTCCAGAGACGGCCACCAGACAGCTACACCGTAATTCGTGATTGGCCTAATTACGGCCGTATATACTAATTCCATGCCCTTTTTTTTACCAATAGCTTCATAAAAAGAGTAAAGAGCTAGAGAACAGATGTATTACTGTGCACAAAATTATGTCATAGTTGGTCATCATGTTTCCGAGCTATGGCGGTGGGCTTTAGATTCATCCAACCACGCCCACTTTTTGTGTGATGTGCTTTCCACGGATGCGCCAATTTTGAGCATACAAACAAACATTTAGATCCCAAAGACAATTGTCGTATTGAACATGAAAATGATTCTATCACTACAAAAATTTCAATTCAAACCCAATTAAGTGAGGACATTCTTAACAGCGCATTTTCTGAGTTCTGCATTTGTCGAGTTCAAAATGGCCGGAATTGGAGTTTCCTTATTTTAACGGAAAATATGCTGAATATCGAGATTTTATTACTTTATTTATACTTAGATTATTGATCGTTAGGTCAATTTGTTTAATATAGAAAAGTTTAGTTATGGAAAGAATAATGATCGTACTAAAAAGAAGTGGAAAAGCTGGCTGAGTACATTGGACGATTGCACTGAATTCTAGAAATTTATTTGCCAATATCTTGTATCACTCGCCATCTTTGCCATCTACAGATTTTGCTTCATGACTCAAGAACGATGGTTATCTCGATCACCGGATCTGGAAATTCAATATGCAGCTATTGTAGACGAATACGAAAAATTAGGGCACATGCGTGTGGTAAAAAATTCAAATTTGCACGCACCTCATCATTACGTTTCTCTAGTTAAGAATTGTCTTTGACTCGTCATTGCAAAAATCGTTAAATGACAGTCTAATGGTCGGACCCACGATTCAAAGTGAATTGTTCAATACGTTGTGTGGATAAACAAACCTTATCCCGATGGGACGGTCTCTGTCTCGTGTCAAATATGAGGTCTCCGAACTTCTTAAACGTGGCTGCTTCGAGTTGGCAAAATGGCATTCAAACCATCTCGATTTTACGGAAGACAAAACAGTCAAGGATTTTAATAATGACAACGCTTCGATCAAAAGCTTCCAGCATAAAGGCGAGCAAATCAGCAGCGTCACTAAAATAAGAATTCTTTCAACTGTTTCATCTTTAAAAAATTAAGTTGCAGAAATTTTGGATATTAAAATTGGGTTTGATTGTATCAGTTACGCTCAGCTACTAAATATTGCGTTACTCTCATATATGTCTTCTATATTGACCTTAATCTAAATATTTGCTCAATGTCATAAAATTCTAAGATCAAAAGAAGACAACGTATCGAAAATTTTTCATTTGTATTTGAATAAGTATGTACTTATGTATATGTTTATGTAAACTAGCACATAAAAGCAAGTGTCAAATCAATTCAGTGGTGATTAAAAACATATATGTACATATGTATACATATACGAGTATATATATTTTAAAGATAATGATTTGTAAAGTTGAATAGTTCGTTTTTTAGATTTTATTGGTTTTTTTCACAAAATATAATTTTTTCTGGAGCTCAAACGCCAAAGTTTCAGCTCGATAATTATATCTATAAACTACTGCTGTAATCGCTGGGACAGACAGACAGACGAATTAGACTCTGATCCTATATATACATATATTGTCATACCTACCACGGCCCCCTTTCTACCATAACATACACTGTCAATAACTTCACAAAAAATGAACGTGGTTAGATCAATTTACGATTACCGCAATTACATATAATAACCAACTCAAAGCGGGAAGTAACGTGGAGTTTCGCATATTAAAACTAAACTCGAGCAACCCTGGATACTATAAGTTAGTAAAAATATAGAGTCTACGAAATGTCATTATGGCAATATGTTATTTAGAAAAATCTGTATAAGTTCAGTTGTTGAAAATTAAAACCAATAAATAAGTAGAAAAATATTTGATTATTATTAAAATGAATCATATTCATTAGGCATTAAAGTACATACATTGTTGATTCGTCCATTATTCCTCTGTAAATTTTCCAAATACTATTACGGTATTATTTCGATAATCGTTATCAATTGCAAAATTGTCTTTTAATAGCGGTAACGATCAATCGAAATCGTAATTGTTGCATTAATAAAAAACTGGAAACTTTTACACTTATTACGAGTCTCTCTGCCAACGGCTTCGTGTTTGGCTTTGACATACAAATCAATTTGTCTGGTTTGAAAAAGAATCAATGGCTGATCACTAAGTGCAAGTGCACTCACCGAAGGGTATATTGAGTTCGTTCTTCTGTTTGTAACGTCCAGAAGGGCGTTATATATGTATGTATATATATATATATATATATATATATATATATATATATATATATATATATATATATATATATATATATATATATATATATATATATATATATATATATATATATATATATATATATATATATATATATATATATATATATATATATATATATATATATATATATACTTGGCCATACCTGACCGTCTGGAAGCGAAGAGTAGCTCTTGTGCGATCTTGTTTATAACAACCTTAAAAAAAGCATAATTTAAATATTCAATTTTCAATTTATTTTAAACTCAACTCAAAAATCAAAGACAACAAGATAATTTTAAAAGGTTGAATTTGACATGCTTGTCCATTTCAATGAGAATGGGCTGATCTGTCTTATAATTTTTAAAGCAACAACGAAAATATTGACCAATTTAGCAGACTGGACAGCGCTACTTCGGAATACGCTACTTTTCCTCATCAGCGGTCTTTTGCGTGGTAAAGCTTTATTTTCATAGCCGTCTAAAAGCTTCTTTGGTTTAGAAACAACCGAGATTTCAAAGGAAACTCCCAAGTTTTAAATCACAAGAATCACTGAAGACAGGCGAATGAAGAAAGCAACACCAACTGAACAATTTTCTTGTTGTTGTTGTTGTTGTTGTAGCGTCCACTGGAATAATCACATGCATGCACATGTGAGGGAAACGTAATTAGTGTGGATAAAGAAAGTTTGGAAAGGGAAAGAAAGAGATCTAGCTATTACCCATCCAATTCAAGGAAGCGAGCTACCTCGACTGGATTGGTCCAGAGAGACCTGGTTGTGAAGTTAGTAGGTCTGAGGGAACATTCGAAAAGATGGGCTGTGGTATGCGGCGCGGAGTCACATACGGGACATTTTTCCGAGGTCTCCGGGTTCATTCTGGCCAGGTAGCTATTCAAGTATTTGGAGTAACCTGATCTGAGCTGGGACAGTGTGGCACGCGTTTTTCGTGGTAGATTCTCCTCAAACAATGAGATTGGTGGAGGTCTACCACCGAGTACCACATTGTCCTTCATGGCTCTAATGGACTCGGAGACCATTTCGGTATGGAGCTGTGCCTTGGCATCTCTAAGAAGGCCTTCAGACACCAGGTTTAGCAGGTGACTTACTGCCGATTTCTCGGCTCGTAGGTCGTGCCTAACCTGTCTAACTCCGAGGGTCGACGAACCTGTAACGATGGCGTGGTTAGGGTGGTCAGGCATCATACACCCTAGTAGGTATTGTCTCGTGAGAAGGGAGCAGTGGCTCCGGACGGGAAGAATTTTGGTCTCTTCGTGCAGGTGATCCTCAGGTGTCATGAAATGACAACCAGTGACCACCCTTAGTGCCGCGTTTTGGGCCGTCTGGAGTTTTCTCCACTGTGAGTCGCTTATACAAGGCGACCAAACGGGAGCAGCGTAGTCGATAAGGGGACGACCTATGGCTTTATAAGTCGTTAGGATCGTCTCCTTATCTTTGCCCCAAGTGCTGCCCGTTAGTGCCTTTAATACGCGATTTGTCCCTTTCACTCGACTGGCCGCAACCTCCGCATGTTTGGAGAACATGAAGAGGCTGTCAAAGTGAACCCCAAGGATTTTAGGGTTCTTCACCGAGGGAATTCTTTGTCCGGAAATATGGATGTTGAGTTCCCTCGTGACCTCTTTGGTCCATGTGGTGAAAATGGTGGCCGAAGATTTGGGTGTGGAGAGTTGGAGGTTCCTATCCACCAGATAGTTGCGTAACACTGGCAGATAATTATTTATTTGCTCTTCCAGGGCTTCAATATCTCTGCCTGTACACAGGACAGTGCAGTCATCGGCATAAGAGATTAGTTTCAGCCCCGGAGGAGGGGTCGGGATTTTGGAAATATAAGTGTTGAACAGCAAGGGGGATAAAACACCTCCCTGCGGTACACCCTGCTTATTTTTCCTAAGTCCCGACCTGGAACCTCTGAACTCTACGTATGATTGCCTTCCAGCTAAGTAGTTGGCTAGCCACCTTTTAAGGACATTTGGGAGCGCGGATACGTACAGGTCTTGCAATAGCTTCGTGTGGCAGACCGTGTCGAAGGCCTTAGACAGGTCAAGAGCGACCATTATGGTCCTCTCGTGCGGTCTTTTACTGTTTAGGCCTCCGGCTATGGCTGTCGTCATTTCGCACAGCGCTGAAGTAGTGCTGTGTCCTGATCGAAAGCCATGTTGGTGGTCTGCCAAGGGGAGGTTCTCCTTCAAGAACGGTAGGAGAAGAGATTCCAGGATCTTAACCACTGGTGAGAGTAGTGTTATAGGTCTGTAGGAGCTACCCCTATTCAGGGGCTTCCCAGGTTTGGGAATGGGAATGATTTTCCCTAGCTTCCACATATCTGGAATCTCCATGGAGTTGACACACAAGCAGAAGGTTTCCGCTATGTATGTCTCTCCTTGCCTCCCCAGGTGTTTCAGCATTATCATTGCAAGCCCATCCGGACCTATTGCTGTTGAAGTTTTCGCTGCCTTGATAGCTTCATGGACATCCTCTGCAGTGATATCAATGATATCGTCTGACGGGGGAAGGGATCTGATCCTCCTTCGGATGGCACGGCGTTCTTTGTTCGGTCTAGTTGGGTGCTCAACAAACTGACGGTTTAAGGCAGAACAGCACTTGTGGGGGTCAAGTGGCGTGCCACTCTCAAAGGAGAGAGTGGGTCTCGCACTTCTCCGGGGATTTGAGAGGTTCTTAATGGTCGACCAAAGTCGTTTTGAACCTCTATCCGACCCTTCCAGGTGCCGTAACCACAGATCCCTGCGGTGAGCGCTGACTAAGTTGTCGATCTCAGCGCTCATCTGCTTCAAACGTGGGTCCGCTGCATCCTGCCTCCGGATAGCATCACGCTCATCTGCCAAGCGGGATGCCTCAGCCGGAAAGTTGGGACGCATATTAGGAATGCGTCCGGCAGGGATACAACGGTCCTTGGCTCTAACCAGGATCCTTCGGATGTTTTTCTCCCCCTCTGAAGTTGACGAGGGGGGTGTCAGTTGACCAAATTCTGCTTCCGTTATCTCCTTAAATCTGATCCAATCCGATTTCCGAAAATTCACGAAAGTGCGTTGTTCAGCAGATATGAATTCCGCACTTTGCATGATTTTGATGGTGATTGGGATGTGATCGGAATTAAGAGCGATGTCGGCATGCCAGTTGGTATAGGCAATTAGGTCAGGGCTGACTATCGAAAGATCTGGTGAGCTCCGACAGTTTGGAGTGATGCGTGTGGGGTGCTCCTCGTTGATAACACAGAAGTTAGTGTTATCAATCTGTTCGACGAGTGAGTTACCCCTCGCGTCATTCTCTAATTCAGAATGCCAGCTATCATGGTGCGCGTTAAGGTCCCCGAGCAAGATTCTGTGGTCGCCCTCCATTAAATACTCAATGGAAGGACGATATCCGGGACGGCAGGCCGCTGTGGGAGGGATATACACATTAAAGAGCTCAATCTCAACCTCCCCAGACCGTACGGCGATCCCCTGGAGTTCCAAGTGATCGTCGTTAGACGGAATGGTTAGCGGGCGGTAGGTTACGGAGTCGTGGATAAGAAAAGCAAGACCGCCTCCTTTGTCTTTTTCGCGGTCTTGTCTTATGACACTGTAGCCAGACGAGCAGGAAAGAGGATTCCTACTCGTTAGCTTGGTCTCTTGGAGGGCCGCAATCGGTATGCTTCTCTTTACCATAAAATCCGTAACCTCCGTTATTTTCCTGCTTAGTCCGTTGCAGTTCCACTGTAGAATCTTAAACTCGAGATCCGATGTGGGTGACGGTTGCTCCGGGATGTCATTGGTGGCCGACTGTACTAATGGTGGTTCTATTGTCGCTCGGTCTACAGGTGTAGGGGACCGACCAGATGCTCCACCTTCGAGGGCGCCACGTGTGGGATCAGCTTGCCGCCTCCTGCAGCAGGGACCAATGAAGTCGGGTCTGTAAAGATTCGAATTCCTTAGTCCCGAGCAGCGGAGGTGGGCATTTTCTCCACACGCAGCACATCGAATAGGTTTGGCCTTCTTGGTAAGGGTCTTCCCACACCTGTTGCACACGTTGGTCAAAGGACCAGGGTTAGTTTCGACGTCACCGGCAAGGGTTATTAGTAGTCTGATCAGGCAAGCCGGCATTGTCTGATCAGTTAGAGAAAAGAGATAGAGGGAAGTAAAGATAAGGGGTCTCGGTACATACATGTATGATTCCAGTGTCCGAGGTTTTGCAGTCTTTGGGCGGGGAAGTATTTCCCGCGTCGATCCCGGTACGTAGACCCAACTGCTGTGAGGATCGTTGTTGTTGTTATTGTTGTTGTTGTTAATTTCAGTTATTTCCCATGTAGGCCGAGTTCTTTTTTCGGTGTCCTACATGAGTAACTGTATTTGGGTTCAAAAAATATTTTTTACGTATAAAAACGAAACAATTTAAGGTTTAATTTTTAATTTTAAAAACAAGTTGACTACAAGCTCATATATGTAACAAATTTCAGGTCGATATCTTAAGAACGTTTGCTGTAATCGTTCGGACAAGCAGACGGACATCGACTCAAATTTATTGTGCAACGATTGAGCTAATTTCACAAATTTTTTTATTTTCTTACAAACGATTTTTCGAATTTTGTAACAAATTTATTCAGGTTCGTTGTGTTTTGTTGAATTAAGTTTAAATACAAATTGTAATAATTTTTAAATTCACTTGAAAATAAAATAAATTTATTACACAATTAAACTCAATTTACTCATTCTCAAACTTACGTGGAAGCACATGTCCGAATCCACATTTTTCACCTATCAAATTATGTAAATACAATTTTCCAAAAACAAATTTCCAAATCTAAGATAAAGAATACGTTTTCGCTTACTACCGATGACCGAATTTCATCAAAATCCTCATACCACTGGCATTTCAAATTTCCAATAATTTTTTTAAATTTAAAAGTATTCATGTTTATTTAAATAAAAACGGATAAACAAATGTTCAATACAATAACAATTCAAATGTCTTCTTTTTTTTTCAAAAACCAGACGTGCAGAAAAGAATTGAGTAACGTAAAAGCGATAATCACCTAAAATGGTGCTGTTATGTACTGAAAAGCGAAGTAAATATGTTTCTGTTATTATAATTATATCGCCTCAAGTCATTCAAAATGTTAGCTAAAGTTTCATCAATTCATCAATTCATCAAACTGAAAAGTTGCTAAAATTCCACTGCAACAATTCATTAAACATGATTTTTATAACTTCTTTTATTTGTTTGTTTGTTTGTTTGTTATTTCAAGCAGCTCAGTGATTTCAGTTTTCATATTTACATCATAATCATAAATTGTTATAATTGCTGTTAGGCCTCTTCGAAGCATGATAAATAAATGAAAATAAAAGCATTACGAAATAATTATGAAAAGCAAATAAAGTACAATAGTTAGGCGGTTCTCAATTAAGCGAATAGTAACAATTTTAAACCGGCCCCCGTAACGAAGGGATCCACTGTTTTTATTGTTATTATTGATGTTTTTTTTTGTTTGTTTTTGTTACACTAAAAATTATGCACAAAATACTGGAACAAAGCAATTGATGCAGTAACTAAGAATTCTAATAAGTCAGTCTGAGATATACAAAAAGTTAAACGCAAAGCATACATCATTAACGAAATGAACGAACGAACGAACGAAACGAAAGATTTACTAAAACTGAACTCGATGTAATTAATCATTTCGCTTAGTGAATTATTCAATAATAATCAATAATAAGTATAAAATCAATCAATCAAAGATTTTGATTAAAAAAAAAGTGAATTATTGGGGTTACCTTCAAAATTAGGTTGCTTTTTGTTAAGCCATCTTTGTCTTTTCTGTGCATTCTTCCTCTTCGATCAGCACTTTTTTTTTGTAGATTCTGCAGAATCTAGAACCATACACATTTAAGCCCTGATAAGCTAAATTTGCTTAAGATTCTCAGTTTTAAATACAAATCTACA
This sequence comes from Suillia variegata, assembly GCA_949127995.1. Lineage (NCBI taxonomy): Eukaryota > Metazoa > Arthropoda > Insecta > Diptera > Heleomyzidae > Suillia > Suillia variegata. The sequence goes on from OX421842.1 coordinate 38,615,401, forward strand.
ATAAGTATTGTGTCTGTCTGTTGGTTGGTTGAGTGTGTGTGTGTTACGAGTATATAAAAATAAAAGTCTAAAGCAATAGTAGTTATTGTAAATTTGAAATTATCATATAGAATAAAATCTAGAAACTTTGTGATTAGAAAATTGTGCTGTACAAAGTTTGTTCGTGTTCAAACTAAAGATGTAATCATTTTTGTATTATGTTATGAAAATCATGTCTCACAAAAGGAAAACTATTTTTTACGATATTTGGTATACACACACACAAGCATGCGTATACGTATTTAATCGTTTTGTAAGGACCAGAATACGCTTAGAAGTCACCATCAAATTGTGAAACTTTTTTTTACTTATGGCCGAACTCTCAGTATCCAGTAAACGGCTGAGTAAAACTTTTACTGAAATATTATTATGGAAATTGGACGGAAATGTAAATGCTTTCGTGAAAGTTTCAGTAAGTCATTTACAGGTTATTGAGAATTCGGTATTCAATGGTTTTCAAAGAAGATTTTAACACACAGAAATTCTTAAGATAGATTAGAAAAAATATTTATATTCTCAATAGTTTAAGAAAATTTTCATTTGCTTATAACTGAGCGTGGAACCTAAAGTCACTTTTAGTACATGATGTTAGGTATTTAATAGCACTGTGCAACACGAAAAATGAGCCTCAATGATTCCAACGCGAAATGAAAGTACGAATAGAACCTCAGAGAAACAAAACCCATAAAGAGTTTTTGCTAAGTTAGCTCGTATTTTTTGTTTATGTCCTCTTGAAGTTGGTAAGATGTTCCCAATATAACTTAAAAATAACAGTTCTGTGACCTATGGTAAACTTGTTCGAGGAACATTTTCCTAAAACATATTAACTCTCTAACTGATATTTTGAAATGTTTTTTAACAAGACCAAAAAACCCATAAAATGCCGATAAATAGTGTTAAAATATTCTAGAAAATTTTACTATAGGTCTGAAGAACAGAATAGTCTAAAATGCACACGATAATTGACTACATACTGATATTTCACAGTAAAATTTTATATTTCAACCATCCAGTACGCATACTTTAATTCTGCTATTCAGTGACCCATGGGTAAGATTTTATGACAGTTTATGGGTATAGTTTGTGGTATTTAAAAAAGAAACTGTAAAAATAGACCCAGAAAATGGTAGTTAGAGAGTTAGTATGTTCTTCGAAAATGTCACAGAATTCAACTTTAGTCTCAGATACATAAATAAAAACACAATTTTTAATTATTATTAATTTAATTTACAAGTATATTAAGAAACATGCCAACTCTTGAAGTGCCACACAAAAAAGATACGAGTTTGTTCCTCTGAGGGTTTACTTTCATTTCGCGTTGGAATCATTGAGGCAAGAAGCGATGAACCACAATTTGTGGCACAGTGTAATAATTTATAATTTATAATTACTAATTTCTTTAAAACATGTTGCGAAAAGTTTGGGTCTAAATAAAAAACTACGAATATTTCTGTAAGTCCGCTCAACACTTTTGTGCAAACCTAGATTCTCTAAATTCCAAATAATAATTTATTGTAGTAAAAACAACGCCGAGTTTATTCAATTGTTCACCACCTATATCTGCCTATCTTAATAAACACTTAATGTCAAAACAGAAAAGTCATATCCAAACCAAATCCAATAAAAACAAAAACAAAATTAAAAATTTACTTTTCGCGAATATTTGTTTTATTATTGTTCTCAATGTCCTGAACTACTCCGTTGCAATACTAGGTTTAATTTCTGATGAATCGAAAAGTTATATTATATCCCTCTGTTCTGAGATCCGACTCGCATGGAATTAATGTTCCGTATTCCGATATCGGACATTTTCGTTGTATTTGAGAACAAAATGGATTATTTCAATATTCGAACTGAAGATGAAAAAAAGTATCATCGATATTTTACTATTGTTATATCGTAACGCTCGTTTACGACAAATCCGACTTATTTCATAATTTAACAATCCCCAGAAAATTAACTAAAATTGTTATTCCTTTAAACAGCCACCAATGCAATGAAGGCATTAGCTTAAACAAGTCATAAGGGCATTGAGGGGAACGAGACAGTAGACGACATGGCCAATAACGGAACTAAGCTGCCATTGGATCAAATCAGCAACGTTATGATGCCTTTGAAGGAAATATACAGAAAAATCTAAGCCAAAATGTGGATGAGGGCGAATGTAACGTGGCGCAACTTAACCACCTGCAAAATCGAGAAGATCCTGTTTACACCGTACAACATCAAATTAGTAAAAACTCTCATTTCATTCAATCGCAAAGATTGAAAAACTGTAGTAGGCGCATTACCAGATCACTGCATGGTGGCAACGCGTGCGCTCAAACTAAAATTAACCGATAATAATGAATGCAGGATCTGTAAGGATCTCTGAAGCATCTCCTCTGTGGCTGCCAAGCATTATCAAAAACTCATTTAAGATATCTAGGAGCACTTAGGTTTGACGACTTCATCGCCAAAAGAGGTATTAATGCTCTTTCAAAGTTTGCCAATCGTTCTCGTATACTGAATGACGTTAACTCTACTTTAAAATATTTAAAACAGATATCAATCTGGTATCGCTAAGAACCTAATAGGTCTATGCTGGCTTCGGTCAGCCAGTTCAACCTCACCTTACAACCACCAAGACAGCTTTTAAAGCTTGCAAACCAGATTAATAGAGCAATTAGTTTGAGAGAAATCCAATGCTTCTGTATTTTTATCGGAAAAAGTTCATTTTCTGAAATGTGTCGTTAGCGCCGCAAACGAGCTAAGTGTACTTTATACAAACGCTACGTCATCGTATAGAAATTATTGTGACTATCATTTAACTATCGTGTGTATGACATATGTGAACTGAAACCGAATACCCGTATAAGGAACAATTAATATACAATATTTATTGCCAAAATCGTGTTAACAACAAAAAGAAAGTTACAATAAATTATTAATAGATTCGTTAATTGATTGAGTGAGTATAATTTCCTTAAGTCAATTCGAACATTGAAATTAAATGACTTTTCTGCTTTTAATAACTATTAAAAAAAATATTTGTCTATAAAAGTTAACTTTGATTAAAAAAAATAAATAATTTAATATTTCACTATATGTATGTAGCATATATCTTATTCGTAAAAATAAATATAATCAATTGATTTATAAGGAATTTTGTTCACTAAAAGACTTAAAAGTTATAACAAAATTGAACACAACATAAAATGGGGTTGGAAGGAGGAAACTACAGTTAAATTATTTGTACAATAATTTTCTCGAAATTTTGTGCATAACTTTAACTTTTCCAATAGTTCGGCCGGCTGATTAAAACATTGATTTGAACGTTAATTCTAAATTGGTAATTGACTTGAAATTTAAGTTTATTAAATAAAAACAAGTCTATAATCAAACATTCTTTTACATATGTATCCAAAGTTTGGAACAAATTCATTTGATAATGTAAATATGTCTAGAATATGTATTTACAAGATACTCTTTGGACGAATTTTTGCTTAGCAGAATAAAACTCTTTTTGGTTTTGCTAATTCAACACCCTGTCGAAAACTTTTTATAAAACACAAATACATTATATACAAAAAAAGAAAGAAAATATATCGAATGCTCAAGGATTTCGATACCGTAAGTTGTAGTTGTAAATATTTAATGAAGCTATGTAATTAATAATATTGTAAGATAACATGCATTACATTGTCTAGGATGTAAAATATTTGTTGAAACAAACAATTTCAAATAGTATTTATATTGTTATAACGAAATGGAAATAATTTTCAATAAATTGATGATATGTTAATATCTTAATATCCGGTGTGAATTATTTAATTAATTTGAAAGATGGAATCTATTCGCACATCCCTATCATAAACTCTATCGAAAATCGATGAAAATTTGTTAATCATCAAAACAAAATATATTTAAAAAAATGCTAAATTCAACACAAACATTTAATAATTGTAATTATACATTTTTAGTTCTAAAAATTTAATTTTGGTTTTCTTCATATTCGAATCAAGTGGCTCTTTTAGTTATATTTCATCATCGCTGAAATTTGTGGATACAATTGAAATTCGTTGAAAAAAGTAAAATAAAGTTAAAAGAAAATGGCCATTACTGTAGTAGCCATTTTACTAATGACAGAAAAGGATTCTGAAAGATAAAAGCAATCAGTGTAAGTAAGAAAGTACATTTAGTTTTTTGGCTGTACAATTGCAGTGATGCCCACAATTTCGTCTTCGAAAAAAAGGACTTTCCTTCTGGTGCTGGACAATAAAATGTCTTGGTTCATTCTGTCAAAAGTGAAGAGATTCAATCACATTTCATATGATTGCATGAATTTTAACTAAGCTGCCAGTTGAAACGTCTGAAGTGATGAACACTGCGATTATTTTTTATCAGCCGTTGGCTTTAATCTCATTTGACTTGATCCAGTCGAGTACTCAAAGTTAAGGGCTTTTTATTTTGACGTCTTTTCGACTTCATAAATTCAACAGTGGAGCTTTTTTTTATAACAAGCTAATTTTCACTTTCTCAAATCATAATAAAATTTTTTTTTCTAAATTAATCTAAAATTTAATATAAAACTTATTTGAATCCTTTTTTTTGGGTCTGATACAACCAGATTATGCCTATGTGGGAAAGAAATGATTTTTTTAAATGCTTTACGAAAATATTATGTTAAGTCTTGGTACCGCCATAAATTATTTGATTATCGGTGAAATGAATTTAATTTTTTAGCTGAATAATGCTGGTATTCTATCTGATAATCACAAAATTGAAATTGTGAGATTTCTATTAGTGACTCTGCTTGTGATTAATGATAATTTTGGTAGTGATCATTCACCGTGATATCTGCGACGGTGTTTAGTTAGTTTGACTACTGAACACGCTCGGTACGTTTAGCACATATTTTAAATACGTAAATTCATTTACGAACATATTAATTCACGAGAGTATAAGTTGCAAAAACTGCTCGATCTGCCGTGTTAAGCCGGCTTAAGCTGTTGATCATTCCAAACTCGTATGTGTACACGCAAGCGATCATACCTTGGTAATCCGATTGCAAAGTAAATTTTAACAAACATCGAAGTAAAGTTGAAATTTCCCTCATATTAAATTAAATTCATTTGTCATGACAAACCAAATGTGGTTTTAAAAAATATATCTCCTACTTATCCACTTATATGTGTACAAGCTACTCAATTATTAATTTAATGTTTTTTACTTTGTTTTTGTTTCCGTTTACTTGAAATAAAGATTCAAAATATTTTCATTTCGGTTTTTATTTCGAACTTTCAATTTCGGTTTCGGGCGAATATTAGAAAATGGCCAAATACTAGTTTATGGATTTGGCCCACAAAGTCGGTTTCGTTTGGACACTGCCAATTAGTGACTTGTGCCTGTGGCAGAGTACCGGCATTATTTTTAGAAGAGTCATTCGAATAGCTCTCTCTGACTTCTGATTTAAATGTTTGCGTTGTTTTCTTTAACATTATTTTAACATAATTTTAAAAATCGTTTCTCAAAATTTTACAATACACAACATTAACAAAACGTTAAAACGTTTAACATATTCTTACAAATGAAAAATGTCTAAGGACTCTCCTGAAATACTTCATGTGTCCTTTCTTAGGCAACACATCCATGTCGTATTTTAACTTTACAAAGAAATGTAAATGTGTTGTTTGAATTGAACTTAGATATTGAATTATTGTATCACTAGTTGGGAAGCTGTTAATTAGAATTGCATACTTACATATACCTCCTCCCATTGCGAAACATATCGTACAAGCCTGGAAAGCCGCAGCAATCTTACTAATGACAATAACTTAGCTAAACGTAAAATGCGGAGAGCTCGGCCTGCGTGAAGAATTTGAAAGGAGTCGGAGAAATCCTGCAATTTCATTATCTTAATTAAGGAATTGCGATCTGTTATTATTTCCTACATACTTGATTGAAGATTAAAAAAATATAATCAAGCGGTATTGATGAAATCAAATCGAGAAAGAACCACGTTTTTAAATAGTGCTTCGCAATTAGCTTCGGATCCAATATAACTTGTTCAGCGTTGTCTTGTTGCATGATTCCTAAAAACGAAAACGAAAACGAAAAAATCAAAGTTTAAATGTTTAACTACGGGAAGATAATTTTTTTATAAAATATACGAAAAATAAAAGTACGACGTCTTCGCTTTTTATCAAAACCGGGTAGTCCCAATTGACCTAAAGGCTAAAAACTTGTCTTAAAAATTGTTAATTATTTTTTGGCATATAGTAGTATATAGTAAAAGTAGTGAAAAATAACAGGATAAGCTTATCTTCAGTACACATTTTTGTATGTTTTTAACTATAACTAAAATTTTCGAAAATTGTTTGGCTCTTTTTATACCCTTCGCCTAGCGCAAGCACGTACCGAGAGGTATCGAGCTGAAATTTGGTATATGAGCCTCTATAAGTTCTAAGATGGGTAAGATCGGACTTAAACTACTAACCTCTCCAATACAGAAATAATTATAATAGTTCCTGTTCAAGTTTAACTCAAATATGGCATTTAGCATTTTAGCAACTACTCAGAAAAAAATTTAAATGATCGGATAATAACCACGCCCTACTCCAATACAAATTCCTGTTATTTTGCTGATAAAATATTATTAAAAATAGTTACAGTGTAGGTAACCAGTTGAAATTCGATATTTAACACTTTGTTAATAACACAAAACTACTAACCACAAGTGGGCGTAATCCGATAAGAACCGCACCCACTTATAATAAAGACATGTAGCACTTCTGTGCTAAAATAAGCAATTTTAACAAAATATACAAAACTAACTTTGGCAGCTTATAAACGCTCCAAAAATTAGCATATTTCAAAGAAATTAACATATAAAACTACGTTTAATTCTCTATTCAACAAGCTATGTTATACCATGTATGTACATATGTATGTACATACGTTAACTACCTTTCAACTAAGCAAGACTAATCAACAAAATGTTTGAAAATTTTGGTTTTCATAGTTAAAAATACAATGAAAAGTCGGACATAGGACAAAAATATGTAAGTTTATCCTTTTATTCTTTACAAAAACAACTTTTTTTAAATTCGAAGTTATAAACCAAAGAGTAATTAACAGTTTTTAGTGTTTAGGTCAAGTGGAACTGGTTGTTTTTAAGACTTTCGAAAAGAAAATACATGTAAACATGGTCTTAGTTGAAATACAAATTTAAATGAAGACAATTTTCATCATTTTAGAGAACACTTGATAGAAAATAAAATAATATATATACGGAGATTTGTTCAATAAATTTCAGTTAATAATTACCTGTTCTAAAATTGACTACAATATCTATTAAAAAAATAGTATCACTTAGGCAGTTGAAGGCAATCCATCTTGTGCTCAGATCATCGTTAAAGAATGATATTGCGACTGGCAGGATAATAAGATTTGCTACTAATAATAAAAGCATACAAAGGTCCCAATAAAACCTAAAAATACAAGAGACAAGAAATATATTTGGAAATTGATTAGGTTCAATGATTTTGCTAACCTGAATGAACTGCATGGATGAATGACCCAATGCCCGGAAGTTTTCTGACGTATTCTTTCTTTTACTAGTGCTTTTCGGCTGCCAAAAAGTTTCATGGCCAACCGATTGTCCGTCGGTTGAAACCATGATTGCAATTGACTCTTGAGAAAATTAGCTGAGACTTTTTCCGAAACAATAGGGATGGAAGGCATCGGCTCCTCTTTCGGAGTCCCATATAGCGACACGTCATCAAAGTGAACCTGTAAAGCAAAAAATAAAACACAAAGTAAGATTAATCACAATAATTAAATAATAATGTTAGAAACTAAAATATAACTAATCTCATTAATTTATTTATGAATATTTTTCATATACTTTTAATGTATGAGAGCGAACAAAAATAGAAAAGAAATAAAATGAATATTTTAAATTATTTTCGTTTTTTAGAAAACAAATGGATAATGATTTATTCGAATTTGTTGTTGTTTTTTTTGTAATATTTTCTAATATCTTTTAAAATCAAAATGTCTCGAATTGTTGTTGTTTTTTTTGTAATATTTTCTAATATCTTTTAAAATCAAAATGTCTCGAATTGTTGTTGTTTTTTTTTGTAATATTTTCTAATATCTTTTAAAATCAAAATGTCTCGAATTGTTTGACGTCAAGCAAATCGGTAAAATGTAGAGACCAGGACGATACCAGAACAATTCTACCGGATAACGATCGTTGTGCCATCAGCTCAACTACTGTTTCATGGCACACAGGAAAATTGTATCTGGACCAGACAGGCTTCTGCCCAATAAATAAGATTTGATCAGCAATCACCAAGGACTGGGTGATCGAAAATCTAAGTTTATACGAATAATTTATTTAAATGGATCACGTATGGGCTGAAATCTCTATCTGGAAGAAAAAGGTCAACAAAGGAAATTTTTCAAAAATTACTTTTAAAGCCACTAAGTTTTGTGAAAAAATGTATTTCCAAATTTCCATATTTTTATAAGAGGTAGAGTAGAAATAAGAAGAAAACAAAGCTCCGCTATCAATATATCGCGTTGAGAAAAGGAGAACCTTATCCTATTTATAAACTTCGATATCTCTTAATTCGAAAAATTACTGCGACTCATATACATATATCTGAAACGCCAATCTTAATTGAAATTGGATAATAAAATCCAGTTTTACTAGGTCATAATAAATTTTATATGTACCTGGGTACTGTACTTCCCTCCAATGTGCAAAAGCTTCAAAGAGCACAGTAAATATTTTTATAAATAATTACCAATTCTACCTGATATATGAATAATTTTAATATCCACGAGGTCTTAAAAATACCGCTTTTGAATTAAAAGGTCGAAATCGAAGTTATAGTCTATCGCAAGAGACAAACAAAAATCATCCACATGTTTTAGATAGGAAGCTATTGTTACATGGCGATGGATACACCCGATTAAGAAGAAAGTTGCTCCAAAAACTCTCAAAAAAACTAGTTAGAGTATTATTTTCGGCTATGTCGAAGAGGGAAGTAGTTTTGGCCCGATCACGCCCACGTAGTTTTATATTACTACTTAAATGTTAAATTATGAGCTTACATACCAAGCTTCAACTCGATATCTCTGTAACTACGGCTGTAATTGATGCGATATTGACTCCGAGTATGAAGTTGTTCGAAAACCAAGAACAAATTAAAAATTTATTCAAGTTGTTCCTAATTTTTATATTCTCAGTTTTAAATCCAAAACCGATACACACACAAAAGTCACAGTACGTCTTAATAAGGTAAAGTTAAATGAACTGTTGAAAACTTAAAAAAAAAAAGTTTAAGTTCAAATAATATTTGGATACGAGTATATCATGCCACTTGTGTGAAAAATGGATATATAAACTTTTGAATATAAGCTCCGTTCTACAGTCCTATATCCTTTAATTTGTACTTAGTCAAAAACTTATTTAATAGGAACGAATTTGATTCATTTTTATTTACAAAAAAATCCAAATTACTTTAAATAAAATTGATTTATTTTTACATATCTCCTTAAAATGTGTACGAGTATTTATTAATTTATTTAAAACAATTGTATTAGACTTAGTAAAAAGAATAAAATATCTTTGTGAGATGAGAATATTAATGATAAGGTAACTAAACCAAATGAGCTGAATGATGTGAAGATGCATGAGTCCTGCGCTTATAATACAAAATAAACCTTTGTTCTTGCCATTTCGCTTCCTTGGTCGCATATTAGTAAAGCCTCATCATCGAAAGCTGTCACTAAAGAATCGGTGCAGGTGTTCTCAAATGATATCCTTAAGTCGTTCTCATTCAGAACCGAGCAGTAAGAACAGCGTACCGATTCTTCACTGTCACCTCGTAGCAATCTACAATAGAAAAAAATTCAAATTATATAAAGATAATTTCAAGTGTTAATCGTAGACTCCAAATGAAACCGAATTTTTTTCGGTTACCTTTTTTGATTGTCTAAACGAACGGAATTTTTGATACATGTGTCATCAAATTCGGTCCATTAGTTCAGAAGTTTTTATGTATGCTATATTAACACATCTTCGGCCATTTCTGTGAAACCAAAAAATGTGCTTCTAAACTGCACTCACATACCAAATTTTAGCTCAATATATCTGAAATCGCTGGGACAGACAAACATCGTAAAATTCGAGGCTGATCATTTATATATATTTATTATATATATTATTGTCAAGCCTTCTTATGGGTCTTACAATTGGAAGAATAATCTCGTGGATTCCTATGGAACCGAATGATTAAATGCTCAATATGTTTTTTTGGATTAAAAAAAAACTATGTTCGGAAGAAATCCCAGTGGTAGTAAATTATCGACAAGCACAAACCGGATCAAAATTTATGAATAGAAATACATTTCGACAATGCCTACTTTAGCTAAGTAGAATTCCAGGAGGTCAGATTTGTCGCAATTTAGAATTACACGTTTTCGCCGCGTCTTTTCGTTTTGTCGTTTGTCGAATTTGTGCAGTTAATCCAGTCTTTGTAGTCAAAATAGTTCATTTACTTCATTCAGTTTATGTAGTCCTTTTAGTTCACCCAGTCAAATCATTACATACAGTTCCATAGTATATGCAGTTAATCTGCTCCATTCAGTAAATATAGAGACCCTTTTGTTCATCAAGTCCTTTAGTTTTATTATATAAACCATTTATTTTATCCAGTCTTTTCCATCCATCTAATCCAACCAGTATATATAATTTAAGTTCGTCAAGTTCATCTTGTTTATCTAGTCAGTTTAGTCCACCTAGTCCATTCAATCCATTTAGTCCATATTGTAAATTTAGGTTATTCAATCTATCCAGTTAATTCAGTTTGTTCTTTCATTTGTAACGCCCTTAAGGAGGCGTGATAGGTATGACAAAATATATACATAAATCATCAGTGTCGAATTCTGAGTCAATTTCCGTTTGTCTTCCGGCTGTCTGTCCCAGCGATTACAGTCGCAGTTTAAGATATGTCGAGTTGATTCTCAAAGCGGAAGTTAATTCTTAAGATAAGCAAGATCGGACAGAAATAGCGGAAGGTATTCTAAGAAAATTATGTTACTAGTTTACCTAAAGTTTATAACTGTTTGCTCCTAAATCGTGAAAACTTTTTAACAAAACGATAACCCAACTTTAAAGTTAATTTGAGTTTCTTTTTTCTAAATCAGGCAATAGGTGTGGCAGAAAGCGATTCTGACCGACTCTGTCAAGAGGAGCAGGAAACGGCAGAGCATATTATTTGCACTTGTCCAGCTGTGGCAAGACGCAGACGTAACTAAACGGTGGGATTCTTGTTCCAAATCACCTTATAAAAATTAAGCCCACAATAGCTGTGAGATTTATAAAAAGTCCAGACCTGTGTTAGTTGGGTACGAAGGCTGCACAATAGATCTTTCAGATCGCGGTGCTTTTGAATAATAATAATAATAGATAATCAAATAATCATACAATTAGAATAGAAGCAATTAAGTATAAACAATTGTAATTAACACCGATTAATTAAAACAAAAATTATACTTAAAACGGACTAAAAAGATTTACTTTATAATAAATGCAAATTATTGAGGAATCTCATCCTTGTAAATTAAAAATGTTGCAGAATTAAAGGGCTCTAACAATGAGCTAAAACTATGCTAAAGTGGCTCTCAACACGATTGGATAATCATTATTATAATTATTGTTTTAATTCGATTTTATTACCTTAACGAAGTCGCACTGTTTTGTATACTTTTCACAAATCGATAGAATTCATATTGGAAAGTAGGAAATAAAGTAATTCTCAACTTGTGAATCCAAAGCAAAAAATATATATTCAGATAATGGACGAATGATGCGGACGGGTGCGGGTGGGTCAGGTGTAATAAGCTAGATAGCAGCGAACTGCTACGCTACGGCGTCAAACTCAATTTGTCTGAAAAGAATGCTAGCAAGTGAGAAATTATAGTCGGTCCTGCCGACTATTACAAATGCACCACATTCTTGAATATCACAATCAAATTAGGGTGGTTCATGATTTAAAAAGTTTAATGCACATATTTTCAAATTAATATTTTATTTAAATATATATATACATATATACAAATATATATATATTTAGAAATTTGTAAATAACATACCATTCTAATTTGATATATCATGAACCACCCTAATTAGATTACTTTACCTTTTTTAGATCGTTTGTGTATCAAAATAACCAATTAAAGTTATTAAGACTTAATTTTAACATACAATCAAAAATAACAAACATGAACCACCCTGACAGTTGTTTCCTATTATAACTAAAAATTAACAATGTTTCATCCCAATATCTTCAATAACTCTTAAGATATCGTATTAACAAGAAAATCGTATTACGATAACTTGTGAATTTTGTATTGGTGGGCGTGATCATGGGCAGATTGGTTCCAAAATTAAATCGTCCAGGGCACAAAAACAACCGATATACAAAATTTCAGCTCAATATCTTCAACGGTTTTCTCTCCATCGTGTTAACAAAAAAACTGCAGTCATGCAACCAGACAGACGGACATGACAAGATCGATTCAGTCTTTAATTCTGATAAAAAAATATACATATATATGTATATATATGTCCATATCTATCTGTTACAAACGTTTGACCACACCTAATATGCACCACTGTGTATCGAACAAAAAAAGTTTCGTAATGGGAAATGTGCGTTCGCTACACATTCTTACTTAATTGGGTATAATTGTTGGAATTGTTAGATTGAATTCGAAATTAATATAGAGAATATTTTTCGTTCACTGAAAAGACTAATCAGCGGCTTTCTGGTTCAACTCATCCATTCGAAACATTCTCAAAACACAAACAACGAATAAAACCCGACGGAGCAGACACATTATTTAATGGATTAGTTATTTCAACGATAGCGAAAACCAGTTCCGTTCGAACTTGACTGTCGTCGTTCTTGAATTTATAAAAAGTTTATTTTAATATTATCATTCGGTTTGTTTTTCGTTTTTTTCAACATTGTTATTGTTTGTTATTAGAATCGACTTCGCATCACAATTAATTTTTTGGCTTAACGATTTATAAAGAATTCCTGAATTCAAAACTGCTTTCAGTTATTCGGTTTATAAGAAAGTCGAAGTAAACAATTTTATAATATTGTATTATGTTGCGACATTGGGATGACGTCCATGAATTTGGCATTGCGTCTTCAAAAGGTGGTTAATGCCTTTTTGTGTGACGTTTTAAACTTCGACAAACTTTTTCCGACTTTCTGCCTATACAAAACGTATGCACAAGCACTTGTTTAAAATAAACTTTGTTATTTTTACTTACACACACACACACACACACACACAGATTTTTCGTTTTTTTTTATATATATATAAGTTCAATTTAAACAATTCCGCTACGGAAAATTAGTCGTGACCGCGAAAGTCATGTGGCGTCTACATGATTGCCTTTGGAGATGTAAATGCTTTTGTTACAAAAGCACACATGAAATAAAAACGCGCGCTGGAATAATGGATCCAGTGCATCATGCACTGCGTGTGTAATTAAAAGAAGAAGACAAAATGAAAATCGAAAAAAAAACAACAATAACAACAACAAAAACAAATAAATAAACTAAAATAATTAAAATACTACGTGAACTTATTGAGACATAAAAGAGGATGGCATATGTCTTAATTATTCTATTGGGAAGGCAGGAATTATCATTCAATTTCAAACATATGTTTCTCTTTATAAACAATTATTGTTTGTTGTGGCGTTGTAAATATGTACATAGGTATATATGTATGTCCGTATGTATGTATGTATGTATGTATGTATGTATGTATGTATGTATGTATGTATGTATGTATGTATGTATGTAGCCCCTCAATTGGAACAAAACTTGGCTCTAATTGATTTAAATCGAAGAAATAGCAGATCTTCGCTGCGCCAATAATTATTCCATGTGATTTTAAAAAAATTGGTTGTTTTGTCATTAAAGTTGTTTAATGGTAAAACAACCAAACAGTTTATAAGTATTGAAGTATACAATGAATCTATTTGGAGTAAACAGAAATGCCTTCAAAGCTTCGATTTCATTACATTTAAGTCAAATTGAATTATGAATATAATTATTTAATTAATTGATCTTTTGTAGATTGCATTTAAATAATTTTGATCCTGTGGCAGTTGTAAAAGCTTGATCAAATTCCAAAATACAAAATTTGTTGTTTAAATTTCAGTTCTTTTTTCTAGAAATAAATTGACGGTCTATCCTATTGCCAGTTTGTAACGATTTCGTTTTGAATAATTATTTTTTTTGTGCATAAAAGTTCTAGGGGGACATTTCTATGCACCACATAGTTGTGTTCTATATTGTGTTTGATCAAGTGTTTGTAACGCAGAGATATACTCAATGACCATGACCCACTATTAAAAAAAATAAGAAATTCTACTATTGGAGATATTAGGTGGAAACTTTGTACATATTTTTTTGTTATAATAGGGAACAGCTGATTGAATTTTGTAAACGATTAGGGTGGTTCATATTTGTATATTTTAATTGGTTATTTTGGCACACAAATGATGTGAAAAAAGTTTAGTAATATAATTAGGGTTGTTCATGAATTATCAAATAAGAATGGCTCGTGATTTACAAGTTATTAATATATATTTATTTTTTTAAATAAAATATTATTATAATAAAAAGTAAAATAAAATATTTTTCATCATGAATCACCCTAATTTGACAGTGACATTTAACAATGTGGTGCATTTATAATAATCGTTAGGATCGACTTGTTTGTTTTATATGTATGAGTACACATTTGAACGAGGGACACAAAAGTCCATTTTGCAGCATATTGACGGTATCATTGACACATTCTTTAATAGCATTTGGGACCTATGAAGTAGCCATATGCATATTATATAAGGGATAAATAATATATACATTTGAAATCCGTTTTTCTAGAGCTGCATATTGAAGGACGAGGTCAGACTTTCTACATAGTTTAAATCTAATAAAACAATGGTAGAAATCTATTCATTCAAATATTTTCACTTTTGTCTATTTATCTTTTTTAGCTCAGTATCAGAAAAAGAAGGATTATATACTATATACTTGTAGTTTGGCGCTTTCTAATTCACCAGGACGTTTAGGATAACCAAGTTTTTGTTAAAATATAAAACAAAGTTCTTCAAAATGTCATCTTATTATACTCCAAATAATTTTACACCCAACGAAATATCTAAGTAATGTGTGTGACGATGTATGCAACTTATCTAAATATCTTCTATCCGCAAAAGAATTGGTCTCGTTGGTTCTAATTTACGCACACCGCCATATCTAAGTAACGTGATAATATGCGATTATAACATATTTTGCAGATGAATGGCAATCCTATCTACCGTACAGCAATGAGCGTAGTTGGATAATCTCCCAGATCGGTCTTCCAACCAACTGTCTGCTGGTAAGTGAGAATATTATAAAGTTTCAACGATATATATATTAATTCTTAATCAGGGTCAAAACCTGAATCGATTTAGCGATGTCAGTCTTTTCTATTACCATGATAACCGCTTAAAATATTGAGCTGGAATTTTACACTGCTTGCGCTTGTTCAATTCAGACTTATTCATATTAGCTTCTTTAAATAGAACCTCTCTAGCTTTAAATGGTTCGGTTGGCTATCTTTCATTAATAATTCTAGCACGTGTGTATAACAAAAATTAAATACCTTTCATTCAATTTAGAACCCTTGTGCTGCTTTTTAATGTGACGACGATTGAAGCTATTCGTGCACGAGTTGGATGTTGTCTTCGAGAGTACACCGCAATTCTGAAGAGATGATTTGACGCCACTGCCTCCGACACCTGCAGAAGAGCTAACGCCTGCGCTGGCTACTGTCGATGTTGAGGCACACACAGCTTCGGCAGCCGAATGTGAACCGTTGCTGGAGGAGTGATGAGTGTAGTCCGTGGGAGCACTGAGCTGTCGATTAAATTCGGTTTTTCGTCGACTAATGTCCGTCAAACAATATTTGTTCAGGTGTCCGTTACTCGACAAGGAGGAGCTCTTCGGTGATATTAAATATGGATGCGGAGATGCATGCAGCTTGTTGCACGAGTTGGTGCTAACGCTTAGTTTATTGCCGTTGCTCACCAGGTTGCAGCTTTTATTATTTATCTTTGTGTGTTTATATTGCTTGCCACCAACCGAATAAATGCCGCTGCCGTTATAATCTTTTGGCTCTTGACTCTTCACTGACGTTAGATATGTGGGATACGATTTCACAATTGAACCGTTAACCAGAAACTGCTGCTGCTGATGCTGCTGTTGTTGCTGCTGATATCTACTCACGCTCGTCGATACAGCTGGTAGGTGGCGTCCGGAAGCCACCGAGTTCGAGTTTGACAGCGCTGACCCTGTAGCGGAGGTATTTGTCGACTGCAGCTGCTGTTGGGAGTTCTTCTTCTCTACTAAATACAAATTCAGGTACTTATCGCCCGGATGTAGCGAATTGTCGGAAACTGCGTTGGACTTTGCTATAATTTGATTCTTCTTTTTGATCGGTCGTGTCTTTAGCGAGAGATTGCGCAACTTTTTCGATTGCTCCTTAATCTTGTTTGTCTTAAGAAACGAAGGATTGCTGTTGGCAATGCACTTGAGTATGTATGTATTGTTGACGAGCTGCTGCTTATCGCCGCCATATGACTCACTACCATCGAGTTCGCTTTTCAAGTTTGTGAAGTTTTGGTCTGTCTGGTGCTTCGCGTATATATTACAGTCGCTGTAGTGACTTTTAAGCAGCGAACCCGCTGAATTTGGAGTGTTGTCCAAGTGACTGTAGCGTGTTATTGGATCGGAATTGCTGAAGTTATGCTGTACAACTAAATTTTTAAATTCGCCGCCGCCACTGCCGCCGTGGACACAAGTATTAATATCGGAGGGGGCGCCAAAGCTGGCGCAATCATGATAGTCGTCTCCGCCGTAAGTTGCAGAACGTGCACCCGCACTGCTGCTGGTTCCGTTTGGGCTGCTTGGCACAACGTTGGGACTAGAGCAGTCTAGGTAATTGCGCGAATTCTTACCGCCACCGCCGCCGCCGGCAAAGGGCAAATGATGATGTTGCAGCGGCTGTTGCTGCTGTTGCTTTATCTGTCCGCAATAGCTGTTGTTGCTGTCAATCGAATGCTGCTTAGAAACGTCGCTAAAGCGGCCACTGGTGGTATTGCGCTCGCTCTGAAGTGAGCGCTGATCATCACCGACGCCGCGCAGATTATCAGAGGCTTCTCGGTATGCGTATTCGTCGTTTTGCGCCTCAATCAAGGATTCATTGTCTGGATCCAATCGATCTTGACGACGGCTGCGAAGCGCCTTTGTGGCTACAGCGACCGCTGCGCTTTTGAGCGACTCACAACTGCAGGAAACGGATTGTTGGAGGAGACTGCTCTTTTGCGATGGATGGCGCGATAGATTTTCTGCTGTCGGCGTGCGAGTCGTCGCTGTTGGAGTGTTCGTGTCCGAGTTACAAGTGTAATTGCTGCTGGTATTGTGTCCACTCGTAAGGTTGATCAATGACTGCCGCAGCAAATGCTGATGTGAGTGCTGTTGTTGCTGTTGCTGACGCTGTTGCTGGTATTGTTGTTGCTGTTGATATTGAAGCTGCTGCTGCTGCTGCTGTTGATCAGTGTTCAAGTTTTCTCTGCTGGCACTGCAAAATACAAAAATACAGTTGCAAAATTTGTCCACAAAACTGTTATATTATCTACAGTTATAGATATGAATGAATGTCTGTACAAATGTAGTTAGATACCGATATGTACATACATATGTACGTACATACAAGTATGTATATACGAGTACATTTGTATTTACGTTCGTTCCTACGTATGTACGTACATATGTATCTGCGTGTTGTGTTTCAAGCAATCGTTTAAATTGAGCAAAGAATACAAAAAATACAAAATTTATTATTTAAAACAGAATAGAGTATAGAGCCGACTGGCCATAGCTACAGCTACAGCTACAGAGCGTGTTCATTGTATATAAGCAGTTTAGGATCGCACAAAAGAGTATCGTTTCGAAATATTCGAGCAGAGATTTACACATCCAGAGCATTAAGTGCCCTCGGCGTGTGTAGCGATAGAGCAAGTGTGAGTCAAAAGATATTGTGTGCATTAGACCGCCTCAACAAAAAAAGATTTCTATGCTCCTATCGAAATCCTTCGTTCATTTAATGATGATCTTTATCTTTTTTTGTATTATTGTTTTTATTTTAGAGTTGAACTTTGGCGACTTAGACAATTTTAAGAATAAAAAAATCCCCAACAATGTCAGTTTTAAACAAGTAAAAATTATAGTCGGTCTTATCGAATGTCGCATATGTACCACATCGTTTAATATCACAATCATATTAAGATATATCATAATTTGCTAATTTGATATATCATGAACCACCCTTATTAGATTACTTTAACCAATTACAGTTAAAGGGCTTAATTTTAAATATATTAAAAAAAAAACAAACATGAACCACCCTAATCCAAAATCTAATCAGTGTACAAAATTTCAGCTCAATATCTCTAACGGTTCTCTAGTTATCATGTTAACAAGAAATGATGACAGATGGGCAGACAGACAGACGGACCAGGCAATTGACATAGATTGTACGTCATCGTAAAATTAACCAAAGTTCATTTATCAGTGATAAAGGCGGTCACAATTTATTTTGTATGGAGTGTGATGCGATCGAATGAGATGTTAATTATGCATGCACCCCCACTTCAAAAGTGGTACAACTCAAACATTTTCAATTTCAAGTTCTCAATAAAAGTCTTTACCAAAAAGCTTTGCGGTCAAGAAGCAGTTGTGACTCTTTTCGTGTTAAGACTGACGAATTGATGCGTCGCTTTAGTTAATTGTTAAATGGTAGTAATTTGAGTTATGACATCTCTTAAGCTGAAAGTGGTTGTTTAAAATAATTTGATAAAAGTTTTGTCTGTTATATCGTTTAAAAATATTGTTTGATAACCTAAAAAGGATTTTGTTCTCGTTTTTCTGAGGAAATTTAATTTATTTGGGTTGTGTCACTTTTCAAGTGGGTGTGCTATTGAAGGAGAGAGTAAAGCAAAGCAAAGCAAAGCAGAGAAAAGTAAAGTAGAGTAGAGTAGCGCAAATATCGAATATACATTTTCGAAACGGACAGACGCAGGCCAAACACTGGAAACGTTTCATACTTAAATTTTACATTATACAAAAAAGTTTACCATAAAAAAATGTTTACATTAAAAAAAATTAAATATACGCTAAGCTTTACTAGTGAACTATTGAGTATACATATTCTTGCTATTTAAAAAAAGCTGTGACAGAAGCAATATTCATTTAAACGCACAGTTTTAAGGTTAAACCAGTATTTAATAATAAAATAAGTTTTGTACATTTTTAACATAATGTTAAGGTGCAAACCAGGTGATTTCTAAGCGATATCGTTAGCGAATCGCTTTTACGAACATTTTGTCGAAAAAGATATTCTCTTTATAGAGAGAAAGGAAGTAAAACACGATTCACGCACGAATCGCTAATAACAATTGAATTAAAAACTATTCCGATTCATTTACTATTCACCCTTTGCCACATTGTTTATAGGAAACAAAAACATTTTTATATATAATAAAAACATTTAAACACGCCCACTTTTTATTCCTCCTTGGTGTTTTATCAACACAGCTTTTCTATAACTTTTAAAATATTAAGACAGCGAGAAAGAAATTATTGAACAAATAAACGTATTTACCTGTGGTGAGATTGTAACTCTTAACTGATTTGAACATCTCAAACGATTTATAAAGGTGTATACAAAAGCTCAAATAGTTTGCGGTACGAATTAGGATTACAATTGCATCTCTAAAAATCTTGAGCTCAAATCATAATTTTTATTAAATTTTTAGGTCGAAAAACATGAATTTTTTGTTTGAACACCTATTAAAAAATTACTTAAAAACACTTTAAAAAAGCCTTCAATGTCCGATTAAATTTGAAGGTAAAAAGGTTTTTCTTGAAAATATAAATAGTTTTTGTTTTCATAGATACAAAATGTATCTTTTTTTTAGTCTGCTGGAAGTTTATATTGTAGAATAAATTAAGATTAAATATAATGTAATAAATATTATCTATAGTAACTTCAACAGGAAATAGCGAAAAGTTCTGCATGCTACATATAAGTATATAAAATTGATGTGGTACCTGGTAGACCAAACTCGCTCGGCAGATCGTTTAATCTGGCTTCAGTTAAATTAGATTTCGAATTTAATTATTTAAGAAAAATATCTATACGAGTACAGTATTTACATTGTATCTGGAGAAATTTAAATAATTGTGTTTTACCCTTTGTGCCAACAGAACAGATTTACCTAAAACAGTTGTCGATTGAAAGTGCTTTTTTGAGAAGACAGTGTTTGTTGTTATTTAGTGCCATTATAACCGATTTGCATTAAAAAGTTCTAAGGGGCGAGCTAAGGTTCTATAGAAATCCCGATCGAAGAGAATGCCGAAAGAACTTATAGAATTGATAAAAATTGAATTTATTTAATTTAATTTAAAATGTAAAAAACCGGATCAAAATCTACAATATTTCACCGTTTTTATTTTATGAGCAAATAAAATTTCGACCATGCCCACTCGATCATCTACTTTATCAGTTTGCAGGGGGTCAGACTTGTCGCTATTTTATTGTTGTACTTATTAATGGCAAGTTTTATCAACATCTTCAGAGCCATTTTAAGGATAAAGTTATCAATTAACGACACATTGGTCGTTAAAAAAAACGTTTACCATGCCCACTTACTTTTACACCGACATTCAAATCCAACATTCTCTTAACATTTTGTTTGGAATAAATAGTTTTTTAACATGCCCACTTAAAACTCCGATTTTCGAATTATCTCTAGAATGAAACATGTCTCAATCTTATTCTCTCGTCAAGTACCACCAAACTGAAAAATTTCATCAAAATCGTTAGATCCGATCTTGAGATACTGGAGACAAATATTGTATATGTACATATAAATATTAATATACAAATATTTAAATATATGTATGTATATGCAAACAAATATATCTCGTTTATCTGAAGTTGATTTCAGAAACTAGGCAGAACTAGACAGTTCAACTTTAAATAGATAATTAACGGATTGCTATAAGCTATATACAATATTATATAGAATATATATATTGTATATAAATTATCAGCTTTGAGTTCTAAATCGATTTAACGATGTTCCGTCCGTTTAAGTAATTTTAGTCGTAGTTTTTAGATTGGTATGTGGTATTACAAAAAAAAAATACTCCTACCGCATTTACAAGTTTGAATTTTTTTTTGCATTAAACACATTTAATAAACATATTCGTAATGCAAACTACCAGTTTAAGTTTAGTGTCTATCATTCGAACGGTGACACAAACCAACTCACTGGACAGTAGCGTAAAGTATAACGATCATTTTAAATATCACATCTATTGTGGGTTATCACATGAACGAAATTGCATCTCTAATAAATCTCTTTCTAGTTAAGGCAGTTACCACATGAAGTTCACTGAATTTGTTCTGCTAAGACCACATTTCCATGAAGTAATTCGAATAAATAATTCTGTGGAAATTTTCATAACATGATTTGCAAATTAATTTATCGGACTAGTACTAGACAAAATTTTAAGATAGCGATAAATCTCTCTTCTAATTAACTATTAACGTATAACTTTTTTTTGTAGAAGGTGGACGACAAAATTCAGTCAAGAGACCATTTTAGGTCATTGAGATATTAAAAATCAGACCCAAAATCATTTAAGAATTGCCGCTACAACAGAATCGGTGGGTTACGACCCTTCGCAGAGCGGTTGGAAATCGCTGTAATTCCATTGTTAAGGCTCATTTACTTGCAAACTTTCTTTTTTATATGAATTTTTTAGCTATCCTGTTGAAGTGAATTAAAGAACAACAAAACATTTGAACACATTTTTGATTAAAATGTAAATTGATCTTTAAGCGTAAAAGGGTTTTGCAATAACAAAAGGATCGCCGAAAGTTACTTGGGTGCGAAAAAGGTACAACAAATTGTTGACCCTTTGATATCCAAGTGAAGAATCGAGCGAGGAATGGAACAAGTTCATAAAGTATTCAATCACTGCAGACGTTGGCAGACGCACAACCCATTTTTTAAGAAGACTAAAAAGTACACCAGTTTTTAAAACGATAAACTTTGTTTAAAAGGTTTGAAGAAGCACACTGAAAAAAATGCAGTTCATCAAATGTCAAATCGATGTTTATCTCCCACTTCGTCAAATTCTTCTCTATTCTCTAACAAATATTTTTGGAATATTGTAAATAGTCTGGAGTATCTTCCGACTTGTTAACAAATTTTTGTCTAACTAAATTTTTTTATCACTATTTCTGAATGAGATAACAGTAAAAGATTGTATCATTCTGCATTCTTATTGTATTTGGTGGTCGATTTGTCAGTGGCAAAATATCGAAATGAGTTGAGTGCAGTGAAAAAAATAGATAAATCTTTTTAGAAAGAAAAAAGTTAACGAAAGTTATTTAAAATAAGAAATAATTAAATATACTATTTATTATAATATCTATAAATAATATCGATGTATCAAATAAAATGAAACGATCACCAGTTAATTTGTATAGAATATCTTGGACTCTATCAAATTTGTTTAATAGATATTCTTGGAGGTCTTGAAAGATTAAAATTATATTTTAATATTTTCTAAAATCGGAGAATCTGTTTAAAAGCTATAAAACAGAAATATTTTTTTGATATCGTTATATTTAATGTCAATCGAAAAGTATTAAGAATTCTCGATGTTCTCTCATTTTTTGATCATGAAATTTAACGAGTAGAACCGTTTTGGAAATACCACACAAATTAGTATTAATTTTAATTTTTTTTACCACCAGTTAAAGAGATATCGACCTTAAAGTTGGTATGTTTTCGTTAACCGGAGTTTGATTTCTAAGATTAAAAAAGTCGTATAAAAACTGCTTCCTTACAAACTCTTCCTTTTTCACAGAAAAAATTATATACAAAAAATTGTAGTGCATGTAAATATAAAATTGAATACTCAAGAAGTCAACCAATACTACTGGCAGAAAAGGGCCTGGACGGATACGAACGAGGTCGACTACTTTAATAGAAGAAAAAAATACTACGAATAGAAAAAAGTAAAAAATAAAATATTATACAATCAGAAAAGTTTGTAGTTCAAACATAAAAAAAGATAAATTTTACTTTGAAATGGTGTTGAAAAGTTAAGCTTCAGCTCAGCTTTACTGAAGATTGTTAGTTTTCTTTTTTTGTTTTTTTTTTTGTATCCATGAAATACTAAATATCCAGACATGTCAACTGCTTTCTAAATATGTAAATAAAACCTTTTGTTTTAGAAAATACAAAATTCGAGTATATATCAAAGTAGACTTTAAAGAAGCATTTCCGCTCGAGGTTAGAAATAGATTTATGCAGGTTAGATATAAAATATTATTGAATTAAAATATAAGTGAACGTTTAGTAGATATAGAATCTATACGGTATAAAAAAAGTGCTTGTCATAACTAAAATAAAGTATTTTAAAAAATATATTAGATGAAACTATGCAATTAAATTGGTAAAGCGTTTTTGAATCTAATAGTTTAAACTTTAGTTAGTAAGGGGGATAGGAATAATGAGATATAGAAAAAAGTTTAAAATTTGCTGTCAGTACCTTTACTGATGATGTCAGTACCTTCAATTTCCATCTTGAAGCACGATAAGACGCAAATTTACTTAAGCATGTTTTCTGCAAACAAACGAAATAATTTGTATAAAACGTTATAAATGTATCGAACCTAATGTTTGTTTTTGTTGTTTTTTTGTTGTTGTTTTTGTAATATAATAAATTATAACAAATGAAATATAAACTCGTTAGATAACTTATCGAAGTGAATACAAACCCATACAAACATCCATTTTGTATATAACCAGTTCAAATATTCCTACTACTTGCAAAGTATGGGCGTGATAGGATGTGTGCTTACTCTATCGGACGATACATTGTGTCGACAATTGATGATGGATATTTAAGCTTCGAGTGTATTAATGATTTCAATTAAACACATTTTTATAAATCATAAATAAAATTTTAAAAGTTTCTATGCCAGAAATTTGACATAATAGATTCGAAAGGAAAGATCATGCTTCCGAAGAGGAACTAGGTTGTGGTAACCCTCTCATCTTTTGTTCCAATTGGAGGTTGCGTACACGTGACAGAGTTGCCTTTTTTGTATGGATAAAAAGTAAGTAAGTAAACCGAAGCTCAAATACCCTTCACAATTTTAGACACCAAAAATGTGCTTTTTGGAGCACATCTGTGCTATATGTTTCGTTTATAAGTGAGCGTTGTTCTTATCTGGTCACGCCCATTTTTGTGAGTAGTCTTGTGTTACTACTAAAGTGCTTATTGAAATCTTTTCCGAAGAAAAAGGGGTGGTAGGGAGGAGTAAATTTGGTTTCATCTTAACACTTCTTGGAGAAAAGGAGCCCACGTATCGCATAAAAGGCTGTAATTACAAGGACAGACATACGGACAGACGTTTATTGTAATATCAACTCAACGTTCATCGGTGATCACTATAAACGGTGGGCCGATAAGTACATACCCTACAAAAAAAAACGAAAATTTTGGAAAAGCTTTTATTTATGTATATCTCAACATAGTCTCCTTTTAGCTCCTCACACTTGACCCAGCGATCCGCCAACTACTTTAACCTTTTTGAAAATACGTCTGCAAAGTATGCCTCCATCGGGCGATGAGGCTAAGTACTTATCGGATCATTGTCCTAAATACCAAACCTGATTATGGGTGTTACAAACGGAAGAACAAGCTCAATATTCCATTTATAAAAAACGATTTCTTCTATCCGTAGAGTAATCTCTTCAAAAGCCATATTAAAGATCACTTGTTTAATGCTTGTGATCTTTTTAATACATTTTATGACTTTACAGCAATGGGTACTTCCAAAATGAAATTATCCACAAGTGCAGGAGATAAAAAACAGTTTCGTAACGAAGTCGCCACTTTTGATGGTTGGATAAACCACAAAATGGTTTCTCGTTGAAGCGGCAATTTTGAAATTCTTCCTTTGGAACTGGCGGCATTTGTGCATTTGAAGTTTCTTCTCAACCATTTTCATAATGAATTCGAGATATCCCATTTTATTCAACAAAACCTATTTTCAAAAAAGATATTGGTAAAAAAAAAATGTAGCGTTTGTATTGTCGTAAAGCTTTACAGTCCGCTTCTGGGCTTTAACTAAAGTAATGGTGAGAAACTAGCAGCGAACAGTGCAGTGGTCCGAATTGCCGGGTACGACTAAGAGTACTTAAATTCAAAAATATATAAAACACTTGTAAGAAAATTACCTTCGGCTATATCGAAGCTTAAATATCCAACATCACTGCGAACTTAAAAATGAGCCTATTGTAGAACTTGTTCAATATATTTCTATTCAAAGAAGTTTGTTTCACAAATTCCGCCCACTTTTAGTTAGTATACCTGTAATACTATTTAACTGTTAAATAATGCATTTGAACTCGTTATCTACACTACAATAATTTTTTATTTAATTTTCAATTAAAAAAAGAAAATTAGTATGAGGCTGGAGTAATTTTTTTTATCATCTAAGAACTTAACCTCCTGAAGAATAGATGTTCAGAAACCAAATTTCAAGTCCATATCTCTTAAATTACGGTTGTTTTATTGCAGACAGACATACGGACAGACAATCGGTTATCGGTTATCGTTATCTTGAAAGTACCAATCAGCGATGACTATGCCACCGCCTAATCCTAACGAGTTACCACACAGTGACTAAAGAACAGACCAATAGGTCTGTACGCTAAGCAAATAAACATGGTTTAACTACTTTGTAAAATTATATGAAATAAATGTATGAATAATAATTGGAGCCCTAGTATCTCCCAACTGTTCGCCAAGATACTGACTGTACCATTTTAGGCAGAGTCCACCATTTATCAAATATTTAGATAATCGATAACCACAATATTTTCGCCGATTTTTCGAAATTTTATTGCTTAGTTTTATAATTTTCATTAATGAAATGCAAAATTTAATTATATGTTTTCATGTTGTACTTGAATTTACCCATACACATATAGACATACATACTAAAATAAATAAAAATTGTTTTTTTTTATTATCAGTATCAGTTTTTAATGGGCTTCGGCCTTTGGTTTAATCGATCGGTCTCTATTTTAATGATTCGATATTTTGGATTTTTTTTAAATATACAATAATTGAAAAGGAAAAAAAATTATTCATGTATCAATTTTAGGAAACTAAATTGAATTGCAAAGTTTTATAACCTAGTCTTGGAATGAGCGCTACGCTGTCTTACTCCCCTCCATACGGAATGCTTGTATTCCATCAATGCTTAAGTTGCTTTGGTTCGTGGTTTAGTAAGCTTTAAAAAACTATTAAATAAAGTTGCAGTTTTTCGTTTAAAACATTTTGCGGAATCGGACAAATTCTGCATCCAGCTTATAAATAACTTAAGAGTAATTTTAATTACAAACATAGTTTAAAAAATTCGAAATTCTTAGTCAACACTAATAGACGAATTGTAAAAGTTTTTACTACGTTATACAAACATACAATATATGCATACACTGTCTATATAAACAAATAACATATAGAAGAGAATTTTAAATCGGACAAAGTTGCGGTTACATACAAAAATAGTTATTCATACCAATGTTCGTTAGATGTTCCAAATGCTCCAGGTCCACTAACTCGTCGTTGGGTATGTTTAACGTGCATCTTACTCCTCAGAAGTGGTGTGGTAAATGTCCGTCCGTTTTACTTAGTGGTTTCGTTTATCATTTTTCAAAATGAACTTTTTGGAATTGAAAGAATTTAAAAACAAAAAAGGATTCCTTCTAATACGACCGAATTATTGTATTAGATCATTTGATTCAGTTTCAATCTTTGTTTGATTAAATAGATTTGGTGGGTACAATGGGAATTTTTGTTTTGTTTCATAACATTTAATTACATATCACGTAGATTTGTTTCTTTTTGTTTAGTTAAAGATACAATAACTATTTTTATCACTAGCTTTTATTGCTCATTGTTCAACATTTCTTCATGCAATTATTTGTACTTTAGTCTAGTCGGAAAAGCAAAATCTCACATTACATACGAATTTTTTCATTTGATTGGCATACATATTTTTTATAGGATTCATTATTTGACTAAATTAGGATATACTCGTAGTCGGATTACGATTTGTCGACGATTTTATAGCGGTTTCCTAAACATAAATAACTTTAAACGGAAAATTATTATTTACAAAATGGTATCGCGTAAATACGGCTTCAAAACTTACGTAAATCATAAACTGTATGTTTCGAAACTGATATTTTGAAAAATTATTCGGCTGTACCGCAAATATTAACTTTAAATAACTTCTTGGATTTTTGAAAGGCTAAAAATTCATGAACACGGGTACTCTAAACTTTTTGTTCTATATAACATAAAGATTTAACTTAAATATTGTCCAGAGTGCCATAACATTACTTTTTAAATGATCCTAGGCCTATTTCCTTAGCCGCAAAAAATGCTTCGAAAACTTCGAAACTTTGCAAGTTAGCAAACTCTTGTTAGACTTTACTATTTCAAAGGGACCGAAACAGTTAACCTTTTATCCTGTAAAAGTAATAAAATAAAACTTATCGGTTGTACGATTTTTTCTTCTTAATGCTTCTTTGTTTAAAACTTAAAAAAATTCATATCGGTCATTTACAATCTCTTGATTTTCTGGTTAATTAATTTTTTCCAACATGTGTCGACATCTACTTAGTAAAAAGACTACAACCATTCTGAGTGATGTATGTGATGTGATAAATGTTTTTACTAAGAATTATATTTGAAACAATTAATTTTGGTTTCGGAATGTTCACCCAGTGAGAATATCGACAATTCTGATTAGCACTTTGTGTTTCGAAGCATCATATGAATCAATTCTCGTTTTAGTTTTATTTCACATACTGAGTTACGCTATTGTGTAACAAAGCTGACTAAAAGTGTGTCAAACCCAATTATGTAAGCGGACACAGAACTGTTCTATACAAAAATTCCGAATTCGGATCGAATAGCTCTCACCCCTTTTGACTATACCAAGAACGCAATGTCTCCATGATAAATAAATACCAGCCATGGAGTAAAGGTAGCTGTTGCGGAATGGATGGGAGTGATGAAATTTGGTATACTAGTTAAAGTGAATGTTTATCTTTAATCTGGTTATCGCCAGAACGATCCTCTTTTCTTACTCTTAACAGACATCACCGCCATCCAGGAAATACGATGGAGAGGGCAAGATTGCACTGAGTTAGCATCATGCGATTCCCACTACAGTTACCGTTAAGGCGTGTTTATAGTCAATAGAAGACTGAGGTTCACCACTGAGAACGAAAGACAAGCTACAATTCGCAACGCGTAAATCAGACAAGAAAGCATTTTTAGTTCAACAAACAGAAAGGCTGATTGACTCCGCCATTGAACAAAACGTGGTTGACTGTAGATACCGATATCAAGAGTAACCAGATTAATTACAATGTAATGATGGAAGGCAAGTTTCCAGTGTTGTAAATGTGCGCACATTTTGAGGTCCAAGCATGATCTTGAACCACTTTCTTTTCTCGCATAGGCCAAATAGAAGGATGTCACCAAAGATTTTTCTATTGAGAAATAAGCTGAAAAAATGCGCTTTATCGAGTGTTAGCAAACATTTATTTATAGGGGTGCAGGCCCCTACTAAGCGGCGACTATTCGTAAAATGTTTCAGAAATTTCATCTACCTTCGCATTGCCGTCACCAGGAAGTAAAGCGGAAAATAACTCTTGCAAATAGATTAACTTTCCCTTGTAATTTGCAAAATGCATAGTAATGCGACAGCCCTAGGCCTGGCGATGGACTTCTGACTTGGACATAAATCAGCGTGTTCACATTTAGGTGCCTCCGTTAGCTTAGTCATGTTACCGAAAGTCACAGAGAACCAAAGAAGTTATAAATAACACCAAAAAGAACAAACAAAAACATTTCCACCATTCAAAACTAATGTCCTTTGATGAAATTCTAAACGTTCTTGCTTTAAAAATCTAAACACTTTAAGTATCGAATGTACATAAAATAATTAAATCAGTTAATGTCAGCCAAATATTCAAGATTTGTATGAAACAAAAACAATTCAAAATTTGCTTGCTAACTATAATAAAGCTTTTGTTTTACAGCACCATGCGACATATCCACAAAACTAGAGCCCAACCTTTTTTTTTTAAATTTAAATCACGAATGTCCTTGAATTTTTTAACTATAATAAATTTCTTGAAACAAATTCGAGGGTTGTATTTTATATTTCGGGATTAGAGAAAACAAATAAATATTAACCGTCGAAAATGGCTTTATTGTTTTTCAAATATTATCCATGAAGGTCAATACACTTTTGCATACGTATGCACCGATTATCGAAGGACTTTTCCAATTCCGATTGAGGTACCTTCATGCATTGTGAACGCATCAACCGCTTCATCAGGTTTCGAAAAACGTTGACCTCGCAATTTAGTTTTTATGTTCGGAAATAAAAAGAAGAAGTCATTGGGTGCTAAATCAGGACTATACAGCGGATTACTCATCAAATCGACGTTTTGAGTATGTCCCAAAAACCAGGCGACCATTTGCTTCAAAATGCATCGAGCCCGAACGACTTTTGTTAGGTTTGGCTTGCCTTGAAATACCAATACAGTCGACTTTCGGACTCATACGCGTAGATGCACGAATCGTCACCTGCCATGATGTTTATTTTTTAAGTATTTCTTGCGATCAATTGACACGAGCGTTTTTTTTAACCGATTGTCATCAAATCATGTGGGATCCAACGCGAATAAAGCAACATTTTGTATGCAATATTGAATGTTTGCTGGTCCCACTTAGGTGCAAGGTTACCCAAATCTCACGATAAATTAAATGACAATCAGTTCCAGCACAGCATCAACGCCTTTCGGAACAACAACAACAATAACAACCGATTTTGGACGACCTTCCCGAAACTCGTCGTTGAGTGGACTACGGCCACGATTGAATTCAGTGAACTATGGATTAATACTGGTCCTTGATGGTGCTTCATTGACAAAAATCGAATTAAGTTCATCGAATCGGTGTTGTTCAAAAGTTGTAAGAAATAATCGCACAAAAATGTTTTAGAATTGATTCCATTTTTTAGCCCACATGAATTTTCAAGGAAATATAAACAACACAAATAACGTTCTGAGTAAATGTGTACGAAAAGTTTGTCAAAAATGTCAGTGACCAGATGGCAGCACAATTGGTTACCCAATCCCGAAATATAAATGGTAACTCTCGTATATTTATGTATATAAATATATTTAATTATATAAAACTCAAAGATACTCAGGATTCAAATTTTAAAAGGAAATTTTTGACATCTCTTGTTTAATTTAATATTAATTAATATTTAAATAAATGTATTAAAGCATAACTAATTTTTGCACTACATTTCAATTAAAATTATTTCGTTGCTTAATTTATTGTTCTGCAAAAGCAAAGCATTAAAATGAGATCATAAGATGAAGTTATGTCGTGGTCGTGAGAGGCGAACAACCGCGACAGCATTTGTCAATGATAGTTTACAGTGCGAGTACATATGTATGTATGAGCGATACAAAATGATAATTGCCTTTTCAAGGTCTTTTGCCGTCATGTTATTTCGTTTGGCGTTGTCGTTGTCGTTAGAAATTACCTTAATCTCATGTTATTCCTAAAGGACAACTTTTTGGGTTGTTTTTCTTTCGGTTCTTTTGTTTTCCTCACCAAAACTCAAGTACCATCCGGAGGACTTTCGCACACTATTTTACTTGTCCGCACATTTCCGAAACACACTAATGCAAACAAATCAATACACATGCATAAGTACATATATACGTACTCGTATATAAAAAATACACCTGTACGTATAATTTAATTGGTCATTTACAATTCATTAAAGAACGTTCGAATTTGTTAAAATCCTGTAGGGCGCTACAAATCCATTCTTTATTGTTGTCAAAATGCGATTCTCCTTCACATGAATTTCCATAATGTTGTAACTTTTATTTGCGAATACAATTTCATTCGGTCTTACTCAATATTTTCAAATAGATGAGTGCAGTTATTTTTGTTGTTTTTTGTTTTTTTTATTAATGCAGGTACATGCGTTGTTTTTCTATATACTCGTATATTTATTTGTATTTAAATTATCTTTATTTTGCATTTTTGGCTTTGTTCATTTTAGCTTTTTGCTTTTGCAAAAATGATTCCTTTTATTTGATTATGTAATTACTCTCGTTTCCTATTGAATATGACCGATACTTTTACTTTCTTTTTTTCGTTATCATCTGTACCCACACGCACGCACGCACACACATACATAGACATTAGGTTGCATTTATTGTTATTATTTGTAGAAAAAAATTCGCAAAATTTGTTGCGTAAATTCTTTATTTATTACTTTTTTTCTTCTTTATGTTGTATTATTAAATTTATTTTTAAATTTAGGAATTTCACTTTTATGCACAAGTTTTTCATGGATTTGCCGAGAGCCTGTCGACGTTACGTCGTTTTGTCGAAATTATGAATTTAGAAGGTTACAAAAACGAAAGAAAAAAAATTTACTCATCAATTTTCAGTCAACGTAATAAACTGAAACTGAAACTGAAAGCAGCACAGCGCCTTAAACCAAAATCAATGCATTTCCTTTCCTTTGACCTCTATTTTAAGTGAAGTTTCTGCTGCATTGCCAATCAAAAGAAAAAGAAAACGTTTACGAAATCGAAATCGAAAGTATTACCGATTCTGCGTTTTGTTTCGTATTTGATTTTCTTGATAAAATTTTTGTAATTCTTTACATAACATTTCTGAGGAGCCTTCTATATGTATGTAGGTTTGTATGTATATAATATATTATTTAATCAAATGCCAGCGCGATTCACTGAGAAATTCGTTTAACTACACGATTCGGACTCCCCACGATAAGTAAAGCTGACGTTTACTCGAACTTTGGTTTGACTGTTATTCAACTTATTCCAGCCAAAATCGATAAGAGCGAGTCCTTACCGAAAAGTTGTCGCTGTCGTTGTCTCTCGAAAGAGACGCACGACCACAGACATCAACAGGACATAAGAGAACATAACAAAGAGCTTTTTGCGCTATTGTGAATGCTTTGCATATTTCCCGATATTCGGATTGAACGTACCATTCAATTGTAACATTGTAGTTTCCATTGTCGCTTTACAATTTCACTTTCAAATTGTACTATTTAAATTTTTCAATTAAAATTTTGTTCTATTCTCGGCAGACATTTAACTGAGTTTTGTCAAAAGTTCGAACTACTTATGCCCATTTGAATGAAAGCAATCTTCTTATTTTCCTTTTGAAATATTTGTTTATATCTTTGAAATATACTGAGGACAATATCTGGACAATCTTTTAAGGCAATCCTGTTAAAAATAATTCATTCGCAAAGTAAGTTAAATATAAAAGATCTTCTTTTGTATTTTTATCTGTATATATATATAAATATATAAAAATTTGGTATATATATATATATATATATATATATATATATATATATATATATATATATATATATATATATATATATATATATATATATATATATATATATATATATATATATATATATATATATTAGGTGTACAAATAAGTTTCCGCCGTTTTGAGAAAGATGGCGTGGCACGAGGCTTACGTTGGAATTCGCAGATGGTAACCTACTTGAAAATTAGTTTGTTTATTCCAGAACAACATAACCTTATCATGTTATTAAGTTCGCATTAGCATCATATATTTTTCTTCATCTAAAAATGTCTCAATTTGAGCCAACTAAGTGTCATTTGCGGGAACTTTTAATTTATTTTTTTTAATTCAAAAAAATCTGCTGCTGAGTCGCATCGATTGCTCGTAGAAGCATATAATGAGGATGCTTTGAGTGAGAGAACATGTCGTGAGTGGTTTCAAAAATTTAAAAAAGGTGATTTTGACATAAAAGACAAAGATCGCAGTGGAAGGCCGAAAATTTACGAGGTTGCAGATTTGGAGAAATTATTGGGTGAAGATTCGTCTCAAACACAAAAGGAACTTGCACTTAGTTTAGAAGTCACTCAGCAAGCAGTCTCACTATAAAAGTATTACAGATATGGTCTAGGGCATAAGTGTTCCAGATTACAATATTTCAGCTCAATTTTTTTGACAGCTCTAATGGCTAGATCGGTCCAGTCTTTTATTCTGATCCAGAATATACATATGTATATGCGTACGAGTATATATTTATGTTAAAAATAATTTATATGATATGAAATATTTCAATTTACCTATAAACTCTTAACAATTTTAACTAAATCTTTAAACATTTATCGTGATGAAAATAAAAATCGAATCTTTTGCTTGTGGTTAAAAATGTAATAATCAAAAATCACTAAAACAATTTTCTTCGAATATTTAACCTTCTAAAAAATTTATGTGGGGTGCTTCAGCCCCTCATACTGAATAAATAAACATGGAAAAATAAATGTTTTTTTTTAAGATTTGGTTTTAGTTAATTTTTTATGATTTTTTTTCCTTTCAATAGCTTTTCAGTAAACACGAAACATGCCTTTAAAATATTTTAATA
This sequence comes from Suillia variegata, assembly GCA_949127995.1. Classification (NCBI taxonomy): domain Eukaryota; kingdom Metazoa; phylum Arthropoda; class Insecta; order Diptera; family Heleomyzidae; genus Suillia; species Suillia variegata. Next base: position 38,649,247 of record OX421842.1, read on the forward strand.
AAATTTATTTAAAAACAACATATACAACAATGGCATTTAAAGTTATTGTAAATAGACTAAAACATTTGGCATGGGGGATCGCTGCTGAATACCAATTGTCTAAGAAGAACTTTTTTTTCTCTTTAAAATCCGGCAATTTCTGACATTGTCCGTCGAACCAATGGCCGGTCCGACCGTTGCTTTCCTTTGAAACGATACAAATCTCAGCATTAGCAATTTTTTCAGCTCGCTCTTTAAAGAAGACAATCGGGATATGTGCATTTCGCTCATTGTATAGGAAGTCGGCATGGTACAAGATTTCATTTTGCGGATTTCGAACGTACAAATCAAAGTCCGCGATATCCTTGGGTGATGTCACAAACCATCTTAGAGTCAAATTTCCACTCTTGTTATCCCTACAAATATATTCACAAATATAATCTGACCTTTACTAAACAAGTCCACACTTACAATTTAATACTACGAAATCGGACGTCGGGTCGTTCATCGTAGGTTGTCCCATTGTAAATTTGCCTTTCTTCTGTAGAGCATTGGAGATTTTCGTCGAGAATATTTTCAAAATGCATATCTTGTATGTAAGTCGGAGTTTGACAAATAATATTCTGCAAATCCTCTTCGATCGCGGTTTGCTCCAACATGAAGTGTTTCAGTGGCCTTGTAGCACAGCTGCAGTGGAGTGGATTCCCGGCGAATAGTACTTTAGAACCGTTCATCATGTTCCAAACCAGCATCTGTGGAAACTGAGTCAAGCTGTTGTTGCGTAAGTCAATGATTTCGAATTTGGTTCTTTTGCTGAAGTTCTCAAAAGGAATGCGATAGATTTGATTGTTCTGTAAAAGTATTCGCGTCAAATTTTGAGGCAGATCGAAAACGTGCTCATCCGCAACTAAATTGGATAACTCATTGTTGCTGAGATCGAGGTACTGCAGTGAAGTAAAGTTTCCTAAAACACCTGAAAATGATATGCAAATTCAATAATCCGTTGACTAAGTCTTGTTATCACTAAAATTCTTAAATAAATCATGAAATTCTTATTTTTTAACTCATTACTTTCTTACTTACTTACTTACTAACTAACTTACTTACTTACTAACTTACTTAAATCAAGTATTTCAGTTTCAATTGAAGATTTTACTTTATTTCGGACTTTTTTCTTAATTTACAAATGCGAAATTTTTCCAAAAATGGTTTGCCCAAAAATTGTATTTAGAATTGGGAAATTCTGTGAAAGGCTATAAAGATTTTGTCTCTAAAGTGTTAAATATAGGAACATAAAAATGGTCGTATGCAAAACTTTATCAGTCTCTTATAGAAGTTTTTGTAGTGGACTTGAAACCCTTACGAAACCAGCCGACGAGAAGGTTCTTCAAAAAGGTTTATTCACCTTCGTTAGACTTTTCAAAGGAAACGAACAGTTCTAGACTTCTTCTAATATTCTACCCATGACTGTTCCCATTATTACAAAAAATAATCATTACTTGTTAACACAATATCTTGACAACCATTAGAGATATTGATTTGAAACTTTTGAATAACATTTTCAGTAATGCTGTTCTATTTTTCTATCTTTCTTTATACCCTACACGCTTCTAAACCTTTTGTCCGATTTGGATGAAATTGCTATACTCACGCCAGTGAAGGTTTCTGGCTAAAAAAAATATCTGCCACTCCCACTTAATATGCCCATAATTTTGTATATGAGTTTGTATGGGCACAGTCGACCACTTCACCACAAATAGGCGTAGTTGGATTATATTAACCCCCACCGGCATAGTACCGGGGTACCGGGAAGTTCCGCTAATAATTATCTTACACAAATATATATATATACATATATATATATATATATATATATATATATATATATATATATATATATATATATATATATATATATATATATATATATATATATATATATATATATATATATATATATATATATATATATATATATATATATATATACTTATTTGTATACCAGTATACCATAAGCGAGTAGTTAATCAATATTCAATTAGTATTTGTTTGTTGTTATACGTACCCCTTCGAATCTCATTAATGTGGTTACTGGATACATTCAAGCTCAGTAATTTTTTGGTTCCAAACGTAACATCGTATGTAAGAACCGGCATCTGGTTGTAACTTAGATCCAAGTATTTAAGATTGTAAGGTATGTATTGGTTCGATGGAAAAGTTTTCTTCGTTACAAAACTTATTCTGTTATGACTCAAGTTTAACTGAAATTAAAGAAGAAATAAATGTTAGCTCAACTTAGCTAAATTCTAAAAACAGTTTTCAGAAACACATATGAGGTGGTTAAAGTTATAGTGGTGTAAATCACACAAAAACAATTTTAATAATTTCAAAAAACTTTTTGGCATCTTAAGTGATATTTTATCCGGCGCCAAAATTAAAACAAAACCGAATCAATTTGTAAATTTGTCTTATGCAAACTACCCACCCAAGGATTCACATCATGGCTATCGAATGGTTATTCTAATAATTTCATATTAAAATAATTTCAAGGTGCCGAAAATTTGCAATTTTATTGCAGAAATGTTGTGTTTATTAATTGTGATACAATTGCAGCAATGTTACATACCAATTAAATTTATGTTGTATGTACCAAAGTTTAATTCATTGCGAACATTTTCATGTCTACAAATTATGTGTTTTTTCTCTTCAAAATTAAATTAATCAAAATGTCAGGACTTACATGATTCTTCAGTATTTCAAGACTTTAATTCAAAGCTTAAATAAGTGTCGAATTTTTAAACCCGATATTAATATTAAACTTCAAAACATAAATCAGGACATCAATAGATTTTGCTGGTCATTATTCAGTCTTGAACTTTAGAAACTTAATTTAATTGTTTGATTTATTTGCAAATCACTGTTCTTCTCTGAAAAAATAATGTACTAGATTAATAACGATATTTCGAATAAATAAAAAGTCAACCTTACAACCTTAACTGGCAGAAGACCCACAAATTTATAAATAATAATCTAATTTAAAGTAAAAATTTCACTTTAGGAAAATTGTCTTAAAAACGTGTATAAATCAAATGAAAAACGATTTGGCAGTATTTAATTTTGAAAATACTTACATCTTCTAAACTTAAAAGATCATCAAGCACGCCATTTGTTTTATTGTCCAGTTTTGTCAGTTTGTTGAATGACAAGTCCAGCTTCCGCAGAGATGGCAAACCTAAAAACGCTTCGTTTGGTATGCTGCTGAGTACGTTCGACGACAGATTTAGAGTCAAAAGCTGCAACAGACCTTCAAAGGAGCGTTTACTGTAAAAGTTATATAAAAGATTTATAATATTTTTTTTTTTAATTAGAGTAAAGTAAAATAAAGTAAACAATAGTTGCCTTATATCCTTGACTCCATTGTTGTGCAAATTCAACTCAAAAAGCACCGGCAACTTGCCAAACGCACTTTTGTCTAAAGTTGTAATGTTGTTGTGCTGTTATTGAAAAGAAAAGACAAATTAGCAAAATGATTAAATTTAAAATTGAAAAATCCTTTGACTTGACCTCGGAAATAATAGAGAGACAAAAAAAAACTATTTCATCTGCCACGTAAAAACAAAAGTATTTGTAAAACAGCAGAGGATAACATAGATAAAAATTTCAAAACTTTCAGAGCAATGGAAAATTTAAAGTTCTTTTTAAATATTGTATTAGTGAGCTAAAAAGTTAAAAAGCAGCAGAGCGGCTATACTACAATCACGCCTATAAAATGTTAAATCCAAATCATCATCCGCTTCGTTTGTCGACTACAACTGGCCCACTTCAAAACAAATGTTTTACAAGACTCCGTCTAGGGCACACAATAATTACACATCTTCACCTCCTCAAGATAGAAGCTCAACCTACATGTCAATTTTGCAACAACTCCTTACTAACTGGAATCCATATCCTCTCATAAATGTCCCCACGTTTTTCACAAACAACTGCCCATTCCTCACAGACTCCAATATAAAAAATAGTATTTATAAATTTAAACAACCTACAAGAAACTATTTAAATACTTTTGCATATAAATAAATTTTATGTATGTAAATGTTCTTTGGACTTGTCCATCGATGCCAAGACGCAGATTAACTACCTAGGCAGTGGGATTCGAGTTCCAAATCACATAGTACAAATTAAGTCCACAACAATTACAAGATTTATAAATAGTCTAGAATTGTGTTTGTAGGGCAAAGAGGCTCAATAATTTTTGCCTCTTTTTTTCTCGTATAATGACGAACTATCTGAACCCATTTTTTTTGTTTAAACTTAAAATTTGGACTTCTTCTACATTAGATCTGCTAAGTTTGAATTATTGAAGTTAGAGGAAAGATTAGCACCCTTCAATTAAAATAGGTTGGAATTGAAGGTACATAGTAAATGTATCTGCCATCTGTACTAACGCACATTCGTATTTGAAGATTTTGACAACGTTGGGTAATTTATGATAGCTACTTTATAAATAATAAAAAAAACCAATGTTATTACTTCTAAATATAAATACTGCAGTGTAGACATTCCAGCTAGGCATTCCACAGGCGGCTTAGTGATGTTGTTTCTCTTGAGGAGCAGCCTCTGCAGCACCAAAAGACCTTTGAAACTGTTTGTCATCAGCGAGTCACCAATTAGATTGTTGCTCAGGTCTAGGAATAACAGTGAATTCATAACAGGCCACGTTTCGTCCGGGATGGATTGAATCCGATTTTCACTCAAATCCAAATTATTTAGTGAAATTGGAATTTGGAAGAGCTTCTCAAGCTGGTTATTGTTAAGTTTGAGCATTCGCAGACTAATCAGCTTAGCTAAACTTCCTCTCACAACAGACGTTAGATTATTGTAGCTGAGGTCCATATCGAGAAGGGTGGGCAATGACCCAAACACAGATGACTTAATCTCCGTCAAACTGTTGTGACCCAAGTTAAGCTGCCGTAGTGAAAATAGAGTTTGGAATACACCGTTAGCAATTGAGGAAATATTGTTGTGCGAAATGTCGATTGAGTGGAGCTCGTACAGCTTTGGAAATGAGTTTTTCGGGATCTGAATGATACGATTGTACGACGCGTTAAGCACTTTCAGCCCGGTCATATTTTGAAGAGGTATCTGTGAAAAGAAAAACACAACAACACACACATAAATATAAACATACATATAAACATACACACAAACATAAACTTAAACATAAAGCTGATTGATCAATTATAACAGGAAACTTTTAAAAACTAAATTGAGCATTTGATGATATCCTGATGTTATTAAACAATCTAATGAAAAACTAAGTTTATATTATAGTATTAGGTGTACAAATAAGTTTCCGCCGTTTTGAGAAAGATGGCGTGCCACGAGGTTTACGTTGGAATTCGCAGATGGTAACCTACTTGAAAATTAGTTTGTTTATTCCAAAACAACATAACCTTATCATGTTATTAAGTTCGCATTAGCATCATATATTTTTCTTCATCTAAAAATGTCTCAATTTGAGCCAACTAAGTGTCATTTGCGGGAACTTTTAATTTATTTTTTTAATTTAAAAAAATCTGCTGCTGAGTCGCATCGATTGCTCGTAGAAGCATATAATGAGGATGCTTTGAGTGAGAGAACATGTCGTGAGTGGTTTCAAAAATTTAAAAAAGGTGATTTTGACATAAAAGACAAAGATCGCAGTGGAAGGCCGAAAATTTACGAGGATGCAGATTTAGAGAAATTATTGGGTAAAGATTCGTCTCAAACACAAAAGGAACTTGCACTTAGTTTAGAAGTCACTCAGCAAGCAGTCTCACATCGTTTAAAATCGTTTAAATATTATTTTATTAACAAAAAACGGCGGAAACTTATTTGTACACCTAATATAATTAAGCATTATTTTCAAGAGCAATTATCACATTAATGCTTCGATGTATTCTGATGTAAGCAAACATTGATATTAGAATTTAAAGCGTATAAACTTTCCAACACTTAGTTTGAGGAGAACTTGCGAATATGACTTGCTTACCTGATTTAAATTGGTTAACAAATTGTGACTCAACTGAAACTCTGTGGCAAACGTAGTTACATCGAAAGCACTTCTTGAGAAGTTTTCTATTCGATTGAAAGATAAGTCCAGAACTGTTATATTGACACAGTTCTCAAAGGCATTCGATTCGATGGTGTGCAGACCATTGTGCGAAACGTTAATCAATGCTTGGTAAATATCTTTGAAAGAGTTCTTCTCGATTATTGTTATATTATTTTCAGCGAGATCTAGAACCTGCAAATGTAGACGATATTGAAAATAAAGAAAAGTCAAACACTTGCTTACAATTACTTAGATTACCTCTACGTAGTTCAACTGCGAAAACATTTGAAACTCGATTTTATTTAAAGCATTTCTTGCTAAGTCAATTGTTCCAATTCTTGCTACAGATCCAAAAGTTCCTCTTCCAATGTCGAAGATTTTGTTGTCGCTCAGGAATAATCGCCTTTAAAAAAATGTGTGTACAATAAATATTATTTAAATTTAACCATTGCTCTTATAGATTTTTTAAACTAAATAATTCCATTTTATATGATTTTGGAATCAATAAAAAAACGGTTCATCCACAACTATTTTTTAAGTTTTTGTTGTTGTTGTTCTTAACTTAGACAGTTCAGCCCATTAAAATCTATATCTATGTATATATCTATCTTCGCACCCTATGCGCGTCTAAGACATTCATCCGATTGCGTTGATATTTTGAGGTGCTGCTGTACGCTGGGATGATTTTGGGCTTTAAAACTTAGTAAAAATATTTGATTAATTCGCTAATAATGCTCCTAAACATTTAAATATTGCTCTGAAATTTGTATGGAAACTGTTGGGAACTACTCCAAAAATGGGCGTGATTTGTCCAATTTCACTTTAGAAATTGATCGACTCAGAGTTTGATGATGATCAAGAATATATTTGTCTATATCAATCTGGAGTATTACTTTATGTTATAATCATTTGAATAACCACTGAGTGGAGACGGTAATCAGCAACTTCAAATTATATAGACTTGATATAAATCGCTTTGAGATGAAAATAGATTCCATTATCCAGAAAAATTCAAACGCAACAGAAGCGAATTTCGTAAGGATTATAAAAAGGATATTTTTGATCATAGAAAGTTTCTACCTCATATCAATATTGATAGGTATCTGAATTTGGCGTTACAACATAATCCCTAAGACAATATGAGTGTCAATATAGAAATTGTTTTTATAGATCGACTTATTGCATGGATTTTGTCTTTCTGAAGGTTGATGCAGCCTTGTTTTCCTTGAAGTTGTGGTCAACAACTTTATATACAGAATGATGTAACCTCAATGTCACTTTCAAATTTCTAGAGCACCCTGTAAGCAAAACAATACAAGTGTGGCAACAAGAAATAACGGCAATACTCGATTTATAATGCGATTACTAAATGGATATACACAACTGTAAGAGTTTTGTTTACATTCCAGTTTTAATTAGACTATAAAAAAAGTTTCTAGTTGTTTGATGCAAAACCATTTGGAGCGCTTCTTTTCTTATGATACTTTAACAATGCATTCGTTATCTAGTTTTTATTTTGACACTGTTATAACCATATATATATAAGTATATAAGGTAATTGCAACACGTTTTTGTAAATGCTTACCTAAGAAAGCGCATGCCTCTGAAGCTGTTAGCATCCAATCGAGCGATTTTGTTGTATGACAAGTTTAAAACTTTTAATACCGAGTTTCGAGCAAAAGTGCCTCTGAAAATATCACAAAGAAAAAAACATTAGTCACAATGATATTTTAGTTTTAATATCATTTTGATATTATTTAAACGATATTGTTTTTGTAATAAGTGGTTAGAGTCTTCTTTCTTAATGTTCAGAAATTAAATACTGCTCTTTGGTGTTACTAGTTTACCTGGACAGTTCCGTAAGGGCGTTATTTGACACATTGCACCAACCCAATTTCGATAGATCCGCTATATGCTGAGCTTCAAGTTTTTTGATTTTATTGAAACTAATGTCCAGGACCTCAACGGTTCGCAAGTTTTTGAATTGATTTTTATTTAAGTTTTCTAATTGATTGCCATGTAAGTCCAATATTTTCAGTTTACGCAAAGGCTGTAAAATTATTTTTTATAAAAAAATGTAATTGTTAATAAATAATAATAATAATAATAATAATAATAATAATAATAATAATAATAATAATAATAAAAAATACGTTCAAGAAGAAAAAACTTTTACTTGACCTTGAGAAATAAACTACTACACAGAAAACTTTGTTTGAAAAAATACCGACTTTAAGTAATTAGTTTAAAATTTTTCATCGCATTGAGAACTCATTTTTAAAAAGAATTGCAATTTGAATTACACAAAAAACTTTTATACATATTTACATAGGTGGGCATCGTTAATTAAGAATTTAAGTTCGTTAATCCGATAGAAGTTAACGAGAAACTTTAACGTCGTTAAAAATTTTACACACAAGTTAAAATATCGTTAATATCGTTAAATTTGTAATTCAGTTAGTTTTTATCTAATTTAATTTAATTTATTAATATCCAAGAAGACAGATCTTTTAGAAAATCATTCAAATTGCACTAATTCAATTCCTAATTCTTGAATTTTCCTTTTCTGTTATTGATTTTACTTTTTCAATTGTTCGTTTTATATTTAACTTACTTGAATTAACGTAAAAAATTTATCTCTAGTTAATTAACTTTCAAATTTTTAACTAGTTCGTGCCCAGCTTTGCATATTAATATTTATATTAAGTAGATCTACCGGAAACAACATTGTTGATCAAATTTATTTAATTTCAACAATATCCAAATAAACATTTAACCTAAATAATTTCAGAGTAGTTTTTAGTTTTTAATGTATAACATTAAAAAATGTTAAAAATTAAATTTTAAACATTTTTTTTAGACTTATAATGTAACTTACTAAGAACGAAATTGCATAATATTATTAAATATACAACAGCCATGATTGAATAATAAGGTGAGGAACGTAGAGAATGAGAACGCAAATTGAACGAACTCACCTCGATTTCGGCCTTATTTTGAAGTTAATTTGTTCTATTTTTTCGACAACAAACTACGTTGTTGTTTTAATTTACTTGATAATTGTAGCTACAGAAGAATTAAATTTTTAAAGAGAGAAATAATATCGATGTAGAGAGGGAGGATTTTCTACTTCTCTCATCTTATATTTATTACAGCATGCCACAAACCTGAAATGTTTCAATAGGAATACTGTTCAATGGTCCATTAATGAGTCGTAACGTTTCCAGTCCATTCGATAACTCTTGGCCAGCAAACAAATCTTTATTGACGTGTGTCATGGAATGTCCATCAACGATCAGTTGAACTACTTTGCCCAAAATCTGAAAAAAAGTATATTTTCATTAAAAGTTTGCGGGTAATGCATTTTATAGATGGGCTAAATAAAAACAAAAAACTGTCGTTCAGATATTAAAAAGAAATGCCTCTTGGGAATACTCGTAATCTGTTTTCCACGATTTGAGCGACTGTAAAAACTTATTTTGTGGAATTTCATGTAAATCTTATCATAAACTTTCTTCATTGTAAATTGTATACTCGATAATGCGAGGACATCGGTTAAATTGGATACAATTAAACGAAATTTACTATAATTAAAAACAAATATTTAAATTTTTTGTCGTCATTGACAAGCTACTTTAAAATCAGTTTTCACAAAAAAGTAAATTTATTAATGCTTAATAAAAGATAAATTTTCAATTTTAAATCTTACCCCGAAGGACATGGGCGTTATCGATGACAAATTCGAGCGTAGTATGGAGAGCTGTTCCAGTGTTTTATTGATGCCGTAAAATGCATAATCATCGATTGTTTGTACGGGTGTATCTTCTATCGTGAGTAGTCTGGCTTTAACCTTTGAGAATATCGGTCCATACAAACGCGCTGGAAAACTCAATGCAAATAAATTATATCGAAATGAAAAGTATTAATAGCTTAGACGCACCAAATTCTCCTTTGTATATTGTTAGATGTTCCACTGGGATGTCTAAAGCGACTAGATTTTGCAAAGCAACTGAGAGCGTTGCCAAATTGGTTTTCTCACATCTTATGTAAACTCCATCATCTGAACCCTTCTCACATATACATGGATAAATTAGTTTTGGCCTAAAATAAAATTAACTTTTTCAATTAGTTAAATATTTATTAACATCAAATGAATATTTTGTATTTTCAAAAAATTTATTAGAAATTTGTTTTGTTAATTGACATGGCTAAGACATTGTTAAATGACATACTTGGCTGGACACTTGTACTTTGGCTCGCCATGGACATACACACTACTTGCTTTTGCAAAAAAATTCACCACAACAATGAGACAACAGATGACGAACCGACTGTCATGATTTAGTTTTGCCATAACCACTTCGTTTAAATTTAAAGCTTTCTTTGTTTCTTTTAGATCATGTCATAGTGGCCTTCACTAGGTTTGTTGCTTCAGTCTTTTGATTTGTGCGTTCAATTTGTGGAACCTCTGGACTTGCTTTTGTTACAGACTTATAACACAATAAACTAGATCAGATTTTGAAGTCATTTAAATTTTCACCAAAACACTTCAAAATGTCTATAACAAAAATATAAAGTAATCACGAACGAATTAATTGATCACAGTCTAAACCTGAAGTTACTTTCGTCCAACACAACAAAAATGAAATGAGAGACAAAACACAAGAAGAAGAAAATGCAGACAAGGCAAGAAAAGAAATAAAAACAGCTTAAGCATAGGGTAAGCATAACAAGCTGAATAAAGTTTTTTTTTTGAGTTGGAATTTCTTCGTCGGAACTGATATTATCGGAACTAGTATTTTCGAAACTGGTATTATCGAAACTGGAATCAAGGCCGTAGCCAGACGGGCAGTATTTTGGTGGTTCAAACTACACCCAGAAGATTGCCATTATAAGTTTTTGTTAACTAAATTCGTTTTTTTAGGCTTATAAACAACTAAACGAAATTTTATATATTCATAACTTTTTATAACATTTCATTTGGATGATCTGCACGAAATCTTCAAATCAAAATATGGAGCGCTAGTGCTGAGTGCAGCGAACAACAACCACATGAAAGTGTTGTTGTACAAAATTATTCTGTTTGATGTTGTTCATGGTAAATAAAACTCAACTGCTAAATTTTCACCATAGTGAACAAATTCGTTTTTCTCTTTATAGTAATTAGAATGTTACAGAGTTGATAACTTTAATTAAAATGATATCTAATAAAAACCGCTAGGAGACTGATTTTTTTTATAACAGAAAAATAGGCACATTAAGTACAGTCGTCGTTCCCAATATGAATAAAAATAAAATTTTCCTTTTGGTTTAAAATCTCAACGGGAACACGTGTCAAACTGGCACCAAATGTCAATAAAGCTTTGGGCTATATATGGGTTTCAAGACAAGTAGCTAGTAGACCGAACTCGGTCAACAGATTAAACAGTCAAAACCAAAACTACGCATTTTTAAAATATCGAATAACATTCGAAATTTTATTTTCTACTTGACACACAAATTTCGATCAGTAGGACAGCAAATTGGCGTGAAACGTAAACTACTATAGCTGAAATTACACAAGAAAAAATATTTTTATTCTGTACAATTGACCTTGATTTAAATATTTCTGAAAAAATTTTATTTTCACATGGTAAATTTTTATTTCTTGTAACAACTGAAATGGACAAGACCTATTCCTATTTCATATGCAAGTAAATCTTATATTAAAATACGAATATGAATTCAACAAACCAGTAATAGCTATACAGTCGTGTATGGGTATAGTGAACACCTCAATATAGTGAACACCCAAACTTATCCATGAATACTCTAAATAGTGAATAATCGAAATGCTTTTCAAAATTTATGTCACTATTTGGAGATTAGTGAATAAAATTTTGATAGCAATAATAAACACAAAAAAGCATTGGTTATATACGACTACATACCAAATTTCAATATTGTAGTGCAACAATTTTGCGAGATATTGTGCTTTAAAGGGGAAAATTTGTCACGCCCACTTTTTGAATATACCAATTTTTAAAAGCCCCTATGTTCATACTTGGCCGCACACTAACACAACAACAACAACAAAATAATTCAAATCGGACGATCCGTTCTTGAGTGATGCGTGTTCATAGGTATGCCACTTTGTTTTATATATATACTAGCGAATGCCCGCCATGCGTTGCAATGCCACTTAGCAGTACTTCCCGGTACTTCCGTTAGTAACGGAACTTCCCGGTACTCCCGTTGGTTATCGGGACTTCCCGGTACTCACCGTTGTAGCGATTTTGAGTTATGGCTGTGAAATTATCGGCATACAAACTCAAAGACAAAATCCTAAACTTTTAGGAGCAATATTAGCAATGTCATCGTATATTTTCACTTAATTAAATAAATTGTGGGCGTAATAAGTGGGCGTGGCAAATTTTGTATATACTGTTATTCGTAACGGTGCATCCCGTTAAATGTTTTCTATATAGCACATCAAGTTTCTGAGCAATGGTGGTAGGGGTAAAAATGATCCACTCTTTTTTGAAAGTGGGCGTTAAATTGATCCAACCACGCCAATTTTTGGGGAAGTTATCGACAGTGCCAATACAAACTCAGTTACCAAATTTGAGATATTTAGGAGCAATATTAGCCACGTTATCGCATATTTTCTATTTTGTTTAAAGTTGGCGTTAAATTGATCCAACCTCGCCCATTTTTGGGGAAGTTATCGACAGTGTCTATACAAACTCAGATACCAATTTTCAGAAAAATTTGAAAATTTTACCTTTCAAGGGTTAATTTTCGAAAAATGTATAAATATATATATGTATATATATACATTTATAATAACAATATTACCATTTTTTATGGATTAAAGCCCAATCAATTACCTTTCATTTGGTAAACCATAGTCTTCAATACCTTTTATATGACACCTCACATGTCAAAATCCGTTTGTTTTTCCACGCTGTCGCAAAAACACAAAAGTGTAGGTGGAGGGAAAAGGGGCGGAGGAAGAGTTTATGTTTTAATTACTTATTTTTATATCAATACCAACAAAACTGCATCAATAACTTTTTCTTAAAAATTTCTATGTATGATTTTTTTTAAGGTGGGTAGTTTTAACATGTTTTTTTTTTTTGTTAAAACCTAAATTTCTCTCAGGGGGGTCCGAAATAGGTATGATAAGTGGTATAACAAATGAATTGATGCGGCTTTAATCCTGTCACATAAAAAAATGGTAGTTATAATAAATTTTTTCGAGAACACTTGAAAGGTAACATTTTCAAAAAAGGCTTATACCTTCTAACTTCAAGTACTTCCTAATATCTTTTATTTGATACCTCATTTGCTTACATCTGTTATTACGTTCTTGAGTTTTAACCCATGCAAGAAGGGTAACTTCTTTGGGGGAGCCGAGCGCCAAATTTTTTTTTTTAACTTATTTTTAGCTCAATACCAGCAATTCTGCATTTATTTTAATTTAGGCGTTTCACCGGTATACTGAACTTTTACCTAAATTTACAAAGCTATAATCTAGGCCTTACACAATTGCTTGTGTTGGCACATCCCCATTAAACAAGTAATTTTGCTATATAAAATTTTATAATTTTTGACAAAATGTTTAAAACATTTTTAAATTATTTTTTATTTTGCTTTGAATTAGGTTGGTATCAAAAGAAAATGTTTAAATTAAGAAAATTAATATAATTTTCTGACTTTGCAAACATTAAATACGTCAAATATTTATTATCGCGGCCCGTGAACATACCTTTTATTTATTGTATCATGGTATTGACCACGGTTGCCACTCTAATTAATTAAATTTTTTTTAGATTTCAATTATAAGTTTTATGAATATAGATTCTATTTATTACAAAAAAAAATAAGTAGAAAGTCATCTAACATTATTTTTTTTTTCAAAAGTTACTAAATAGCAAGAAAGTTACAAAGTCACAAAGCCACAAATATGTTATCAGTTTTTTTTTTAGAAATCTTCCAAGGATGGCAACCTTAGTACAAACAGTCAATTACCGAGGTATATAATCGACATAGTTCTTGCAGGGTTGTTTTAATACACTTTGGACTAGCAAAACAGTGTTACCACCTTCAAAAATTGTCTTCCCAATTTGGTTTAACAGCAAGAAAAAAGTAAAAAATTATATTCATTTATATCCAGTAACATGCATTTTTGAAATTAAGCCGAATTGTCTTCACACTTTGTCTCTTTTCTGTGACTTTTAGTTTAAATTCTGAATAAATTTTAAAAATTATTCAATAAACATGCTTATTTTTTTCGAGTGCATTAAATTACCTGTTTCAACTTAAATTTGAAACAGAACCGGGGAAATATGAACATTTTAAATACATTTAGTCGATTGAGGAATTTGACGTTCAGTAAAAACTACCACAACGAAAAATAAACCACAATAAAAAAAATAAACCAAACAAAACCGGGACAAAAAAAAGAAAAAACAATTTCATTAGATAATTAAGTGGCAACGCTGTAACAGAAGCGCCAATCTCGCCTACTATGACCGACGGGAGAAATACTGACTTCGCCCGATTCATGCCGCCATTTGCAAACCAGCCAATTGACGATGCCGCTACGCACACAATTACACGAGCGAAAGAAAATTTCGTATACGTACAAGGGCAAATGCGTAAGTGTGTGTGCCGAGGGAGAACGCGAGTTCAACGACGAAACGCACGAACATCGACGGCCATAATAAAATTGCCATTCAACAACGTTGGTCTCTTTCGAATTTCCTGGAGTTTTGAGGAGGATTACGGATAGCAAGTGCAGCCTCTATTTAGTTATATATTGAAAAAGAACACAATTTCTTCAGTTTGTCAATTGTGAAAAAATTTTAACAGAAAATGAGTTATCAAGTGGATTCCCTGAACGCTGCCCATTTGGAATTGCAGGGCACTGTCGGTGGTGGTGGCTCGGAGCTGCGTCGCCCATTCGATCCGACCGCACATGATTTGGAGCCATCGTTCCGTCTGACTCGATTTGCTGATCTTAAGGGACGTGGGTGCAAAGTACCCCAAGAGGTGCTTGGTAAACTGGTCGCTGCACTGCAACAAGATTACTCATTGCAGGATCAGGATGCACAATTTATGAATATGGCAATACCGCGGATCGGAATCGGCCTCGACTGTTCCGTAATTCCTCTGCGTCACGGTGGCCTCTGCCTCGTTCAAACAACGGATTTCTTCTACCCCATAGTCGACGATCCGTACATGATGGGCAAAATTGCGTGCGCCAACGTTCTGAGCGATCTTTATGCAATGGGCGTAACAGACTGTGATAACATGCTAATGTTGTTAGCGGTCAGTACCAAGATGACAGAAAAGGAGCGCGATGTTGTTGTGCCGCTGATAATGCGCGGCTTTAAGGATTCAGCATTGGAGGCCGGAACGACTGTCACCGGCGGTCAAAGCGTGGTTAATCCCTGGTGCACAATAGGAGGCGTAGCTTCGACCATTTGCCAGCCAAATGAGTACATTGTACCCGATAATGCAGTTGTTGGTGATGTTCTTGTACTGACCAAGCCATTGGGTACTCAGGTTGCTGTCAACGCTCACCAATGGTTAGATCAGCCAGAGCGCTGGAATCGCATTAAACTGGTCGTTTCAGAGGAGGATGTGCGCAAGGCATATCATCGTGCAATGAACTCTATGGCTCGCTTAAACCGTACCGCTGCGCGACTCATGCACAAATACAATGCCCACGGATCCACAGATATAACAGGATTTGGGCTCTTGGGTCATGCGCAGACGTTGGCGTCGCATCAAAAGAAGGACGTCTCCTTTGTCATACACAATTTACCAGTAATTGCCAAGATGGCGGCTGTGGCGAAGGCGTGCGGCAACATGTTCCAACTGTTGCAGGGCCATTCGGCAGAAACTTCAGGCGGTTTATTGATTTGCTTGCCGCGCGAACAGGCGGCAGCATATTGCAAAGACATTGAGAAGCAAGAAGGCTACCAAGCATGGATTATTGGAATTGTCGAGAAGGGAAACAAGACAGCGCGAATCATCGACAAGCCACGCGTCATCGAGGTGCCCGCAAAGGACTAAGCGCGTTGACGAAGTACACTGCAGTCTGCTTTTACTAATTATGTTATTTAAAATCTTCTTAATATTTTTGATTTTTAAAATTTATTTCAAACGAGCGCATTTTTATTTCAACAATTTATGTAATATTAAACTGCGACAGTTTATTTTAGTAACTTACGCAAATAGCGTATAAAACTTTACTGTCTTGTAAAGCAAAAGCTCTTCTCGTATTGCGCTTTATTACTATTTCTTTGTTTCACATTTAAACTTGAAGTATTTTACGTAATTTACTTCTAATACAAAACATGATATCCGATCTGGGTCCGAATATTAAATAAAAATAAATGTATATTTAACGCAATTGTGGCTTTTAATTTTGTTCTCTAGTGCACTAAATAAATAGGATTTTAAGGTCTTGTTTATTATGAAAAATGAAATGTTAGGGCTTTTTTAAACAGTAAAAAAGCGCTACTCTCCCGTACTTTTGTAAAATTTCAAATACTTGTATGTGACGCGATTCTGTATCTAAAACCCGTTTCGAGAGATTGATTTTCTGTAATTTTTGGAAATGCGAAAGATTACTTTCGTTTTGAGATAATTAAAATTTGTCGATTATATTCGATGTGTCTGGATTACGGTGCCAGTACAGTAATTTTTGAAGGCTTTGTCCAGGTACGGTTGTAAAAATCAAACGTCAGGTATCACTAATCTTTATTTAGATCAATGTCGAATTTGTATTTTACATTTTCTTTATTTATTTGTATTTATTTTTTTTGGGAGGTTATCGCAAAGTTAGCAGAGATTAATATTGCCAGCCCAAAACCTTTTCGTTAATAATAAATCAATTTTCCTTTTTAAAAACTATTCGTCGTCGGTATATTAAACAACTTAACGTTCCATACAAAATAAAGAATAGCATAAGAGGGAAGATTTCATCTTTGATTTTACTTTCCTTACTTCATCTACAAGATGAACTTGTAAGCTCATTTTGAAATAAATTTGATATACCCTTCGGTAAGTGCACTTGCACTTATATATTGTCGCCCTATCAAAATATTTTTAGATACAATTTTTTTTTATGAAATTGTACTTTGTTAAAAGTTAAAAAATTTTCTAAAATTTACAGTACATTTTCTTCATGAAAGCAGATGTAGAAGTTTACATGTTGCTAGAGGAATGACATATTCAGTTTTATTGGGTAGAATTTATTTTGTTGTACCCTGTCGAGCGAGTCAATCGGCTTTACAGTTCCCTGGAATGTCCTTATTTCCGGGAACCCTATAAAGTTTGATTTGTAGCTTTTACCCTCATAAAGAGAATTTTTAAAAGTCCGATATGAGCATATTTCTCTTCCTGTAAGAGCATACTGATACGAGTCTTTTGAGTGTCATAAAATATTGTCTTATAAGTGTTTAAAATGTCACTTTTCCGACTTTTAGTATACCTTTCGTCACTAAATGTGTCCACATCGTTCTTAAAAATTGTAATGGCTCTAATTTAAATTATTCCAGTTATTATTTATTTTATTATATTAAATTTATTTTAAAAGAACTACTTCAACTTATTTACTAGCAGCTTCAATCATAAATGACCACAGTTGGGCACAAACTGGTTCATTAACGAAGTTAAATTTTGTGCTTATTTTTAACTTTTCCGTTTATTACGAAAACCAATTAGAAGTTAACTAACTCACGTTAAATTTTGTCAGTTAATTCAAGTTAGTTAAATATAAAACGAAAATTCTTAAAGTAAATTTAATATCAAAAAAGGAAAAATGAAAAATTAATTTAAAGCAAACCGAATGATATACTGGCATACGAGTATGTTGCTTTCTTGGATGAATAAGTTCTTGGATGAACAAGATTTTGGATGAACAAATATTTCAAAAACAACAATTCCCTCCAGAGCTGCAGTGGAACGATTGTTTTTCACGTGCGAGGACTATCTATCTATTTATCTATCTATCTATCTATCTATCTATCTATCTATCTATCTATCTATCTATCTATCTATCTATCTATCTATCAATCTATCTATCTATCTATCTATCTATCTATCTATCTATCTATCTATCTATCTATCTATCTATCTATCTATCTATCTATCTATCTATCTATCTATCTATCTATCAATCTATCTATCTATCTATCTATCTATCTATCTATCTATCTATCTATCTATCTATCTATCTATCTATCTATCTATCTATCTATCTATCAATCTATCTATCTATCTATCTATCTATCTATCTATCTATCTATCTATCTATCTATCAATCTATCTATCTATCTATCTATCTATCTATCTATCTATCTATCTATCTATCTATCTATCTATCTATCTATCTATCTATCTATCTATCTATCTATATATCTATCTATCTATCTATCTATCTATCTATCTATCTATCTATCTATCAATCTATCTATCTATCTATCTATCTATCTATCTATCTATCTATCTATCTATCTATCTATCTATCTATCTATCTATCTATCTATATATCTATCTATCTATCTACTGCATGACATCGAGAAGAAACATATTAATATTATATAATTAAATAAAACAACAATTTACCCCTGCTTACAAACACATTTTTAATTTCTATAATTTTAATGCATTTTTATATATGTACTTATATGCATAGTTATATCTTCTTTTTATGAATTGTTTGCTTACAATTTTATATTTCGTTTTTGTTTTTGCTATAGAAATTTTAATTGTAACGACGTCAACATTTCAACGATTAACGAAGTTAAGTTTCCGGTTAATTTTTCTCGGATTAACGATGCCCACCTATGTTATTGACTAAATATTGCGCCTAAAATATTTTGTTATTGTATCTTGGATGCAATAGAACAGTAAAGCTTGGCGACGAACTATTGTACACATTTGAAGATAATACGTTTTTGTGATCATTTCAAGAGTCTGAGGGCTTTTGAAAGAGTAAGATTTATGACAGTTTCTTTACTCTTTTTAGAGTCCTTAAATACTGCATTCTACAAACAAAAATACTGAGAAATTACTGTATAAATTAAAAAGTGCATTTAACTTTTGCAACCGTAGTTTAAATCGCTCCATTTAAAACTGGTGACATTTTATGTAAATTAAATTTTTTATTTTTTAGAAGATCAAGACGAGATACAATTTGGATATACTGCAATTTATAAAAACTTGATAATATTAATAAATACGTGAAAATTAAAAAAAAAATTAATTACATTTATTTTTAGGAAAAAATGCTTGCTACTGTATTCGAAGCGATATTACTGTAGAACACCGTAATTACGGTGAAGTTAGCATCACTATCTCAGAGTGCTTTTGTATACTGGCATTAGAAGAGATCTTGTTGTATAACTTTTTTCTTTGTATCAATTGAGCGTGTGAGCAAGTGAATGAATATGTTGTTGTTGCTTACAAACTTGCTCTCTCAATTGCCTTTTGGGACTTTAAAGCATATTTAAAATTTTCGATATTTTAGTATACTGATCGTCGTCCGTCGCGCAACAGTGTTATTTTGAATAGATCGGGGCGCAAACGGTTTGCCAAAAAAAAAATATATATATACATTTATTTGGAAAAAAAAAGTGTAAAGTATGTCCGTAGAGAGAAAAAAAATTAAAGAAACATTTTGCCCACACCAAAAATACATACAAATAATTCCACACATACATGCATGCATAACACAAACTAAACCCACAAAGTTCGAATCAAAATCTGCAAAAAGAAGCGAATTTTAAGAATATATACATACAGCCATACATACATATATTAACGTATCTTGGGGATACTAACTGGATTCTGTGTGTGATTCATATAAAATTTAATTTAATTTAAATACACAATGATAGAATCATCTTGGCCAACAGATGTGAGCAACGTCTGAGTGCTTTTTGTTTTTATTGCGAATGCTTCAAAGCGAACGGTGGCAGTGAACTAATTATAGATATTTTCTCGTATTTAACATATCCAACATGTTTGTAGATACATTGCAAATGTGGTACCGTATGAAAAATAAAAGAATAAAACTAACCAAACAACAGCACCAACAACCATTGCGAAAAAGATGAAAAAGTATGTGACAATGAGATGCAATAACAACAACTACGCAATATTGAATAATGTATCAGTTTATCCGCTAAAACAGGCGCCATTGCCAGACATATACCTACTTACATACATACATACATACATACATACATACATACATACATACATACATACATACATACATACATACATACATACATACATACATACATACATACATACATACATACATACATACATACATACATACATACATAAATACATACATCTTACAAACAGACAAACTATTTGACAAACAAACAAAGTATTCGCCTTTAATAATATCGGGCCAGGTTTTTATTTATTAATTTGTTTAAAACTCAACCAAAATAAAATAAATTTTTGCGCATAAGTTGACTATGATTTTTGTATTCGTAATGTATAAAAAAACGACAATATCGTATGTGGTTAAGCATCCAATCCCGAGATAAATAAAATAAAATTATACAAAAAACAATAATTCATTTACAATTCAGTCGAAATAATTTCTTATTAGATCATTTCTTTTAATTCTAAAATTGGACGTTTTTAATTTAATAATCAACCGTTAAAAAAAACAAATGTCTTTTTTCCCGTTAAGCTTGTATTTAACAAATTTCATTTTCAAATATGCAAATAAATTTTAAGTGTTTAAAAATTAAATAAAACTAGTAGGAGAATTAACTTCTCTTTGCCTCCGCCATTTTAGAGATACCAAACAATGTGCTTCTTGTAGCACATATATGCTATATATTTCTATTACAAGTGGGCGTTGTTCTTATTCGATCATCATGGGGAATGATGAAATGATTATCTATTCTTGAACTATTTTAATTATTTTTTTTGTAGTTTGTATATAAGAGAGGGAGAGAGAAGTACATACATATATTGTCATACCTCCCACGCCCCCTTATGGGCGTGACAAATGGAAGAATAAACTCAATTTTTAATTGCCTTTAGGTCAGAGTGTCACAGAACAAATAACATAGCCATCTTGCATTATCTTTCAAACATATTTTCGTAACTTAATATTGTAGTTGTTATTTTTTTTAATCGATATGCTGAACTTTTTTAAATTGTAACTCAGAATGTTTTAATCGAATTGAGAATACATGGAGGGAGCTCTGCATATTTGAACAAAAACTTTGAAAACAGTTTTTAAAAATTGTAAAAAAAAAAATTTCGAAATCACAGTATTCCTAACTCAAAATTCCCGGGATTGGAAAAATGTCCGTGATTCGGTATTGGTTGCCTTAGTAGGTATTAATAATACCGATTTCGTAGTTTTTGTAGAATTAGTAAAATAATTGTTACGCTTCTTTGTACGTTTAGATTCAAAATGATATGCGTACATTTATATTTGACCTTCCAATAGAGGAATAAATAAAATGTAAATTAAAAAATGATCTCATTGTTACAAAAAATATCTTTTTATCAAGTAACCTTTTATGTTTAATTTTTATTGAATAATATTGAAAAAAATCACGCGAAAATTTTGAGTTGGCCTGTGTTATCTCAAGCAAGACAGAAAGCCTTACCAAAGTTTTATAAATGTTTAGTTTGCTTTTTATGAAATTTATTTACATTGTTGAATTCCTTTTTTACAGACGTTTATGTCGTTGTCGGAACAGTGTCGCTTTTGTCCTTCTACAAAATCTATACCGATGTAATATTTGTGTGGGTGGGAGGCACATGTTGATAGTTGGACTCTCATCGCAGCGGCAACTTAATACAAAAATGTGCTTTTTCATGTATGCCATGTATGCCTCTGGATCAATTCGGTTGAAGTGTCTTCACAAACCAGTCGTTTTTTCACTATGTATAAATGCATAATTTTGCAAAGTTTCAACACAACAAAGCGTAGAACTACAATAAGTCAAAATTGCAGAACATCACCTACGTATTTTCGCCGTTGTTGTTGTTGTTTTCTTTTTAATATATACATACATATTCAATAGCTATATCATCTGTATTCCGAAATTTTAAGATTTGTGAGAGACACCCGCGAAACACCTTCGGCGTTCTGTATTCGGACATTTCAACTTTTTTCGCGTTTCATTGAATTGATCTTTAGTTCGAGTTCGCGTTTTTTATTATACGTCGAAATAATAAAAATTGAAAAAACAAAAAACAAAAAACAAAAATGCGAGGTACAGACGATTTTTTCGTTTCACTTTGGGTATTGCTTTTGCTTTTGCTTTCGTTTTGTTGTGTTTTGAGTCAACTTGTATGAGATCATTTCATTTGAATTTGTGCAAACATTTTTACATGCTCTAATGCATGAATCCAGTTTTATGAACACCCTACATTCAGATTCGTGTGGTATATTAACTTAATTTACATACAAACAAATTGTTAAGTTTTGGAATTGTAAGTGTTACATTTATTCACTGTAGTTTGCAAATAGTTATCTCTTATTTAAAAAAAATCTAATATCTCAAAAATCAAGATTAAAAATAAACTTTTTTTACTTTTATACAAAATAAAATTATTTTAACTGCAAGTTTTCGAAACTCGAATATAAGAATATTAAAACCTCTACCTCCACACTTAATGTACATAAAACTCAAAACATGAAGTCCAAAAGTTTTTATATACCATAGCTAAGTTAAGCCTCTTTTAAGGGTTATTTTTTTAAATTTCGGTTGTAGGACGTCGAGAAATCTGAGGGTGGTTAGAGTTTAGAGTTGAATGCGGGCTGGTACGGGACCAAAATTTTCAGTCCTCATGGACCATTGTGCTGTCAGAATGAGGAGGAACAGATAAAGAAATAAAATATATAGATGGGAAAATTAAAAGATTGGTTCATACGCTATTTCCAAAACTTCTTTGTTTCACGAATGAATTTCAGAAGATTAGAGATATAGAGAGTATGAGTGTTATTCATGGTTACTGCTCCAATTTCATTGTAATATTTAAGGGTCGATTCTTAGTAAAGTTAGATTTTCCAGCTTGTTTAGACCAGAAATATATCATCCTGACATTTTGTTTTTGAAAAATATTTCAATAGACAACAACCAAACATTTTTTAGTTTGGTTTTGTGAACTGAAAGAACTGGGCAGTCTATATTTAACTATGTTAATTGAATGGATGGGGTGCACTATATCAGTTTGATGGACTGGCCGGACTGAATTGACAGGACGTTCCGACTGAACTAAATGGACTTGGTGAATTTGGTTACATCAAATACGTAGTGGGGTAACCATATGAACAAAAACATTTTGTATACGTTTTATTATAAGTGGGCGTTTTTTTTTTTTCGATCACTCCTCTGTAGCATTTTAATACTATTCGAATGCTAAATACAAAGTTATAACATTATTTACGGCCCGTGCGTGCGTGAGGTGTAGTGTATATAAATATATTCTAAATATGTAAATGAAAATCACAAAACTAACTTACACAAAAAAAAAATTTAATTTGACAACTAAATAACATTTAACTTTAAATCGGATAGCAGGAAGGAAAAGATATAAACCTCTTTATACCTTTATAATTGGAAAATAAATATAACCACATTATCTGACTATCAATTTTAGATCAGAATACATTTACATATCATATCAGTGTGCGGCAAGAAAAACACATCCCAAAAGTAACCAGTTTTGGGTTTAAAATAACGAAATATATACTCGTATATTCAAACTTGCTTGCTTCGAAGTCGGCAATATTGGAGATATGTCGTTCTTGTCGCAACAAAGCGATATACATAAATTGCGAGATATTGAATTTTTCACTAATGTAATCAATATACAATTTTCTATTGTAATTTGCAGAAAACATACATTGGACATGCAGTACACATCCAGTTCCGAGAATTATTCGTCTTCTCTGAGAGACTCGCCGTCAAAGTGGAATGGCAAAGTAAGGCACTTTAGAAATAATACAATAATTAGTTAGCATTTGAATAATTTTCATTTATCTAACTAAAGCAGAAAAGGAATGATTTCCTTAGTAGTCTCTCATTTAAATACATTTTGTCTGTCATATTTTTCATAGATACGCTTAATTAGATTCTAATAACCGGCATTGGGCGGTTTTTTTAAATTATTTTAAGTAATTAAGTAGATTCAAATTTGAAAACTGTTTTTTTCCCGCGTTTTCCGTAATTAAAT
Source organism: Suillia variegata (assembly GCA_949127995.1). Classification (NCBI taxonomy): domain Eukaryota; kingdom Metazoa; phylum Arthropoda; class Insecta; order Diptera; family Heleomyzidae; genus Suillia; species Suillia variegata. The sequence continues at coordinate 38,673,551 of OX421842.1, forward strand.
TTATGATTAATGGGATACTTTCACACCATATCTTAGCATGTGGAACTTCCCGTTACTTCCCGTTTAGGGTTATATAGTCATCATATAGGACATCTCATTTGCTGAGGTACAGCAGTTGGAATTAAAATGATCCAGCCACGCAAATTTTTGTGAAGTTGTCGACAAAGACCATGCAGATACCAAGTTTTATATTTCTAGGAGCAATATTAGCATAATAGTCGAATATTTTTTGAATTGTACAATTTTTGTGGGAGTATGTAGACTACGTGATGAAATCGTGTTTTGACAACCAAAAGAGAAAGCAGTCAACAAATGGAGTTATTAAGCATTTCGCTATTAAGTTTGTATCTCAAAGATTGATAACGTATTTTTAGAGAAGCAAAAAATCATTAAAGCAATATCAACATTTTTTAACTTTAAACTTAACCAGAAAAGATAAATTGGCCCTCGATTAAAAATGGTTTAAATGGTTTATACCCTTTTCGAGTTATTATAAGGTTCCATCCGCTAGTATTTGTTGTATAATATAAACTCTTGGCGGCATTTTCTTTAATTTTGGGAATGTTGCAGACTTTTTTAAGGGTTAATTTTGGTGAGTTACATTTAAAATTTAAATCAAAATGAACCAAATAGAATATGAATATGATAGCATGAAAACTTCCCAAGTAATAGATATAAATCAATCTGTAGGCATAAGATTGTTGTAGTCCTGCTCACTTTTTCTAAAGCTATAAACTAAATTTCTACTATAATATGTATGAAGAAGAGAGAGAGAGAGATTTTCAAGTTATAGTTATTTAACGAAAAAGTATCTACCCACCTATTTTATGATTATAAGTCGGCAGTAAACATTAACACTTTTCTTTACGAAAATTATTTCATCTTCTTAACGTTCTTCATTTTAAGTAAAAGTATTAAAAACAATTGCAATTTAATTTAGATAAATATTTAACTACTTATTTTGATTTATTGATGCACCAACTATAACGAATCCACTTAATACGAATATACGCATACTTGTGTATACTATTAAAAACATTTTTAACTAAGTATGTTATTTTGTACAGGACGACAAAGGATATGTGTATAAAAAATCATCGTATCAGTATTCGGGTTCTGGAAACAACAACTCTTCGTATTCGAATAAATCGATAGATCAAAATGTTGATCAATTAGATGCGCTGTTGGAAGACCTCAAGAATGAACGCCAGATTACGAGGGATAGAGGTATGTAAATTATCAGTTAACTTTTATATATCGAAGGTACATTTAAATGTAATAAATATTAGACTAATGGCGAATGCCCGCCATGCGTTGCAATGCCACTTAAAAAAATGGTAGCAGAACTTCCCGGTACTTTCGTTAGTAACGGAACTTCCCGGTACTCCCGTTAGTTAGCGGAACTTCTCGGTATTCACCGTTGTAGCGATTCTGAGTTATGGCTGTGAAATTATCGGCATACAAACTCAGAAACAAAATCCCAAATTTTATGGAGCAATATTAGTAATGTAATCGTATATTATCACGTAATTAATCAAATTGAGGGCGTAATAAGTTGGCGTGGACAATTTTGTATATCCTGTTATTCTTCCCGGTGCATCCCGTTACATGTTTTCTATTTAGCACATCAAGTTTCTGAGCAAATGGTGGTAGGCGTAAAAATGATCCACCCTTTTTTGAGAGTGTGCGTTAAATTGATCCAACCACGCCAATTTTTTAGGAAGTTAATGACAGTGCCAATACAAATTCAGATACCAAATTTCAGATTTTTTGGAGCAAAGATACATTAATTTTTATATATATAGATTATATTTTTTAAAGATCAAGTCTAACTCTTTTCTTCTTCTTCTTTTGATGTTTTCTAGATCTTTTATCATCATCAGCGAACTATAGAACTATGTAAGTATACAATGTAAATTCGATTACGGGAGTAGACTTAGAAATTAATAGCCCAGACGTTAACTTCAAACATTTCATCTATTGTAAGTACTAATTATTTGACTCGGTTTTCACATTAGGAATCTTTTTTAGAAATGATCTCTCCAATATGTTTGAAAATTTATGGTAGTCAGTGGGAGCTAAATCTAAAGAATAGAGTTTAGAACCAATTTAGTGCCTTTATTTTACATGAGAATGTATTTAATAATTATATTGTATTCAAAGTGACTCGTTGATCGATTTTTTGCATTAAATTAAGCGATCATTTCTTTAAAACTAAGCCCTAGAAAATAAGATCTTACACAACAATGACTAAATTCAACGACTGGTCATGTCAACATATTCTCCAGACCTAGCCTACTACAATTATTTCCTATTATTAAACATAAAGAATTGATTCTGCGGTTAGAGAATTATCTCCAACAATTAACATCAATAAAGAATTTGAGAAAGTGTATTTTTTAAAAGGGATAACAAAATTTAAGATATGTACCGAAGTAAAAAAAGATTATGTTGACTTATTTTGTAGTCTATCCTCCCTCGTATTTATACACTAGAATGTGTTTTTAACATTCTTGAAATAATTTTGTGTTGTTTTTTATATTTAGAGAACGAGAAAGAGGAGATCCCGCAGGAACGATAACTAAAATTACAAAAGTTATCAAAACATCAAAACACTCTGGCGGAAGTCAAGCACTAGACGACATTCAGAACTTTCCGACTCCTGACTACAGTACTCTTAAATCGAATGGCTACTCCAGCTTACAAAATTCAATGAAATTTGACGATTACGGAACGAAGGATAGCACATACAGCACCCGTAAGTCTACTGATAAATATATACATACATATGTATGTAAGGACTTAACAAATTAAGAAATACTATTGTATCCTTAATATTTTGTTTATGTTAATCAAGAACAGTAAGAGGATAATTTAATCTATGGCGAAGCATAAAAAAAACCCTGCAATATTTAAAAAATAAAAATATAAAAAAATAATTTATTTCACAAATTGTGGGAGCAACAGGTGGGCGTGGCAAGTTTGATATAACCTATTATTCCTTCCAGATGCATTCCTAAATATGTTTCCGACATAACGCATTAAGTTCCTGAACTATTGTGATGGACGAAAAATTGATCTGACCTATTCTAAAAGTGACGTTAAATTGTTCCAACCACGCCAAATTTTGGTGAAGTTGCTAACAGTGTCATAATTTCACAAATTGTGGGCGTTTTTGGTGGGCGTTGCATATGGTTTAGAAGCGCATAGGGTACAAAGAAAGAATGCAATAAAGATAGAAAGAGACATAAAGTTTCATACTATTTATGTATATAGATAAATAAACGATCCAATATATCCCTATTGCATAAATATTTTTTTTTAGAAAATCTAACATCAGAGAACATTTACGAAAGCAAAAATAAAATTTTAAACGATGTTGAAATCATCCCGTCAATGACAACAATAAAAACGTCTACTCCCTTGGATGAAGATTTGCAGAATATCGCCTTGTCAGATGGCATTTTACCAATACCAGGAACAAAGGTTACAACCACGGTGCGCACCTACACATACGAAATACCGGCCGGTGGAACTAGCACCAGTAACGTTATCAGTAACCGCAGTCATCAGATCCAAAATAGTCTCAATTACAACACCATCCAACAACAAAACGAGTTGAAAAGTGGAAGCCAGCTTAGTCCAAGCCCTTCTTCCACAATACCACAGACCGTAGTATACAATACAGAAAGCTACTCTACCATCGATAGAAAAAATGATCGTCCGATCGTGTCAAACCAGACGTATGAAGTAAGAGAACATCGTGAAACGAATACAATGCGTAATGGCTTACCGTCGCAACCAACTCGTAGTCCGCCAGGTGGGCCTACCAACACAATTGTCTACAATGTCCATAACACTACCGAAAATATTCACACATTGCCAGAACATAGAAACTATCCGCGTATTCCACCGGTTCACGGTCAACATGGACCAATCGGTGGACCCAATACCCCTCCACACGACAATTACCCATCGGGTCCCACGACTAACCGTTACTACTACCATGAGTCCACAAATTCGACCAACACTATTCGTGAACCAAATGCACCAATGCAACCGAATGTGACCCATGTCACTCATGTCACACATAACTCGCCGCCGACATTTCCGCCGCATAAACAATCGCCCATAGATTATCCGCCACGTGGAGATGGATATTCACCGCAAGGGCCCCCCAATACTTCTACCATGACTTATAAGTACTCTTCTTCTACAATGAACTCGCGTCGTGGCAATGACTTTGGAACTCCATCGCCAACTGGACCTCTAGCCCCATTTCCTGTCGATGGAGTAGAGTTTCCTCCAACAAATGGGAATCCACCGCAAAGAGTTGATGACCTGATGCAGTCATTTGGAAACGTAAGTTATTGAATTAATTTATTTAGACACATGTCAAATTTAAACTCGAAATAGGATAACAGTACTATTTTAGATTACTCTTGAGTACATAGATTACTCTGTACAAATCGTTTTTTTTTGCGCAATTCTTGTCTTCTTTTTAGGTCCTTATCATAACATATTGCAGACACATATGTATATATTGATGGTATTCATTTGTATTTTTCAGGCTGACACTGTTGACAGATCTGACATTCATACTCCACATCGCAAACGAGAAATAGAAACCGCTGTCGCATCACCCAATCAACAAAATATCCCAACCGTTAATAGAGCTGGAAAAGAAGTCTATTACCCGCCAGGGCATGAGACAACAATGATCAAGAGGGAAGAAATGCATGCCGGATCTCAAGCTGGAGTAATAAAAATATGACTTAACAATTGAATTCACTTAATTTTAAACTAACCTTTTTGTATTTGCAGGGTCGTTGGGCAAAGGGTTCAGGAATGTATGAATACGAGTCCGGTTACAAATCAAAAACCAAAACTAAGTCAGGTGGGGCAATGGTTCCCGTTTGTCTACCTTTGTGCTGCGCAATGCCTTGCTCCATCATGTAACTGGTCAATTCGAATCGATAGTTGCAAACGAATGTACATATAAAACGGATTGATATTATACATAATAAATATAACACTTGAAAATGTTGCTGCTTTCTCCTAGAACATCGCTCAATATTATAACTGACTAACAATGTTAGATATTAATGTTATCGACATATTTGATTTGCTTTGAGAAATTGTTAATGCAAAAATATTATTCTTCTCTTTACTAATTGTTTCTTGCGCTCAGAGTCAATGCCCGTTTGAAAGAACTGCAAAATTTCAAACAGAACTATAAAATCAAATGTTCCTTACGCTCGCAATAATAAATTATTTCACAATTATAAATTATCGTATCAGTAATGTACGGCAATATTTAAATAACTAAATAGAATATACAAAACAAAAATTTAAACGAAACGAAATGAAATGAAATGAGTTTTCCTGAACTTCGTACCAACATTTTGTATTTGTTTATTTTTAACGGGTTTGACGCACAATATAAACATCGAAATATTAAACCAAATTTGTGAATCAATGTAATTGTTACCTAATTTGTATATAATATGTTATTAATAAAAATCTAATAAATTTATGCTTTATGCAGTTCTAACAACAAAGCATATGTTTTATTAAAACTCTTTACATGTATATGTATTTATATAAAAACTTGTAAGAGAATTATCTTCCGCTATTCAAAGCTCAAATACCCTGCGTTATTTAAGAGACACTAAGGAATGTGCTTTCTGCAGGACATACGAGTATGTGCTATATGTCTATATTACATCTATACACATCTAAAATTTGTCCGATCAATTTTACGCCCACGACTTTAGTTTTATAGGAAACATATGAGCCTAGAAGAAATTTAAGTATGTGAATGCGCTCGCATTCTGACCATTGGGTATACCGAGTTTTGTATTTCATTCGAAACGCCCACAATCTTTTAAAACTGTTTCTAATTATATTTTTAAACAATTGAAAAAAGTAAGTTTTATTTTTACTTATCACTTTTATTTTAGCTGAAAGTTTTATTCCGTATTTGCCGCTTATATCACTTGAAGGCGTTTCTGTTTTCTTTTCATATACATACGAGTACATATATGCGCTTTGGTTGGTTAAAACATAATATTGTATATACAAAAGTAATGTTATTCCTATATTTATTAATATTCATTATTTTTAAATTTTGGTGTCCTAGTCGTAATTGAATTAAACATTTTAATATTGAATTCTTTTTTTTAAGATGCAGAGCAGGACTACTTTGTCATCAGCTTTTTTAATGTGACGAGCATTCTTCGATAGAAAACCTAAAAAGATGATTTTTCACAATATCGAATTTATCCGATCTACATAGTTAACATATTAATATTTTTCTTCTTTTGGTCCCAGTTACGTACGCTATAGCAGCCAATTATAGTTCCAAAAGACTAGCTCCAAATTATTATTTCTAAGCACACTAATCGATTTTCAAATGAATTTTTTTAAGACTTGAACTTTCTCGCATTCACAACATTAGTCAGGAAGTTTCTGTTATTCAATTGAACTATTTATTTTGAAAATTTAACATTAAAAAAAAATTATTTATTTATTTATTTCAAAAACAAAAAAGAAAATCCGTTTTTCTAAATTAAAATAAAAGTTACTAATTTTCCGCTGCAATTTAAATTATATTTAATAAAAATAAATATTTATAAATATATATTGATCTTTTTTATAATTTCTTTACTTAGAGACGAATGGAAAACAAAATTAATTTTACAAAATTTACTTTTATTTTCTTAAGCTATTAAAAATTAGTTCAAACCAGCAAACAGATTTTCTCATAAATCTCAAGGGATTTGTATATATATTAACATTATAACCTGCTTTATAAGCAAAGATTTCATAACTAATTCTTAACGTTTAATTTCGATCTTTGAAACCACTTGAATGATGTAAATATTTATATCGTATGCATTTTTTAATTCGTCTGTTATAATTGTTTTTTTTTTTTGTCAAAACTAGTAACTAGTAACTAAGAGAATTTAAAAAATACTGCATTGTAGGTTTAGTTCACTTTTCGATTTTATTGAAAAAATTTATGTAATTTTAATATAACAATTGGAATGTGGAGATTTTTTTTATACTTTGAGATCTTTAAACATGATAATAAAAAATTAAAGTTAGCTTGAATTCCATAATATTAAAAATAATGTACAAATTTCATGCATTAAATTTCAGATGAATATATTCGGGCAATACTGTTTCTACACAGTAGTAGTCCAGCCGCAATAGTACAAATTTGTGAACATAATATCAACTTTTTTTCAATTATTTACAATAAAAAAATTTAATTAGATTGGCATTTTTTTCTAAATCATTAATCACAAAGGCCAGATTTGCTAAGCAACGCCTTATCAATCTTGTTTCAACAGTATTGAGGAATGTATGCTACAAACTAAATTGAGATAAACACGAGATTCTTTAGAGTAACGATATTAACTTTTTTGTTCGGCAATTTTTAATTCAGCCAAGTACCAAGTAAACGCTGGAAATTCTTTAATGCTGTATATTTCGTATTTAATGGAATTGATTCCATCCATTTCGATTTTACTAATACCATTCACTAAGTTTTCATATCTGCAAGAAATTATTAAAATTATGTTTTTTATTTAAGTGAATATTAACTTAAAGAATATAATAATAAATGTAACGTACCTTTTAGGGTTAGCTTTTTCTTTTTGGTGTTTAAGCATCATATATCGTGCTATATTTATTGGATACCGTGATATAAATAAATTGGCGTGTTTTAATCTAGAACATTTAAAAATTGAACATATATAACAAATTAAACATATATGATTTATTTATCGTTTTTAAGTTAATTCGCTTATTTTCACAGAAATATTAATTAATTATAATTGATAACTGCTCGCGGATGGCGACTAGCTATCCAGAACAGTCCGCGAGGAGGCTGTTTGTCGGTTTAAATAAGAAGGTAACAATGAACCTACGACGACTAATGAATTCGAACAAACAACGAAGTTATTAAGCTATTCTGTAAGACGTGAATATGGATGCCGTATTTAAAATTTCTTTAAATATTGCCATCAAATCTATATTACTTTTTAACTCAAAAAGGTTTTTTGAATTTTCTCTTTTTACATAGAAAAGAATCATGTAAAGATATGTTAAAGAACCAAAAAAGAATAAACAAAATCAAGTCGTAAATAATAATAATAATAATAATAATAATAATAATAATAATAATAATAATAATAATAATAATAATAATAATAATAATAATAATAATAATAACAATAATATAAGTATATAAATTACCTGTTGGACATATCGTCATCCTCGCCACCCCAGCCAAAATACGAATTCGAAAATCCATTAACAGCTTGGAAGTGCGCACGCGTCATAGCGGAAACTCCACCAAAAATAGATCCATAAGGCAATCTGAAAAAACCGAATTAATTATTATCATAAAACAGAATGGTTAATTTAGAATTATTTATCAAAAACACTTAACAATAAAATTAGTTAATAAATTTCTTCGTTTAGAGTGTACAGTAAAATGTCTTTAAGTTAACAAGAAATAATATCGATGATGTGAACTTACTTAAAGTCTAACGTGTCGATGGCGACCGACATATGCCGTGGCTGACGCGGACAATTGTAAATGTTGCGGTCATCTAAAGGCAGCAAGTCCACATCGTGGAAGATGAAACAGTCCCAAGGAAAGAGCTTCAACGCTTCAAGAAATCCGATGTTCATAAGAGCGGCTCGATTAAAGGGCTTTCCATTAGTCTGTTCGATAATAAAGATTCTATAGGCAATGCGTTGACGCATTAGGAAAGGATGAATGTTGCGCAGGAACACTGAGAGATGGGCATAGCGGTCACGAAAAGGAACAACAATGGCAACGTGATGCTTTGACAAGCAGTCCTTCGGTTCAAAAGACCCACCAGCTTTTAATAAAGGCCCCAATTCGGCTTCGACCAAATCCAGAGATTCCAGTGTTGTATTCGGGGTAATTGGTCCACCTGCAGATAAATTATTTTTTGTTAAACTCGACTCAAAAACATACGATTAGCTTTTTTTTAAATTAAACTACATTGATAAGAGATTGATATGATATATTAAATGAAAAGTGATTGATTCAGCAATAATCTAACGGGAACTAATTAAGGTCAAAATAAAGCTTTTTTTTTGAAGTTGCCTATAACTTAAACATTTAACATGTGATAGAAAATAAAACTATCCTCAATAGCTTTCATATGACACCTCATTTTCCCTAATCCGCTGCGAATAAGGATAAATTTTCTAAATTTGAACCTATTATTTTTTTAACTTTGAAGGGGTTAACTTTCCACCGGAGTCCGACTGGCAAACATTTTTTTTTTTGCATTCGTGTTTTTAGCCAATTATAGAAATTTATATATATTTTATTTTTGGGTCGGCCCATAAAACTTCACAGTTATATTATTAATGCATTTGATTTTTTTTTCGTTTGTAAAGGGAACTTATTTAGTTTCCTTTTTTCACTCAGCCCTTTAATTATATATAAAAACATAAATCGTTTTCTAAACCTACCGTTTTGAAGATCTGAATCTCTGCATGAGAATAACATTGAAGCGGTAAATTTGCTGTCCCAATTGGAAAAAGTCCCAATAACACCAGCACCATTCAGGCGAGTAATATTGTTTGGTGGCTTCTGGGTTTTGGTATCCGCCACAGATTTTTCGTGTTCATTTATGGTGGTACCATTTAAAATAATAGTTGAGTTTCTTGCAAATCGCTCCCTGGCATGATTCGTCGGCGGTGAAGCCGCTATGAAGTGCATCGAATTCAACTTGCTGGAATCGTTAAATATTTTTGCATACTTGTGTACCTTTCGAATACTTAAAAAAATATTAATTACAAAAGGGGGAATTAACTGAGTTGTGAAGGTACCTGAGCCTACTGAAGGACGAAACCGTTTCTGATTTATAGCCCATGTAGTTGAAGACCAAATTAAATAGGAGCAGCAAGCAGATACCACATAGCAGCAGACGCAGGCCGTTGGCTTTTGTGAACAGATTCATGACGTCCAGCACTGCAACTTCTCAATAAGAGATGCAATTGAAGAATACTCTCATTATCTTTTTATTGTTGTTTTTGATTAAAAAACAACTTTAATACTTTTTATTATTAATCTTTAGTTTGCGCAAAGTTCTTTCAGCAGTGGAAAATGACATTTGCATTCAGTTGCAAGTTTGCGCAATGTCTTCTTTATGATGACATTTGAAAGATTCATTAGGGTTGCAAGCTTAACGATTTTTTCAAATAGAGCAAGCGATAGACTATTAAGTTATCGTCATCAAATAGTCGATACATTTATCCCTATTTATATAGTATTTGGCTAAAACTATATAATTCAAATTTCATCGACAAAACTATATGCTTTTAAATCCCTTCTATCATTTAAATGATTCATGAATGTTGTTGCAATACAAAAATATTTATATAGTGTTCATTTTAATATCTAAATAACATAAGTGGTCTTCATGTCAACATAATTCGCAATAATAAAGTTTGAATTCTTTTCCAAACGAAAAAAAGAGAGTTAAGAAACTGTAAAGTCAGATTAACAGAACTAAGTTGGGTTTATTACAGTTCCACTACACTTGCACAAGAAAAAATAAAAAAAATTCGTTAGTTGCACACACCACAAATAACTTATACATGTTACGACATCATCACATCGAAAAGTTTCACATTCTGCGCATGTCGTCACAATTGACCCTCTGAACAGCTGATCGTCTGTCTGTTATTATTATATATATATTATATTATATAGATTATATTTTTTATTGTTATTATTGCAATAAAACACTTTTTATTTAACACATCAAAATGGATAAAACGAAAACAAAAAGTGGGGGTCAATTGTGATGTCATATACCATCATAAATCGTCATGGCATCATAGTGGACATGCCCAATCGAGTATGAGGAAAATATTCAACTATTTACGTGCATATCAAACACTATACACGAAAATGCCTCAAAACTCTCCTTTACGTTAACTATGATTTAGTAGTTAATTGTAACTACAAAAGTTTTGAATACAAGATTTGAAATGGTTATTTGCACTGAAAAAAAATTTTTAAATTTTTTATTCGCATATGAAATGGGAGTTTATACAGGAGAATGGCGTGGTTTTTATCCGATTTTGTGCGCAGTTGTGTGTTACATTGAATGGAATTTGCTAAATTGAAGTATTGCTTAACCTTTAAAAGCAAAATTTTTTTGTTTGAGCTGAAATAAATTAAATATATAAAATAAACTTCTTTGTTCTTCAACATTGTTCATAGGTGACCCTTACCTGAACCCGATCCATTATATCCGTTTGGTTACAAGCGGAATCATTAGGCTCCTGGAAAAGTTCATTTCGTACCAAATATATTTGTTTTAGCAAAAATAAAAATTTTTTTTGAGAAAAATTAAAGACGTTGCAGGAAAATGAGCGTAATAGTATAAACATTGGCATTGGCGAAGCTGTTTTTACAGGCAAAAAACACAAATGTATTCAAAATTTTTTGGCAGCGAACTTTTGTACGGAATGTAAATTTTGGAAATTAGCATCGCGGCTTTACTTTCTTGACAAATTCTGGTATATGTTCAACGTTATACCAGCGAATGTCGAGCGGCGGCACCGGATAGACATTGGGCGATGACGTTTCGCATCAATTTAAACTCAAAGTAATCTTGACCTTTTCTCAAAATCCGGAATCATCGCACATAAGAAACCATTTATCACAGTGCGTTTTGTCTGACATGCATTCAAATAGTGTTTTATCTTTATCGCACATATTTGCTCGTCAACACACAATCTTGCTTTCTTTGGAACTTTCTGAAAATTTATGTTAAGTGTAGTGATGATTGGACGTATCGTAGACTGGATCGTTTTGTCCTATCGAACCATATATTTAATCTGCTTCTAAGACACGATTAAGTCAATGCCTAATGATCGGTTGATGTCTGTTAATAGGATGTTGTCGTTGGCTGTTGATCAGATGTCGACGATTTTTGAACACGATGCCGGTGCGGAATTGTATCTTTTCGTGATGATTTCGTGTCATACAATCCAAAATTGGCTTGAAACCATAGTGACTCCAATACAAATCGGTCGATCGCCCGATTACATAATAATTGATTTCCATGATTCGTTTTTTTTCGTCACGCGTGGTATTCAGAAATTATACGTTGAAATGCATACAGGTTGCTCTGTTCGACGATATATCGTCTGACATGAAAGAAAAACTAGTAAGAGAATTATCTTCGGATATGCCGAAGCTCATATACCATTCGCCATTTCAGTGACACCAAAAATGTAATTTTTAAGCACATAAGTGCTACATGTCACTATTATAAGTGGGCGTTGTTTTTATCCGATTAAGCCCCTTTTTGGTTAGTAGTTTTCCTACCAAAGTGTTAAATACCGAATTTGAACTGGTGTAGCTACACTGTAACTATTATATTTCCGCATAGAAAGGGGTGGATTGTATGGGAAGTGGGCGTGTTTCTTACCCGATCACGCCCATTTTTTGTGAGCAGTTTTGTGTTACTACTAAAGTGAAAACTATCGAATTTGAACTGGATATCTGCACTGGAACTATTTTAATAAATTTTTTTTGTCGTATGAAAAGGGGTGGTTTGTATGGGAAGGGGTAGAAGTTTGAATCCGATCTTGCCCATCTTCGAACTTAGCCATAAACTACGGCTGTTATCGCTGGGACAGACGGACGGACATCGTTAAATCGACTCAGAATCCGACGCTGATCATTTATATATATACTTTGTCATACCTACCACGCCCCCTTCTGGGCGTTACAAACGGAAGAACAAACTCAATATACCATTCGGTACGTGCACTTGCACGTGGCAGCGTGGACAGCGCTGTTTCGGAATACGCTGTTACTCCTCGCTAGAAACGTTTAAGACAGGCTAATAAAAAATGAAAGACCAACTGAACAATTTTCTTGTTGTTATTCTTCAAATAGGCCGAATTATTTGTTCATATATCTTATGTAAAAATAATACTTTTGCAAAATCTTAATTCTGTATTTGTTTTCTCTATTATTAACATTTTTCCATTTTGTTTAACTTAATATTACAATTAGAATAAGCTTGGAAATGCTAATAGCAATAGTGGAGATATTAAAAAGGTTTGCCGACAATAACAATTTTTTTATTTAGAATTTCTTTCTCTTCCTTGTTAACATACATAGATACATTAACATAGATATGTTAACAAAGATATAATAACATAGATATGTTATCATAGATACATTAACATAAATATGTTAAGATAAATATGTTAACATAAATATCTTAACATGTGTTATCATAGATATTTTAATATAGTTATATTAAAACAAAAACAAAATTCCTTAATCTTGGATGTTATGTAAAAATATCCTGATATTGCGAAAGAATTCATAAAACTGCAAAATGAGTATTTGTATCTGCAATTGTGCTTCATACCGCCCCAGAGGATTGCTGTGATCTCTTAAAATACTCTGTTTCACTTTTTCATTGGTTTCCTTCTCCATTAATAAAAAGGCTTATACGGCAGCACACATTGATTTTTTCCAACGATTTATTTAATTTGCACAACAAAAATTTAAGTTTGCAATTTATGAAATTGTTAAATATTGTCAATAAATAACAACAACAAAATTCACAGAACAGGAACTGAAGAACAGCTGATTAAATGTTCGGTTTTGTTTATCTTCAAAGAGAGGTAAAAACGAATCAGATTCCGAAACACCATTTCAAATCAAAATTGATTTGCAATTCAGACTTGGTTCTCGGAGAAACCCTAAATAAAACTTCTTATCTTTTTATATAGAATTTAGAATTCTTAAAATGACCAGACTATCAAAGTGCAAATCATTACACCACTGAAATAAATATATCATAAATATAAAAATTTAATTAAAGGCCGACAAAAAGATAGAAGGCCATTTGCAACATAAATTGCAAAAGGCACTTGGAAATTACATACAATATTTAGTTTCAAGTCGATAACTCTTAATTTTACTACGCTCGAATGCACTAATTGTTGCTGTCTAAAGGTAGTCGAATATATTCCAAATCCTTTAAAATAACAACATTACTTTGGCTATTGTGGGTGTACTCAATTTTAAGGATCTTGTCTTCACCAATGCAAGGATCATAAAAGCCCGGTAATTCGCTCTGAAAGAAATATAATTGTATTTCATGTATTTAATGTTATTAAAGAAAATGATTAATTTCGAACCTTAGATGCGTTGTACAACAGAAGCAAACCGTCCCTCACCAAACATTGCAACGGTATGGTTACATCAATCCAGCTATCTGCACGGAAGTCTGTGCTAGGATTGGTTCCTGTCGCTTCCTCATTTAAAGTGCCGTATGTCGCCCGCCTTATAATAAGACCACCGCGATTTGTCTCCTCCGATACGATGCGTTCAAATGTGTGCTTCATAAGATCGATGGCGGCACGTGCCTCCTGTCGCTTAATAGCCATACGCTGTTCGTTGTTTCGTTTCGTCTTTTCGATTTCCATATTTTTGCGCTCCTCCTGCATTGGATCGATAATGGATTTTTTAACGAGAAAATATACCAAGACAGGCGTAACTGATGCATAAAATATCGCTGCCGGTACGATTTCTTCGCTTAGATGAATGGGGAACACGTACGATTGGTTAGAACGAATTAGTCTAAAATAATTTTAAAGATTAAAGAACATTAAATTTAAATAAAAACAAAGAAGCCTTACTTGAACTTAAGCATAACCCCGGAAGGGACACCAACTGAAACAGCAGCGCAAACGGAACTGTATTTGGAAACATTCTTCTCGGCTCCATATTCTGCTAAAAAGCCAAATGTGCCAACTCTGGAAGTAAAAAATCACTCTTTTTTTAGTTCTCATTTCTATAGAATATTGCCTAGAACTCAAAAGTGTCGTATTGTCACCGTGCTTATCATTTTGGCGTCAGTACAACCACTTTGCGGTGCATTTTGAAGGATGAGTTAAATTTATTTCCGTATAAAGCGATACCAGAGATGCTTGAAAAAGTAATGGAAAATGCAGCATGATGATATATTAAAAACGAATATCCCGAAAACGGAGTTGAGTTATTCTTCCATTTGTAATGGCTATTACGAGACGTGGTAGGTATATATGTAGGTATGTATATAAATGAACAGTGTAGTATTCTGATGTAACGATGTCCGTCCGTCCATCCCATGTATGATCAAGTTCTAAGATAACAAGATCGGACTTAACTAACGACACTCTCGAATAACTGGGAGATAAAACTTTTATGTATTACCAAGAAATTTTCGATTAATAAAGTAGTTTGGGAGTAGGAGGTGCAAAGCCAAACTTTGTCAAAGGCCTGTGTTAAATTAAAGAAAATTGCGAAACAGCACTATTTGTTTCTAGTGTATTTATTATTGTATCTTATTCAATAGTACCATACATTTCTAGAAAGCCGAATTAGTTATCGGGAGTCAGTTCTTTTCTTTAGTAATTTTGAGTAAAATAGAGTTTCCATAAACCAAAAAGCAGTCTAATTGGCCAGGGTATTTTCCAGGTTTTGGGATCTTTTTTACTTGAAAAAGTTTAAAATCATCTGGGTAGTGGCATGTTCTAAGAATTACATTCAATATGTATTTGCAACTACTGGCAGTTCTTTTATGTTTGTGGACGTTATCAGTCAGATCCTGGCGTTTTTGTTTTAGCTGCAGGATTTTATCAAACAAAAATAGGCAAGGTTTGATCAATTTAACGCTTACTATCGTAAGTCAGAAATGTTATGACTATAATTACCAACCTTCAACGGGGAATAACGCATATCAGAATATTAAAATTTTTTGTGAAAGTATCCAATGTTCCACCTATACACATATATACAATATAATTCCAGGAGAAGAAGGCTCGAATGGACAATTTATTAATTTTTAATTAACTGTATATCCTAGACATATAAAACAAAAAAAGCAATGCCGGGTGCTATAAGTTTTTTATGTGTGAACTACTTGGTGTAGATTACTTGAGCATAGGCATTGCCGAAAATAATGTTTTTACTAATTTTACATTGATTCAAACTTACTTGGCCGCCAGCTTGAGTTTAAGTTCGTTTTCGATCATTTTGCGCGTGTAGGCAACACTAAAATATATATGCGGGCTACCAATAACAAATGACGTACTCCAGGCATAGCGATCTGTACTGCTGTCTAATTGCGTCGTCATCGATGACTGCGTGCTAGCATTGAGTGTTAACGAACCAATTGTGTGCTTGTCAAGTTGTACAGCAAGAGTTGAAAATAACGCCGGAATAACGCCATTCTCGCGAAAGTTAAGAGAGGTGCCGCCGTTCAGCGTCAGCATTGAGGAAAGAGTACGACCACCTGCAACAGTTAATTAACATTTTTTTAATTCCTGGACGCTTCATTCCGACTCAAGTCAAGCAAAATTTAAGCTTGTTATCCAGCTTAACTGAAACTTATTTATGTAACATACTCTTCAAATTAATTTTAAAAGTATGGAAAGATGCAGGGCACCTAGACCATATTGCAGTTACAAAATCTAAGTTCTGTTAATCTATGGCTTTCTTCATGTTTTTAAAGCTTCGATCTTGCTACAGTTTAATAAACTTTGGAGCCGTTGACTACTTTTTAAAATGGGCAATCGGATAAAATGTATTTCACAGTTAATGTTATAGAGCAGTATTTGATCCATTGGATATGTGTTAGTATACAGTTGCTAGTGGTAAAAAGTGTTTTACCAAGTCTGAGTCTGGTAAATGTTATACACTCCTCTATAGAAAAATAGATATTATAGTTATGTCTTGTATCGTCGGATTATGCATTCTAAAAATGTTTTAAGTAATCCCAATCGTGTATTTGAATTTATTTTTGAATCACAGACGAACAGTTTAAAATTACAGTATCCAAGCATAGAGTCTCGGCTACAAAAGAAAGTAGTGCTTGCTTTGCAGCATCTGCTATTTAATTTCCTAAAATTTCAAGTGACCTGGAATCCACATAACTTATTAACATATCATGAATAATTTTGTCTTATTTCAGGTAGGGGTACAAAATATCTACCTCGAAAACGTTTGCCTTTTTTTGTTATTCAGGCTCTGGGTATCATTTAATTACCTAAACCTGTTAGTTTTAGAGAGTCGACTTCATTTTGACTCTGGTCATATTAAATTTTTGAAGTTTCTTCTGAGTAAACATATTTATTTTAAATACAATATTATAAAAAAATATTCACGACGAAACAAGTGCAAAAACACGATTTTAACGCGTCCATTGGCTGAACAAGACTGACACTATTTAAATTATGTTTTCCTCAAGAAAAGAATGTGTTTGTGGAGTATTTTTTTCTAAACTTGCTAAAAATTGAGAATAATATTAACACACTTAAGTGGAAAGTTATTCAAAGAGAAATGTCTATGGTAAGTATTTATGGAATAACTTACTGCACAATAGTCTTTAAGATCGCAATGCCTTTTAATAATATGGAATAACTAATATGAGGAGGTAACAGCTAGTAAAAAAAATTATCTTCGATTATACATAAGGCTCGAATCAATACTGTCATTCGAAGAACGATTCATTTTTGCAGTAAATAGCACTTGGAAGTCAGAGAAAACTAAGCACGAGTAGATAAATTACAATTTCACTAGCAGAGACACACTATATAGACAAAAATGTTAACAATTCAAATTTGATATACTCGTATAAATAAAAATTTCCATAAATCCTAAACTACTAAAATTATGTATGTATATAAAAATAAAATAAAGCATCTTTCTGAACACTTTACCACATAACGGCAAACAAATTTTGTATTTTAATTATAAAAATAATATCAAGTATATAATGGTAACAGAAAACAACAATAAAATTTGCGTAATCAGATATGAACCACGCGCACTTCCCATACAAACCACATCTTTTCATGCGGAAAAGAAATTCAATATTTAACGTTTTAATGATAACACAAAACTACAATTCAAAAATGGGCGTAATCCGACAAGAACAACGCCAATTAATGATAGAAACATGTAGCAATTAATTGCCAAAAGAATCAAATTCTTTGGTGTCACTAAAATGGCGGAGAGTATTTAAGCTTCGGCTTAGCCGAATATAATTATCTTACTAGTCTTGGTTTCGTTGTTTGTGTACTTTATCTGAAAATGGTTTTAACGGTTTTGATATAACTTGCCAGCTTGCCGTTAGGTACGACATCCGGGGAAATTGGCGAAGTTAATGAAAAAAATGCGAACGTATTTGACTTTTTCCAAAACCGAATTCCTTCGTTAAAGAAGTTTAGAAGTGGAAAGAGAAGACGATTTAAGTTGGGGATGAATCGCTGAATCGTTAATTTGTTATTATTAATATTCTTTGAAAAAATATATACTGCAAAAATTAATTTACTGCTTTTTCATTTGGATGTATTATAATGTTTTGCTCAAAAAAGATACGAGCCTTAGCTTTGCCGAATCAGTGCTTTATAGAAAAAAAAATATTTTTTTTTCATGTTTCTATTTTGTTGCAGTTACGACTGTCACCGTCGCAAAACAACTTTAGTGAAATAATAAAGTCTTTATCTTTTAATTTATTAATTGCGGGCATAAAAGAGGACATTGTAGATTTTGTATAGCCCATAGATAAAGATAGATCTAAACCTATACACATATGTTCCAAGTTTGACCCAAGAAAAAAAGCCAACCTTTTACTCCTAATATGGGTCCATTTCCTGCTCCAATATCCAACTCAACCCAGCCACGATTAAGCAGGCGTCGTCCACATAGTATAAAGCCGCCGCTGCCATTGCCATTTGATGACATTAAATTGCCGCTTAGTGTGATCGTGTCCTTGCGTGTAATCGGCGCTTCAATAGACTGCGAGATGCTCATGGAGGCCACTTCGATATGCGGCAACTCGGTGTCATCGTAGGGTGTAAAAATTTCTGTGGCGTTGACGTTAATCGTGACATTACCTCGAGGATTTGTACGTTGCTGTAGTTTTCTTTCTTCAGCAGCTTGTGCAAGCCGTTCGTACTCTTCGCGTATCTCGGCTGGTGTGCGGGTACGGTGCACTATCTCCCATCCATCAGTTCGCAAACCCCTCTCTCCAACCGAATCGTAAATAGCACGTTTGTGCGGATCTGAGAGCACCTCGTATGCTCTTTTTGTACGATTGAAGAGCAACTCCGCCTTGTGCTTATTGTCCGGATCGAGATGCTTGTCCGGATGATAAATGCGGCTAAGTTTGCGATACGATGCATTTATCTGGTCGCTGGTCGCCTTAAATATAGCATAGTAAATTATTCTTTTTTAATATTTACATATATTACGCACCCGCACTTACCTCCTTTGGTAGATTTAGAAATGTGTAATAGTTTTCATCAAGCTCATTTTCAGAATCGTTGTCATATGACATGTTGCGTCAACTCTCCGTCCGTGACCCAGGTCCTTTCTATTTCCTTGTAAGTAGACTATAATGTCAGTCACTTTATTAAAAAAAATAACTAAATAACTTTTGCCAAAAATTAACCTCAAACTCGAATATTCGTAATAATTATTTGCCAACTTTCATCATTCTTTTCATAATAAAAAAAGCTGTGAGAGGTATTGCCAGAACAAATGTTTCTAATTTTTTTTTTTTAAACTCCGTTGGTATTATTCAAGTTATTCAGAGCCCTGAAGTAATTTCTTTGACAAAATCTAACTATTAAAGCAAACATTTTTGTTTTAAACACCGTTGGTATATTCAAGTAATTCATAGTCCTGAAGTAATTTCTTTGATAAAATCTAACCATTTAAAAAAATCATTGAGTGCAATAATAAACATATATATAATTTTTTTTAAAGGAATTTAGCTGTCAGTATCACACGATGTTACTGTGTTTAAAAGTATTGCGAAAACGACATTAAAAATATTTACGATGCAACGATGAATAGTTTTTCGAAAATAATTTTTTTTGGTCACCCGGAAAAAAATTGTATAAAGTACATTTACTTTGAAGCTTTATTTGGACAGTAATTGACAGATTGTTAAATAATATAAATATTTGGCGCAACCACGCTGAAAGAGTGTGGACCAAACTATATTTAAGCTTTTAAAAGGCAAGTTGTGTTATTACTCTAAAAAGATACGATATATGCTTGCTAAGAGGGCGGCGAAAGCACAGAAACATTTTTCTTTAAAATAAAAATAACTGTCTGTTTTCGCTTCACCTGAGCCTCGAACATGGGGCTGTACGCATCGTAACCCAAAACACTGTCAGAACCTGACATTTGGGAAAATTTCAGGCTCACATATGAAATAAATACAAAAGAAAATAATAACTTCATAACATAATTTATTAATTGATCAAAATTTTTAAATAAACATAACGAAACGGTGTGCGCACAACATTAATGTCATAAAAGGATCTGTATTTCTTATATTCGGGTGAGCTATTAAAGGAGAGACCTCAAGGACTTAGTAGTAAGCTAGTAGTAAGCTAGCCTGTTGTCTGAAATACCAACAGTTGTTATATTTCGCTGCTATGCGAAATACTATCAGTCATTATATAGATAAGATTATTTGGATTTTAGCTTGCGTCGCCTGTCACACCTACGTCTGTCAGACTACCCGCCCATTTAATTTTTTTAAGAAAACATTTCTCAGAAAAACATTAATGTTAAAATCCTAGTTTACCGCAAAAATTAAGAAATAGGTAAGACATGTGGTATACCAAATGAAAAGTGTTTTATTGAGTCTAAACATTAATTCTTTTTAAATATACTCATAATTATGCATTTAACCCATCGAAGCCGAAAATTTCGAAACAAAAATCCAAATCCCAAAAATATTTAAAGAAATTACAAAACAACCACGCCTATCAATTGACACGTCATTCATACTAATTCGATTTGAACTTTAAAGCTGCATCGTTTCCCTAACTTATTTTAAACTAAAAATTTCAGTTCTCAAGACTACATATCTGATAAAAATAAATTCAAATCAGATCCAAAGGGATACGCTTTTCTTGTTCATGAATATTTTCGTCCAGCTCGTAACACTTTGTGACAGCCGCCCATTTTTTTTATTTTACGAGTATAAACAAGTTAAATTAAAATAAACGAACATGCTGTGTTTCGTTTCGAAAGCATAATTTCAGGTTCCATGTGTTCCGATATCGTTGAGCAAAGACAGAAAAAACGTGTTCTTCTCTTGCACACTCCATTAAAAGAAACGGCTGAAATTTTCCGTACGGATATATTTTGCTTAAAAAAATCGTAAAATTTGTGGTTTCAAACAGAAATAAAAAAACGCCGCGATAATGTTGAGAGTTTCAAAGTTCCTGCCACAAGTTTTTGGTCAACGCCAAGTTTCGAGTTTGACATCGCGCTCAGTTCTTAGCATATTCGAGAAGGTTAGTCCAATTAGACCCCCCACTCCTCCAGCTGCCGGTCTTCAAAGTTTTCATGTTTTACATAATAATTTTCATTTAAAAAATGACAATCCAATGCAAATGCCTCCGATGATACTTTGATGAAATTCATATTAAGTAATTTTATTTTTTTAATTCACAGCAAGTACTCGCACTGAACAATGGACTGTCGGCCCAAGTGCGTCACAAGTAAGTAGAATTGTTTTTTTATTATGTAATTTGGGAGTTTAGAGAATCTGGTCAACACCTTAAATGGATAGTTAGATGAATGATTAAGTACATTTAGTACAGTCAGTTGGAATAATTTGAACAATGGTGTTCAAATTAGAAAAAACACATTTCATCAGCTAAGACACACATTGCGTCACACACATGTAAGCAAATTAAGAGCTCGTTATAGAACTTCAATTTTTATTCTCTTTTGTGCTATTAAAATCCGAAAAAATATCGAATTTATATTGAATAAAAATCAAATTAAATACAAAAAAATGTTGACGCCCAAACACCGAAGAAGAGTTACCCAGCTTTGAAATTGTGGAGTTTTGGGATTAAAACAACGGAATAACGGAGAGAGATACAAGAAATGTGTTATTTAAATGATATTGAAGAGTTTTTATAAACCAATCCACTTTTTGCGATATCTCTTAGATCTTTTGGAGTGTAAAAATGTTTACCTTTAAAGGGTTAAATCCTAATAAATTACTTTTAATTTGGTCATACATACAAAGTACCATTGTAGTATTTTTCAGGAAAAGCTAAATATGCAGTTTTGTTGGTATTGTTGTAAAAATAATAATTTAAAACACATTTTTCTTTATCTCCAAGTTCCAGGGACTCGAAATCAATGTCTCCACCAAAAGTTTTAGAGATATTGCAAAAAATTGTATAAGTCTCTTAAAGTTTTCTTCAACACTTTTTTTTTATATATACACTTAATTGATAATTAGTTGAAAATCCTTTCTACTAAGTATCAACTTTTTGTAAGGTATCATCGGTTATAAATTAAAACAAAGTTGAATTAAAACAGTTTTCTGATAAATGACATAATTATTTGATAAATGACATATATTTCGTTTTCTTAAGAGTATTAAACTCATAAAATATTATATAATGAATTTATAAACTGTTTATTTTAATTTGAAAAAATATATGCGTTGTTTCTATAATAAAACAAAACTTTGTTGAAATATTTCTACTGCACCCTATGAGTGACTTAATTTTATGAGCACAAGTGTATATGATCTAGCTAAGTACGTCTGTCTGTTTCATCATTTCTTGTTGACATTTTGTCCACTGGTTGTTCTCATGCCCAAGACAAACTGATTTTGGAGCCTTATAAAAATATTAAATAAACGAAAATGATATTTTGGAATCTTTATACCCTTCGCCACGTGCAAGTGCATATTGAGTTTGTTCTTCCGTTTGTAACGCACTGAAGGGGGCGTGGAAGGTATGACAAAATATATATATAAATGATCAGCGTCGGATTCGGAGTCGATTTAACGATGTCCGACCGTCTGTCTGTATGTCCGTCCGTCTGTCCCAGCAATTACAGCCGTAGTTTAAGAGCTATCGAGTTGAAATTTGGTACGTGAGCTCCTATTCACCAAGCGGAGGCAGAATCGGACCAAAACTACTACCCCCTCCCATACAAACCACCCATTTCCATACGAAAAAAAATTGATTAAAGCATTTCCAGTGCACTTTAGTAGTAACACAAAACTGCTTACAAAAAATGGGTGTGATCGGATATGAACCACGCCCACCTCCCATACAAACCACCCATTTCCATGCTAAAAAAAATGATAAAAAATAGCTGCAGCGCAAATAATCTTTATAAATTCGGTATTTAATACTTTGGTAGCAACATAAAACTACTAATCAAAAAGGGCGTGATCCGATAAGAATAGCACCCACTTATAATAGATTTATGTAGCACTTATGTGCTAAAAGAAGCACATTTTTTTGTCAAGGCTATATGGTGAATGCATCAAAACTTCCCAGCCAAGCTCTCCCAGTTTTTGCCAAGTCATCAAAGTTGTGTCTGGTCTAGCGTTGCCGTGATGGAAGACGACGCCCTTTCTGTTGATCTGTTCTGGCCGTTTTTTTTCGATTGCTTGCTTCAATCTCATCAGTTGTTGACAGTAAAGTGTAGAATCAATCGATCGACCAGGCTGGAGCAACTCTTAGTGGATGATTCCTTTCCAATCCCACCAAACACTCAGCATAACCTTTCGAGGCGTCAATCCTGCCTTTGCGACCATTTGTTGAGCTTCACCACGCTTGCACCATGATCTTTTTCGCACATTATTGTCGTATTTGATCCACTTTTCGTCTCCTGTTACCATTCGCTTCAGAAATGGTTCGATTTCATTTCGTTTCAGCAAAGAATCGCAGATGTTAATTCGGTCCATTAAATTTTTCGAAGACAATTCATTTGGTACCCAAACATCGAGCTTCTTTTTGTAGCCAGCCTTTTTTTAACTTGTTCAAAACCGTTTGATGATGAATGTTTAGTTCCTTGGCGATGTCATGGCTGCTTATGTGACGGTCCTGGTCAATCTTTTCCATAATTTCATCAGCTTTTTCAACGATACCAGAGCGAGGTGCATCTTTCACATCGACATTTCCAGAACGGAAGCGAGCGAACCATTGTTGTGCTACACGAACTGATACAGCATCGTCTCCGTAAACTTCACAAATTTCATTGGTGGCTTGCGTGGCATTCTTTCCTTTTTTATACAAAAATTTCAAAATATAGCGAATTTTTTCATTATTTTCACTCATTTTTGAATAGCTGTAACTTTTTTTCAACTTCTCCGAATTTAATTTTTTTTTTTGCTTAAATGAAGCTTAAAATGTCACCTTTATGTATGACACAATGTGATTTATAGCACTGGAGATAGACGCCTCCATTGACATCTATTGACAAAATACGAAAAGATTTTTTCGACAACCCAATATATATATATATATATATATATATATATATATATATATATATATATATATATATATATATATATATATATATATATATATATATATATATATATATATATATATATATATATATATATATATATATATATATATATATATATATATATATATATATATATATATATATATATATATATATATATATATATATATATATATATATATATATATATATATATATATATATATATATATATATATATATATAGTTTTGTCGAAAAAGTCTTTTCGCATTTTGTCAATAGGTGTACAAATAAGTCGGAAACGTTTTGAGAAAGATGGCGTGGCACGAGGTTTACGTTGGAATTCGCAGATGGTAACCTACTTGAAAATTAGTTTGTTTATTCCAGAACAACATAACTTTATCATGTTATTAAGTTCGCATTAGCATCATATATTTTTCTTCATCTAAAAATTGAGCCAACTAAGTGTCATTTGCGGGAACTTTTAATTTATTTTTTTAATTTAAAAAAATCTGCTGCTGAGTCGCATCGATTGCTCGTAGATGCATATAATGAGGATGCTTTGAGTGAGAGAACATGTCGTGAGTGGTTTCAAAAATTTAAAAAAGGTGATTTTGACATAAAAGACAAAGATCGCAGTGGAAGGCCGAAAATTTACGAGGATGCAGATTTGGAGAAATTATTGGGTGAAGATTCGTCTCAAACACAAAAGGAACTTGCACTTAGTTTAGAAGTCACTCAGCAAGCAGTCTCACATCGTTTAAAAAAATCGTTTAAATATTATTTTATTAACAAAAAACGGCGGAAACTTATTTGTACACAATAATATATATATATTGATATATATATATTTATTTATATCTTGCTCAAAATCAAAAATTGACTCAATTTAGCCATGTCCGTCTGTTTGTCATCATTTCTTATTGCCACAATACCGAGAGAACTATTAGAGAGACTGATTTCTTGTTATCACAATATCTTGAAACTTTGTACAACATTTTCTGTTGTGTTTGGGTATAACTTATTATATTTTGGAAACGATTTTGTTTATTATATGTTAAAATAAAGCTCTTAATAGAACATTTTGGTCCACAAACGTTTTTAAATAAGAAGAGTAATCTAATTAGGGTGGTTAAAAATTTATAAAATTAGGGTGGTTCAAGATTAATTTTTATTATTTATTTTGATATTTGTGGTGCATTCTTACATGTTTAGTGTTAAAATTTAAAAATGAATTTGAAAGTTCTTGAATAATGTTTAGTTGATAGGAATATAAATTTGTATTCTCTTGCATGTAAACTTTAAATACTCTATATACATATTCTTTGATATTTCAGATCTGGCGAGGTTAAAGGTGCCGTAATTGGTATTGATTTGGGTACCACGAACTCCTGCGTAGCCGTTATGGAGGGTAAACAGGCCAAGGTTATTGAGAATGCTGAGGGAGCGCGTACAACACCTTCCCACGTGGCTTTCACCAAGGATGGCGAACGGCTGGTTGGCATGCCCGCTAAACGTCAGGCCGTAACCAACTCGGCGAATACGTTCTACGCCACAAAGCGTCTTATCGGTCGTCGTTTTGACGATCCTGAGATAAAGAAAGATCTGAAAAATCTTTCTTACAAGGTCGTTAAAGCGTCAAACGGTGATGCCTGGGTATCCGCCACCGATGGCAAAGTATACTCCCCATCACAAGTTGGAGCTTTTGTCCTTATGAAGATGAAGGAGACAGCAGAAGCTTACCTTAATACACCGATTAAAAATGCAGTTGTTACTGTTCCTGCTTACTTCAACGACTCACAGCGCCAGGCCACCAAAGATGCTGGCCAAATTGCTGGCCTGAATGTACTGCGTGTGATTAACGAACCAACAGCGGCGGCACTTGCCTACGGTATGGACAAAACCGATGATAAAATGTGAGTAATTTGTTTAGCTAAATGTTTCGCAATATATTAAAGTTCACTTAAAATTTTTTTTTTTATAATTCGTACACTTAGATAAAAAGACTTGACGGTAAAATTTCGATAACTAATCTATGCACATTTAAACTTAAGAAACATTGTAAATAATTATTTCTATATTATCAGCAATTAGCGTAGACAATAGATGACAGCACACTATCAATCGTCGCATTTACAACGTTTTAATTTTTTTCTGACGGAAATATAATCAAAATGCCGAAATTTTTATTGTATTTTATGCAATGCTAAAATTATGTACTACTAGCGAATGTCCTGCATGCGTTGCAATGCCACTTACAAAAATGTTAGCAGAACTTCCCGGTATTCGCGTTAGTACCGGAACTTCCCGGTACTCATCGTTGTAGCGATTCTGAGTTACGGCGGTGAAATCATCGGCACACAAACTCAGAAACAAAATCTCAAATTTTTAGGAGCGATATTTGCAATGTCATCATATATTTTCACTTAATTAAAAAAATTGTGGGCGTATTAAGTGGGCGTGACATATTTTGTATATCCTGTTAGTCTTCCCGGTGCATCCCGTTTCATGTTTTCTATATAGCGCAGCAAGTTCCTGAGTAATGGTTGTAGGCGTAATATTGATCCACCCTGTTTTTGAAAGTAGGCGTTAAATTGATCCAATCACGCCCATTTTTGGTGAAGTTATAGAAAGTGCCTATACAAACTCAGATACCAAATTTCAGAATTTTAGGAGCATGATTAGTGAAATAATTGAATATTTTTACTTAGTTTTACAAATTGTGGGCGTAATAGGTGGGCGTGGCTAATTTTTCTTTGCCCAAAACCTAAGTTGGCGTGAGCACAGCAACTCCCCAAAATTTCATCGCAATCGGATGCATGGTTTACACGCCCATTTGGTACAAAGATAGAAAGAAAGAAAGATAGAAAGAAAATTTCATTTTTATATATATCGATAGATATCAAAACATGTTCTACAAAAATTTTGTTTTACATTCTTGTATGCACGAAAAAAAAGTAGATGTTAAAATAACGTAACTTTCTAAATTGCAAGCAGCAGTCATGGATATTTTTAAACATTTTTTTTTACTTTTATTACTTGCTATCGTTTTAGTATTGCTGTGTACGACTTGGGTGGCGGAACTTTTGATATTTCTATACTTGAGATTCAGAAGGGTGTCTTTGAAGTAAAGTCAACTAATGGTGATACACTGCTCGGCGGCGAGGACTTTGACAATACGATCGTAAATTTTTTGGTCGCAGAATTTAAGAAGGACACTGGCATCGATATAACTAAAGACTCGATTGCTATGCAACGCCTCAAGGAGGCCGCAGAGAAGGCCAAATGCGAGTTGTCCTCGTCTCAGCAGACGGACATTAATTTGCCTTATTTAACCATGGATTCTGCTGGTCCTCAACATATGAATCTGAAAATGACGCGCTCCAAGCTTGAGAGTCTCGTCGGTGATTTGATCAAACGCACGATTCAGCCATGCCAAAAAGCATTGTCTGACGCAGAGGTTGCTAAGTCGGAGATTGGCGAGGTGCTTCTTGTCGGCGGCATGACGCGTATGCCTAAGGTTCAATCTACAGTGCAGGAGCTTTTTGGTCGTCAGCCTTCCCGTTCCGTCAATCCTGATGAGGCAGTTGCTGTCGGTGCTGCAGTACAAGGTGGCGTACTCGCTGGTGACGTCACAGACGTTTTGCTGCTTGACGTAACACCACTTTCACTTGGCATTGAGACTCTCGGTGGCGTTTTCACACGTTTAATTTCCCGTAACACGACTATTCCCACCAAAAAGTCACAGGTCTTTTCCACTGCTGCTGATGGTCAGACGCAGGTGGAAATCAAGGTGCACCAAGGTGAACGCGAGATGGCCTCCGATAATAAAATGCTCGGTGCCTTCACACTGGTCGGTATTCCTCCTGCACCACGAGGTGTACCCCAAATTGAGGTTGTCTTCGACATCGATGCCAACGGCATTGTTCACGTTTCGGCAAAAGACAAGGGAACGGGTAAGGAACAACAAATCGTTATTCAGTCTAGCGGCGGTCTGAGTAAGGACGAAATTGAGAACATGATCAAGAAGGCCGAGCAGTACGCCGCTGACGACAAAAAGAAACGTGAGCTTATTGAAATTGTAAACCAGGGCGAAAGTATCGTGCACGACACCGAAACCAAAATGGAGGAGTTCAAGAGCCAACTGCCAGCTGAGGAAGTGAGTTTTTTCTTATTATATTTAAAATACATACGAAGAATTTTAAAAACAAAATGTTAATTGTTCACAAGTACCATTTTTTATATACTTCTACTAGCTTAAAGTATCCGGCGTAGCCCGGGTTTTGTTTTGTAAATAAATATTTGAGAGGAACTTCCCGTTAATCCCCGTTGTATCGTTTCTAAGTTAAATTGACCCAACCACTCCAATTTTTGGTGCAGTTGTCGACAGTGACTCTAGAAAATCAGATATTTTTAGGAGCAATATTAGCCATTTGATCAAACATTTTCACTTAATTTCACAAATTGTGGACGTGGCAGATTTTGTATAGCCCTATTATTTTTTTCCGGTGCATCCTATATATGTTTTCTATGTAGCGCATCAAGTTTCTGAGCTATGGTGATGGGCGCAAAGTTTATCTAACCTATTTCTATAAGTTGGCGATAAATTGATCCAAACACCCCCATTTTGGGCGAAGTTGTTGATAGTGCCAAACTCAGATACTAAATTTCAGATTTTATTAGAAATATAGTTTCACAATTGTGGTCGTAGCGGATTTTTGTTTACCTTAAACCATCCTTGGTGTAAACATAGCAACTTTCTAAAATTTCAAAATCAAATGAATAGTTAAGACGCCCATAGCGTGCAAAGACAGATATAAAGATTAATTTTTATATAAGTATAAAATATATATATATAATGATCGGTATTATCTTTAAGCATATTCAGAATCACATGATAATAATATTTTTTTTTTACGATTTTAGTGTGAGAAGTTGAAGAAGGAAATTGCCGATCTGCGTACTCTACTTGCCAATAAGGACACAGCTGAACCTGAGGATGTTAGAAAAGCTACCAGCTCTTTGCAGCAGTCTTCGCTGAAGTTGTTTGAAATGGCATACAAAAAGGTATTTTTTTAGTTGTATTAAAGGTTTTTTTTTCGAAATAACGCAAATATTTTCTTCTTTTTCATCGCAGATGTCCGCTGAGCGGGAAAGTGCTTCGACTGGCAGCAGTTCAGAACAAACTACAACAAGTGACGAAAAGAAGGAAAAGGAGGAAAAGAATTAGAGGAATGGGAGAGTAGCTTTATAAGTTGTTTGCATTGATGAAGCGCCAGTGTGAAATTTTTTCTAACAATATTTGTTATTTATAGTCGAATTCTATTTCTAAATTTCTAGCAGTTTTTCCTTGCTTTGTTATCAGTCATCACAATTTTTACTCGATTGCATCCAAGGTGATGTGGTGGAGGAACAACAAACGACTTTTGCTTCTTGTTATTGTTATTCGCACTCCGCAGATTCGAGTGAAAATGTTGACCCATATTTAGGTTATATTTATGAATTGAATTCGCCTATAAATTGTAATAGCTGCACTTGTAGTTCTAGTGTGGATCTTGTAAGCTTTGACTTGTATGTATAATATTTTTAAAATAGAGTAGTACCTTCCCTTATTGTTTAGTTTAATGAAACATGAACAAACAAAAAACAAAGAAATTTCACAATAATAATCGCATATGTAAAAACTTAATAAAACAAGAGAGGGGTTATTTTTAAGCTGACGTCAGCCTGTGTTTAACCATAAATAAATTGAATTTATTGCCAAGTGACGTAAACGAAACATTTAATATCTGTATTACATTAATGATAATAAAAGCTAAAAGATATAAAACTCTAATGATCTTTCCAATTATACGAGCAGATTACTCGATATGCAACATCGCAAAAAAAACGAAAGGTTATATTCTATTAAGTTTTCACCATGGTTTTATTAATACATTCTGCATACGAATATGTTTATTATTTTTGTTTATTTTAAAAATTTTAATTTTAGTACAATTCATTTAAATTTTTTTTATAAACTATGAAAATAAGACTATGAAAGTTCAGTACATAATTAACAGGATAGACTTTGGTAGGCTATATGTTTCTTGACCCAAATATTATTTTGCAAATGGTTGTGATATATTTATTCTCTCGTTCTTGTTGGTTACTTGTCGGAGACGATGCATAGTCTAAATAGAAAGGTTTTTACTTTGTTATTTCTTTGATACATGCCAACTGCATCCATCAGTCATTGAATTAATAATCATGCTTGCAGAACTTGAATCCTCGTTCCACACACCTCAACATTTGTACTGATGTAAAAGTCAAAAATAAAAGTATTTTTTTAATTTTAATTTTTTTCGTCAAAAAAATAATTTTAAAATTTTTATTTTGCGCCAAAAGAAGTTATTTAATTTGTTTTTTTTCGGCTATAATAAAAATTATAAACACAAGAACAAATATAATGGAAAGTTTGAAGTTAATCTCCCTTTTTAAAAATAAATAAGAAGAGTTGGGCAGGTCAGAAACCTCAGCCAAACGTAAATTCTTAGCCATGGAAAAAATTATACACAATAAAGATCAATATCATGATTTTATTAAAAAGATATATATAAATGCGGATAAAATTATAAAGGTTATTATTTACCATTTCAGTACGTGCTATGTCCAGAGAGTACGACGACAAAATTTAGGGTGATCTTTGATTTGTCGTGTACAAGAACATCAAATTTATCATTTAATAACGTTTTATATACAAGTCCCTAGTTGCAAAAAAAACTGTTTGATATTTGATTAGATTTAGGAAACATAAATTTGAAATTTCAGCTGGTATTGAGAAAATGTATAGAAAAATTTGAGTTAACAGAGAGTATCGAAATTATCAGTTAATATACTGGCTTAATTCATCACAGTCCCTTCAAACATTTAAGCTTAAGACAGTTACATATGGAACTGCCTCTGCACCATATTCAGCTGTTAAGTACTTGCAAATGGTTGGGAAATTGATAAAAGAAAAATATGCTGAAGCTGTAGAACCCATTAAGTAAGATTTATATATGGATGATACGAGTATGACAGGCAGTAATTCTTCAGATACTTAAAACATTTTACAACAACAAGTTGCAGAGATTTTAAAGAGTCATAGTTTTAATTCGAAAAAATGTTGTGGAAACCATTCCGAATTGATAGACTGTTTTTTACTGGAAGACTGAAATTTAATTAAAGAATGTTTTGAAAACGATAAAGCTCTAGGATTTTCATTGTTTTCGTCATCGGAAGTGGACAATATATAATAAAGACACTCAAAGAAATATATCTGATATTGCTAATCTTTTTGGTCCTTTAGGTTTTTCCAGTCCAGTTATTATTTTAGTTAAAATGCTTTAAAAAACTATAAAAATTAAAAATTGATGAAGACCAATAATGTTGAACTCTTATGGAAATAGTTAAGAGACGAATATGAAAACATATAAAACTTCATGTGTTTTCGGATGCTCCAAAGCAAGCTTGTGAAGCAATAGTTTACTTACAAGCGATAACATTCAAGTAAGCATAGTAGCGTTAAAATCTAGAGTTGCGCCAGCAAAAAAAACAAAAACGTTACCTAGGTTAGAGCTATGAGCAGAGGTATTTCTTGTGGACCTTACAAAAAAAGAAACTAGTAACTAGGTAGGGCGTTGTTCTTATCGGATCAAGCCTCTTTTTGGTAAGTAGTTTTGTGTTCCTACCAAAGTGTTGAATACAGAATTTGAAATGGTTATTTACTCTCTAGCTATTTTTAATAATTTTTTCTGCATGGAAAGAGGTGGTTTGTATGGGAGGTTCATATTCGATCACGCCCATTTTATGTGAGCAATTTTGTGTTGCTACTAAAGTGCTAAATATTAAATTTGAACTGGATATCTGTACTGGAACTACTTTAATTAATTTTTATTTTCGTATGGAAAGGGGTGGTTTGTGTGGGAGGGATTAGAAGTTTTGATCCGATCTGGCCCATCTTGGAACTTAGCCTTGGCATGGAGAATAGGAGCTCACATAACAAATTTCAGCTCGACAGCTCTTAAGCTACAGTTGTAATTCCTGTGACAGATGGAGAGACAGACAGACGGAAGGACGGACATCGTTAAATCGACTCAGAATCCGACGCTGATCATGGTGATCATGATGGATTAAATTAGATCCAGCGAGTTTACAAATTTGAATTCGAAACCAGGGTTAACTATTTACAAACAAATAGTAAAATTAAGAGCTGGAAATATGGTAATACTAAATAGAATCCAGCAGATTATGTGTCACGAGGCTTGTATCCTTCATCGTTAAGTTTGGTTATTGGACTTGAATTTTAGAAGTTAAGAAATCATGTTGAAGTCTGGAAGAAATTCCGGAAATCAAAA
Source organism: Suillia variegata (assembly GCA_949127995.1). Classification (NCBI taxonomy): domain Eukaryota; kingdom Metazoa; phylum Arthropoda; class Insecta; order Diptera; family Heleomyzidae; genus Suillia; species Suillia variegata. The sequence goes on from OX421842.1 coordinate 38,706,318, forward strand.
ATGTTAAGGTGAGTTCGTTAGCTGTAGTAACTGGACTATTTTTAGAAAAAATTAACCACACGAACAATTTTGCTCTCTTGCGAATAGTGGTTGCAAAAATATTAGAATTTATTGAAAATATTCGAAAAAAAGAAACAAAGTCAAAAATATTAAAAACTAGCGAATGCCCGGCATGCGTTGCAATGCCACCTAAAAAAATGGTAGCAGAACTTCCCGGTACTTCCGTTAGTAACGGAACTTCACGGTACTCACCGTTGTAGCGATTCTGAGTTACGGCTGTGAAATTATCGGCATACAAACTCAGAAACAAAATCCCAAATTTTTAGGAGCAATATTAGCAATGTCATCGTATATTTTCACTTAATTAAATAAATTGTGGGCGTAATAATTGGGCGTGGACAATTTTGCATATCCTGTTATTCTTCCCGGTGCATCCCGTTACATGTTTTCTATATAGCGCATCAAGTTCCTGAGCAATGATGGTAGGCGTAAAATTGATCCACCCTGTTTTTAAAAGTGGGCGTTAAATTGATCCAACCATGCCAATTTTTGGCGAAGTTATCGACAGTGCCAATACAAACTCATATACCAAATTTCAGATTTAGGAGCAATATTAGCCACGTTATCGCGTTAAATTGATTCAACCTCGCCCATTTTTAGGGGAAGTTATCGATAGTGTATATACAAACTCAGATACCAAATTTCAGAAAGAAATAAAGAAAGAAAGAAAGAAAGAAAGAAAGAAAGAAAGAAAGAAAGAAAGAAAGAAAGAAAGAAAGAAAGAAAGAAAGAAATAAGAATTAATTTTTTTATATATAGACTAGCGGATGCCCGGCATGCATTATCAGAATTCCCCGGTATTCCCCGTATATTCCATCGTATATTTTCACTTAATTAAACAAATTGTGGACGTAATAAGTGGGCGTGGCAGTTTTTGTATATCCTGTTATTCTTCCCGGTGCAACACGTTACATGTTTTTATATAGATCATCAAGTTCTGAGCAATGGTGGTAGGCGTAAAATTAATTCACACTTTTTTTTAAATGGGAGTTAAATTGATCCAACCACGCCTATTTTTTGGTGAAGTTGTCGACAACACCCAGATAAACGCAGATACAAAATTTCAAATTTGTATGAGCAATATTAGCAATGTACTTAACCGTATATTTTCTTTTTTTTTCAAAGTGGGCGTTAAATTGATTCAACCTTGCCCATTTTTTGTAAAGTTATCGCCTTTGCCTCTACAAACTCAGATATCTAATTTCAAATCTTTAGAAGTAATATTGGCGAAATAATCGAATATATTTATCTAGTTTTACAAATTGTGGGCGAAATAGGTGGGCGTGGCAAATTTTTGTTTTGTACAAAACCATCCTTGAACACAGCAACTCCCCAAAATTTCATCGCAATCCGATGAATGGTTTAGACGCACATATAGTATAAAGGAAGAAAGACAGAAAGAAAGATACATTCATTTTTATATATATGGATTAAAGCATCAACCAAAGTCATGGTAGAGATGATACATGACAAAAAATGTTTGTATGAAAAGAAGCTTTCAGAAACAAACAAAACTTTACCAGGCATCTCGAAAATTAAGTCGTTATCTCTAATTCTTGATGCTAATAAAATATGAGGTAGGATTACAAATTTTGCTTCCAAATACTCGAAATGATGAATGAGTGGAACTGTAAGTCACCCATTTGCATAAAAATCATTTGCAGTTATTGGCCATTATTGACCAAAAGGTAGTCCATAGTTGTTCTAGGTGTTTCAAAGCGAATCCAAGAACAATTCATCCAATTATGGGTAACTTTGCTAAGAGAGTTATTAGGACGAAACCGTTTTAAAATGTTGTTATATACTTTTTGGGTCCAATAGCAATATATCATAAAGTATGAGGCAAAAAGATAGATAAATATTATGTTTGTGTTTCTGTTTGTTTTGCAAAAAAAAAACCTGTTCAGTAGTGTCAAATTTGTCAACAGCAGCATTCGTAGGAGCTTTAAAAAGATTTTTAGGAAAGCGTAATTTTTCTTGTGCTGCAAATAGCCTTAATGATGTTTAGAAAGGAACGCCTGCAGGAAGTTGGCAGGATTTGTTGTATCGGGGTGAGAGATCATTGGAAGACAGTGCAATATATTGCAGAAATATTTTGGGAGCGTTGGTCATAAAAGTACTTGTTCGAGCTTCCAAAAAAGATGTAAATGGCAAAATCCATCTTCTCATTAGTTTTATTAAAATTTTATGTAATTGAATTATGTAATTTTTTCCACCCTGAACAAAATCGTAATTTTATGACGTTTCTGTGTCGCAGTCTGTAATACGATTCTAATAATGTTTATTACCATAAGAGCCATAAAAATTTTATATTAAATGGAAAAAAAAAATTATAATATAAGATATTTACTCGTTTAGAAGGTTTAATTCTAGCAACAAGAAAAGCCAGAACGAGCCAATGTGGGCGAGTCACAGGCTGTGGCAGTAAGAGCTCCCGTAATTTGTGAAATAATTATAAATGAATATTTTTCACATATTGTATTAACTAAATAAACCAAATCAAAAATTCTAATGTCTAATTAATTTTTATTTTTACAATTATTTTCGTTTACAAAAAAATAAAAAATAAACAGAACAGAATAGAATAGAACAGTTATAAAATTACAAAGATTTAGTTTTTATGTTTTACACTTAACTATCTTAAAAACTATTTAAATCTATTATTACAATATATTTATTTTAAGTTATTACTATTTCACAAGATATTGAATTCTAAAATGAAGCGGAATCTTTTAAATAAAAATATACAACTTTTAAAATACAATGTTTTGGTTTGATGGGTTTACACTATCTTTTTTTTTTAAGTACTTCAAGCATTATTGTACAATATAAATACAGAATTTACTTAGGATTATTACAAAAAATACTTTATAATATATTTATTTAAGTGATAAAATCATACTGACGGGTAAATGAATTTGATCGAAAAGTTACTTTTAATTGCAACCAACAATTACATTGCGCCGGCTTGTAGCTTGTATAGAGTGTAGTAAAGTCCGTGCATTCCAAGTAGTTCCTTGTGGGTTCCGCTTTCACTGACTTTACCACCATCGAAAACGAAAATCACATCGGAATCAACAATCGTCGATAGTCTGTGAGCAATACTTATGGTGGTGCGCCCTTCACTGGCAACCTCAAGTGCATCTTGTACAACCTTTTCGCTCTCGGCATCTAAAGCGGATGTGGCTTCATCGAGAAGCAGAATCTTTGGATTTCTTATTAGAGCGCGAGCAATGGCGATACGCTGCTTTTGGCCACCAGAGAGTTGTGCACCCTTTTCACCCATTCGAGTCTCGTAACCCTGTACAAATTAAATTGTGTTTAGTATTTTAGATTCATTGGTTAAATCTCAACATTCTTACCAGAGGAAGCGACGAAACAAAATTGTGAATATTCGCCTTTTTAGCAGCTTCCAAAATTTCTTGTTCTGATACAACGCGAGTATTGTCGCCATAAGCAATATTATCATGTATCGACCTGTCGAAAAGTATTGGCTCCTGCGACACGATACCCAGCTGGCGACGGAGATTAGCCAGCGACAGATTACGCAAATCATGTGAGTCTATTGAGACCGAGCCTTCGTCAACGTCATAGAAGCGCTGAAGCAACTGAATGCATGTTGACTTTCCACAACCAGAAGGACCAACAAGTGCAACCTTTTGGCCTTTGTTGACAGCTAATATCAATCCCTTAAGTACAGTTACTTCTTGACGCGTCGGATAACTAAATTTAACTGAATTATAGAAAACATTGCCGTCGGCATTCCATGGTTTGAGTGACACACCCGGGTTATCGAAGATTTGCGGCTGTCGCTGGATAAGTTTATAAATGTTTTTAGCTGCAGAAATGCCTTTTTGAAAGTTCGGCGCAAAGGCAAGTGCGCTGGCAATTGAAGCTGTACCCATAATCAATGCCTGGGATACCCTATAAATGAGTAAAATATTTTGTTCTAATTAAATAGACATTCTTTGTGTGTCGATCACAACTTTAATACGTACTTGAAAACATTGCCGAAGTTCATGCCTTTGTTGACAACGCACCAACCGCCGTAATACATGCAAGTCGCATACGCAAAGAACATCAACGATCTTGCTAGACCGTACACGAATCCTCGGAAATGTGTGTTTCTTTTTGCTTTCTAAAAAAACAAAATAAACAAAGATTAGAGTTAATTTAGGAAACTTCAATTGAAATGAAGTAACTACACTTACATCAATTGCTGGATTAAGCATGTTCATATACTGTTGGTGGAACATCTCTTCCCTGCCCAAAGAAGCAACTGTCCTTATGTTGGAGACCACTTCAACGGCGAGCTATAAATAAAATTTAAATTCTGTTGAACATGTTTTTTTTAGGTGTGTATGAGTGCAAATCCAACCTTTGTGCAATTTTCCATTGTTTTAGCGGTGCCCATATTTTCCTCTGCCATAACTTTTCGCTGCAGGAAGGTAGCAATAAGGATGAATGGAGTAAATGCCAATGCTACTAAGCCCAAACTCCACTCGTAGTACATGGCCAGTCCAACGCCGAGGATAATAGTAGCCAGCGATTGAACAATCGTGCCTATACGCTGACCCGTCGCCTGAATGCAGTATATTAACACGATTATGAATTTTATTTAAAAAAAGCTTCTAAATCATTTTCATATTTAACTATACATACATACTCGTATGTATGTATATAAGTATTTTACTTACACCTTGAACAGCAGATGCGTCACCGGATAATCGTGCGCAAAGGCTACCAGTCCCGTTGGCTTTGTCATCGAACCACGCAATTTCCTGCTTAAGCATTGATTCGAACATTAAACCTCTTAGACGTTCCGTCAACTTTTCACCGGCAATTCCAAACATGAAAATCTAAATCAGAAGTTGTATTTTAGTTAATACGATTACTTTATTCCCATGAACGTTCTGTCTTGAATTGTACTTGTACAATTACCTGTAAAAATGTTGCAATACCAACGACAATACCGCAAATCAAGAAGTACAAACTGTACTGGTTAGTGTTTTCCCGCACATAGTCCGGATCGTTTTGAACTGCGAGTATTTCAAGAATTTGACCAAATAGTAAAGCAAACAGCGGCATGGCAGCACCCATGATAATCGATGTTAGACAACCAATTAATATGTGAGGCCATTCCGTTTTATTCATCTTAAGAATGTTAAATATCGTAAAGTTCTCCTTGTCATCTGCATCTGCAATTAACTCCTACGATAGAAAATTAGTATTATTATGATTATCGTTACTTTAATTTTGTTTTGGGTTCGTAATATTTCGACTTTACCTCATCTTCATTATAAATAACATGAACATGTTCCTCATCGTCGTCCCTAGCCGCGAGCAAACTTTTTTCTGTCATACCAACGCTTGGCGACGTTATCATCGATTCTTCGCCCAATTGTGTCGTGACTAAGTTAAAGTAATGATTTTTGATTTCCATTAACTCTTTGTGAGTTCCACTTTCCACAACTTCGCCTTTGTTTATTACAATGATCTTATCAGCACGTCGAATTGTTGAAAGTCGATGTGCCACAATTATGGTTGTACGACCTTCACTTGCCTAAAAAAACATACGAGTACATATGTAAATACCATAGAACACCTCGTATATTTTTTACACTTAATATCTAACCTTTTCTAATGCAGCTTGTACTTTCGCTTCACTCGCGTTATCTAGTGCCGATGTTGCTTCATCGAGAAGTAGAATTTCCGGATCTCTGATTAATGCTCGTGCAATTGCGATTCTTTGCTTTTGCCCACCGGACAACTGAGCGCCTCTTTCTCCAACCAAAGTGTTATAGCCCTGCAGAAAAAAGACCGTTAAAGATGCGCTTAAGCAACACATTTACTGACTACCAACCTTTGGCAACTTGTTAATGAATATGTGAGCGTTTGCCGCACGTGCAGCTATTTCGATTTGTTCCATCGTGGCATCTTCTCTTCCGTAGCGGATATTTTCGTAAATGCTTGTTCCAAATAGAATGGGCTCTTGTCCCACAACACCGATTCTTTCTCTTAGCCAAGTAATATTAATATCTTTGAGATTAACGTCGTTAAAGGAAATGGAACCAGCAGCAGGATCGTAAAATCGTTGAATTAGCTGAATACAAGTAGATTTACCACAGCCTGAGGGACCGACTAATGCTACTGTTTGTCCCCGATGAATGCTTAAATTTAATTTGTTTAGAATTTGAACCTCCTTTCGTGTTGGATACTGGAACTCCACGTCTTTGAACTCGATATGTGTGAGAGGTTGATTCAGATTTTTGCCAATAGGTTCAATTGGGTTTATGATTGGAATTTGTTCAATTACTTTGAAAACTTTGGCACATGCTCCTTTTGCAATTCCAATTGCTTCTATGTAAGGAGAAGCCATGCCGATATTCATGGAACCCATCATAACAGAAAAAAATACCTATTCAAAATGATGTATAAAATTTATAATAAATTAATTAACAAATATCTAATAAATTTTGTTTACCGTAATCATAGTTCCAGGATCGTAATTTGCAAAGTTTTCCTCACCGGCGTAGTTCCTAAGAACAAGCCCTACACCATACCAAAAGGCTAGGGCATATGAAGCATAAATGAAAAACCATAATAATCCAAATCCCATTCCAGAAAACAAATTTCGCTTGATGTTTATTTTTTTGGCGTCAACTATGTTGGTTTTATATGCTTCCACTTCTTTGTATTCACCCTCAAAAGCTTTAACGGTACGAATTCCACTAATAGCCTCTTCAGCAACGCTACCCGCAGAAGCATAGACATTTAACTCCTGTTTGGAAAGTCTTGATGTGGCCTTTAAGTTAAGAAGAATAAACACGTTGGTACATTGTTAAAAATATGTTATTTGTTACATTTATAGGTATGTATATACTTACCACTGCCACCAATCCCATAGCAATAAATGTAACTGGAAGACTGCTAAGACAAACCAAAGCCAACTGCCAGCCTTTTATGAATGCTAAAATCAGGGAACCGGCAAAGGCCACAAGAAAGTGCACCACCATAACAATTTTTTCAGCTAAACCGTCTTCCATTTTCGACAAATCTCTGAGGGGAACACAATTTTGGTTTCGTATTATTTACCAATCTTATTCTTATATTAGTTCTGACTTACTCATTCATTCTACTGGCAACTTCTCCACTTTGATTAACGTCATACCAAGACATGTCCTGATGAAGTATAGAACGGAAAAATTTGCCTCGTATACGAAGGATCTGTGCATGTGCAGCATAATTGAAAAGCGTCACCGATATATAACTGCAGGCCAACATAATAATGCCAATATACGTATTTTGAAGAGCAAATGTTTGAACGGCATCCAGTAGGAAATCGGATTCTTCACTGCGTGTAAAGTTCCCTATAGAAGAGCCAAACGCAATCATGGACTGCAAAAGACACAATTCAATTGTAATACTTTAAAACTGAAATACTTCATAAACAGATAATACCATTAAAATTAAGTTAAAACACAGTTGGTAATTCATGTATATAAAAGTATCTACACAGCCCACTCAGAAGTTTTTGTGGAGATTAGAGGATGGGCTTTTTTGTCCTAAATATGTTTGAAAATGTGTTACCTAATCAGACAACGATAAATTAATTAGTGTTATTTGTGTCTATAAGTGACACAGTGCGATTAACCTTCGACTCAGAACTCCCAGGTTTAATTCTCAGCTCAGTAGACCCAAAAACATAAACAGTTTTTTTAAAATTGGAAAAAAATGTCTGTGCGATCGCTATCCACACTGCAGAAGTAATTCCTATTGCTTCTTCTAGGAGTAACATCTTACCATAAAAAAGCTTCGAATAAAGCACGCCCTACACGATGATGTTATTAAATTCAAATGTTAATTCTATATCCCCGAAAAATAACATCTTTAGTGTGTTCGTCAATTTTGAGGTTAGTAACTCAAATATATTTAGAACTACAAATGCAATATATCATATTTTAAAGAAATCAAAACGAGCTAAATATTCATTATTTTACCTAATTTTGGATCTTTGGCAACTTTATATAAATATAATAACATAAAATTAATCAACTATTGTAAAGCAAGTCTTAATAGAGTTGCTAAGAACAATGAACTAGTTAGTACTCGATTCATGGTAGAAGATGGTCCGACATGATTTTCTGCAAAACCACCAAGTGCTTCGTGAAACAATCGAATAGGAAATTAGCAGGCCTTATTTTAAAGCCAACCTAAAAATACTGATTGGTGTAATCACGGGACATAATACATGTGGCCAACAAATGACTAACATGGGCGTCATCAACGATCCAATTTGTCAGTCATGCCAGGAGAACGAGTACACTACAGAGCATTACCCTTATTTGTGTCCGGCTTTTGCAAGAGCGAGACTGCGAATAATGGGTGGTAATATGTTGAGTATGAATAACAATCACACTCTTCCTATCCCTAATCTTCTTAAATTCATTCATAAAACAAAGAAGTTTGAGGAATAGCGTATAAACTTATCTTTTAATTTTCCCATCTATATCTCCTACTTTCTCTACTTTCCTATTCCGACACTATCTTGGTTACAGCACAATAATCAATGAGGACTGAGAGCTATGGTTCCATATCAGCCTACATCAACTTTAACTATAACTCTAAACATTTTGACAGGGACAAAACTCCGGGCTCGAAATATGGTAAGAACAGGATTTCTGTTTAAAAAATGTATTTAAACTTCAACACCACTAAGGATGTAAGCCAAAAGAGATGAAACGTAAAATCACTTTTGCTAACACAAGTTACTATGAGTATTAATTGATTCTAAAGATCATTTTATAATTATGGTCTTGTAAATTTAATTTTAAACATTTGGTACTAAGATTTACTTACATTTGCCAAGTTACCAAAAATTAAACTATTCGCAGGAGTTGTTAGGCCAGTTGCAACAGCGGATAAAATCCCGACGAGGTACATCAAACGGTTCGTTCCAGTGGCATATTTGTACATAGCGAAAAATGAAACCGGTTGGATTTCTTCCTTTGCCTCTTCTGAATTTTTGTCGTCTTTATTTTTCTTATTAGTCTTTTTTTTGCCATTTTTATCATCAGGTGTAATTGATCTATTTAAAATTATTTAAAGTAATCGAATTATTAACTATTGTGAAAAGACCTCGTTGAGGAGCTTTGGACTTAATAGCACGCGAAGTTTATCAATTTTACTAGCTTTGCAGATAAGAAATTCCGTCATAAAATTATTCAGCACATTCTGAATAATGTCATTCGTTATGAAATCAAATTCACTGATTGTCTTTAATAATCGCATCGAGGTATTGGCACAAAGCAAACTCATTCACATAATGGATATATTTTAAATTAACATACATATGTACTTAAAAGTAAACAATTGCAGACACAGCATATGATACATTTGCTCAACGTATTTCAATATCACTTCACTTTTTACTATCATCCATCGACATTTTTAATACATAAAGTGTTTAGGAATTTCCCACACTGTAAATGTATTTATGTATGTATTTCATAACTCAAAGAAATGGCTGATGAAATAGTGCTGACCCTCGTTAACTGTACTTATTGCACTTACAAATTTGATTTGCCGTTGGGATTGTCAGGATTTGATTCGCCTAATATTAAGTTGCTTTTGTAATAGGATCTTTCGTCCTTATTGACTCCGTTCGACGCACTCATGTCTTATAAGTTGCTTTATATTAACACATGTACTGCTCCGGCTGTGGTTGAAATTAATCTAACTAAATTTGGCAATTGTTCTGTGGGTATATGTATATTCCTAAATATATTTTATTGGCCTGCCAATAATTATGATAACTTATCAATGAAGTATTATACATATATGTACAACACGCACAAGAGTTCCGGCTATTCTATTGGAATACCAAATAGACTTTAAAGAAATATTGTAATCAAATGTATTTCGCAACCTTAAAAGGAGTTTAGTAATATTTATTGAACTGGATACAATAGTTGGTTAAGCATAAAGTATTCTGATTGATCTGATTAATGCTGCCGAAATTTCGTTTGACAGACGAAACTTAAACATTCACATTCTCATCACCATTTTTAGAGCATTCGAATTGATTTTCGCCTGTTTTAGGATATGACCCTCGATAAATAAATCGGATTCATGTTGTAGATAGTTGACACATTTGTCAGCATACATCAAGGACTCTTCAAGTAGATTGTGTGGCGATAGGCTTGTTTGTAGCGAGATTCGGCGCGTGTGTTCTGCAATTGCTGAATGAAGCTCAAAGCTAAGTGTTCCCAGCATTCGGACTTCACCTACGTGTATCAAATATCAACAAATTTTAATTGGTTATTTTTAAAAAAATATAAAACGTCATTATAGATGCCTGCTTAATTGTGATAATCCGCTAAACCAGTATTTTTTTTTATAATTAAATCTTAAATTTTTAAACGGTATAAAGTTTGATAATGTTGTTTAATTACAGTTTGGTAGAAAGGCAAACCGAAAAATTAAAATAAAATAATTTGTTTTCTGAAAGGACTTTATAGTAGTGTTTCGAAAAGACAGGAAATGGACACCTTGGTATTGATATTGTTCTTGCAATCGCAAATTTGGTCATGAGCCAAGTTCCAATCGCAACAAAATACTAGTAAAAGAATTAAGTTCAGCTCGAAGCCAAATACTCTACACCATTTCAAAAATCACATATTTCAGTTTTCATATCAACCTACAAACATTTACTTTTTGCAGCCTATATATGATTAAGTTTCTATTAAAAGTGGGCGTTGTTCATATCCGATCAAAACCTTTTTAGTACAATAGTATTCTTTAACTTCTCAAATGCTAAATACAAATTCAAAGTTAACTCTTATATTAAATAATATAAATAGCAAACTGAAAATATTATAATTTTTCCGTAGCAAGATTCTCGCAAGACTCTTGAATTAATCAAGAATATTGTAGTGTATTTAGGAGTCTCGAAAAAACAAGACTTTAGCAAGATTCAGACTGAGATTCTCAAAAGACTCTCGCAAATATTGATAAGTCTTGAATTCTTTGTTTTAATCTCGCTCTTGGTCTTGCATTTTGAGTATTGGTCTTGTATTCAAAAGTTAAATAGGATTTGGTGGTCTTTTCTTAAAAAGAAAAATGTAAGACCGAGATGGAGAAACTTTAAAAAACATTCTTAAGTATCTAGAGTCAATAAGGTGTATAATTAACTTTTTTAAATATAAAAGAAAACAAGTATGAAATTTGATAAGTGGATAAAGTGTCCAGGCCTATCCTTATTTTGTTTATCGGGATAACACAATAAGACATATCTTAAGCAACGTTTCTGATAATATAACTTTTAACATGTTCTTTGCATTTTCTTACATGGGGCAAGTGCTTCATATAGTGCGATAAGTTCTTTAGCGTACTCAATTTTTAAATTGAGTTTATCGTCCGGGACTATCATAAGTTCTTTAGCATCCTTTCCTATTTGTTGAATAACTTGAATTTTTACTTCGCATATGTAGAAATGTAGACGAGGCAGCCATTTAGAGTAATGTTCAATGTACCTGGAATGGTTTAATTTGTATTATAAAATAATATTTAAAAAAAATGACATGACAAAACCTTATAGGAAATAATTTCAGGATAAATATAAGATGTAGTATAATCCTAATTTAGATATTTTCGATTTTTTAAATATGATATTTAAATTCTTTATATGTACATACAATACATATATTAACTTAACTTCTTCGGGTAAAAAGTCTACAAATGTAGACGTTGTGTTTTCTCTTTAAACAAATGCTTTTAATTCGTTTTTTGCAACGCAAAAAGAAAATATTAATTCTCTTCTTATCAGCATTTGTTCCGATGTTTGCATATTTAAGCGTGCTTATTGTTATGATGTCACGAAGTCCCTTTTTTTAACATTTCATTTTCAAAACATTTTTGGTTTGTTACTGTTTTATTGTTTTTTTTAGTATAACTTAAATATAATTTAAATTTGAGAAGCGCTCTTATATTATTATTTGTTTAATAAGTAAAGAACAAATACAAATTTTTTTATCTATAAAAGTACCCGGGGCCACATACTATGTAACCTCTCAAAACTTAAAAAATCATTTTATTATGCCTTATATATACTCCTTTCAAAAAAAAAAAAACATGCAATGAAACTTAAAGTTTTTCCTCTTTCCATAGTGCGGGATCGAAGAGGTTAATGCACACTTTTAGTGTATGTCACAAATTATATTTTGAAGTTTGTTGTTTATAAGTCAGTACCAAAATATTTTTTATTGGGATTATTAAACATTTTATTTGCTTTATAAAATTGTAATAGCATCGCAAGTGAGACTTTAAGATACTTTGAACCTATTTTTCAATTGTTGGCGTAGTAGATGTTGTAGGCTATCCTTTCTCTAGATTTATCCATTGTGTATTATAAATTCGAAGAATATCTTAGACGTGATGCGACAAACAACATAAAGTTCCCATATCCACTCTCTCGTACATAGTTACATATGTATAAATATTGACATTTAAATGGTTCGAAATACACAATGACTTATCAAATTTTCCAAACAAATGATATCGAATAGAAATGACGCAGAATTATTAAGTTGCATTTTTTTAACAACATTGTGTGACCAACCTTACTTTTTGAAGTACTGTTTCAAAGTACGTACAACCAAACGTACTGCTTTATGCTACCTTGTAGTGTGTTTTTTTTTAATTTTATTTGTACCTATTGTTTTTTTTTAAATATCATTTTTAACATGTTAAACAGAAATTAAAATTTGTCTATTCCTGTCAAAATGAAGTTATTGATTGAATATCCAAAGAAAATAATGCAGGAGCATTTAAAATAATAATAGAAAAGTTTGAACTCATATTAGACTTTTAGTTTAACTTGAACTACAAATATAAGACGCATTCCATATTTTTGGAACAAATCGGAAACATTGTAAAACAGGATTTTAAAATTAATGAAACTTTGGTTGCCAAATCCATTCTCCACTTTCGGAAATCAGTTCAACATTGTATGTCGATATGTCTTAATGTAATGTTGTATAGGTACTAGTCCCTGCATTGATTCTAAACAAAACACAAATATTAAAGTTAATGAAATTAGTATATTTTTAATTTTTTTATTTTTAGAAAAAAAAAGTTAAATTTTAAAAGATCACCTTTTTGTTCATTGCATCCATGGTGTAATAAATATATGGTGAGGAAAATAGAAAAATGTTTATCTCTATATTTTTTCTTTCTTTGAAATTTTTGTGTAGTTGTCATGGTTGCTACAAAAACATTAAGTAAATAAAAACAACGAAGTTTGTTGCCACAAACACAAACTTCAAAATAAGGCAGAAGTCGAGGTGAGTTTGCTCAGTTTGCGTTCTTACTATTCAACCATGACTGCATCTATTAAGGCAACCGTATATTATATTTCGGAGAGTGGAGCTATTAATTGTACTCTAATGAATAATATTGATTTTTATACCGTTTTTGTACTTTCTTTTAGCTCTGATATAGTTGGTAACATCGTTCAGCAGGTATGTGGTATGAATACATAAAGCACTTCAGATAACGAGTCAACAGACAAAAATACACAAAAAATGTGCTTAAACAAGCGTAATTAAGGCCGATAACAAATACGATCGATAACACAAATAAAAATAAAAAACAATGTTAGATTTATAGGCGAAATGAGTTTTGTACTTAAGATTGAATAAAAGGTTTTGAACTTAGTAGTCGTCTTGAAGGATGATCAAGGTGCTCGCAATTCGCGAACACGAGTGTTTATACCCCACACCATGTGCTTTTACGGACCATATTGAGTTTGGTCTTCTATTAATAACACTCATAACGAGGCATGGTTAGTATGAAAATTTATGTATATAAATGATCAGAATCAAATTTTAAGTCATTTTAACGAAGTCCTCAGTTCAAGAGATATCGACCAGAAATTAGGTTCTTTGATTAAAATCGTATCACAAAATGGAAATTCAGCATAGCTGAAGAATATTTTTTACCTGTTCTTTTGAATGATTTCGGTTCTAACTATAAAATTTTGAAATCAATAAGTAAATTAATTTTAAAGCTTTCCTACAGATCTCATTTGAAGGTACATTAAAAGTCTTGAGTCATCAATTTTGGTTTATCTTCATGTTTATCAAATCAGCTAATAAGTTTCTAGCGTTAACAAAAGAACGGTATGATTTTGAGAATAGCGATCAATAACAATCACATTGTTAAGAATGGAACTACTCGATGTAGAAAAAAACTTAAATTTAAAAATATATTTGTTCTCACGTGAAACTGTGATTGATAAGAACACAAACGAATAAAATCATGATTAAAAAAAAATAAACAACCGATAAGAACATTAAAAACGAAACGATAATGTGATGGTGAAAGTATTTAATATTTCGTAAGCTTTAAATGATGTTCTACAATTTTTGTGTATCAATTTAACAAAATCTTGGTGTAATAAATATTGTATAAGGTGAGGAAAGTAGAAAATTTCTTCCTCTCCACCTCGATATTTTTTTTTTCATTGAAAATTTAATTTTTGTGCAGTTGCCACGATTGCTTTAGTAAATCAAAACAACAACGAAATTTCTGTCAAAAATAAAAAAATTAAACTTAAAATAAGGCAGAAATCAAGTTGAGTTTGCTCAGTTTTCGTTCTCATTTCTACTTTCCTAACCTTAGTAATCAACCATGAGCAAAATGTTATTACATCGATTGCGACAGATTGTGACTCCCACAAAATATGTATATAACTCGGACAAAAACTATCAACAACTTTTATTAATAAAAAATACAATATTTTTAATTCGCGACTTCAAATAGCACAGATAGATAAAATTTCATTATCAAAGCTAAGTATTATGAAAAACGGAGAATGTATTTTGCAAATTTTCATACCAAAATTTCCAATAGTTTGCATGTTTTGAAATCAGTTTGTCTTGTTTAAGAATTAGGACAGAACGACATGGCTAAATAGACGCAGGTCTCGATCCTTATCAATAATATACACGTATTAATATTTGTATAAATCTTACTTGTGTTACTTCCTAGTCACACACACCATTAACTTGTTAATGCTTGGTAAAAATCTGCCATCTCCAAAAACAGAGTTTTCGATTTAAAAATCATTTCATTCTAATTTTAACACGCATTTTTAAACCTACAATGTAAAGTCCTGGGCTGGTGTATTTTTCAATCCGTTTTTGAAACTCAGCGTTTTGAAATGTGTTATCGAAATGTATTACAATTGCTTACTTTAAGTTGTCGTCCAAAGATTTTTCCATAGCATTTACATCTTTTCCAGCTCTATCTAATATGTTATCAACATACAATTTGTCGACCTCATTTTTACAAAAATTACATCTGAAAATATAAAAATAATGGAAATCAATTTTGTGATAAATAATTCAATACCATTTCAAAATGGAAAAAGGAGAAAAGTTTGTTGAGTATAGAATGTTAAAAAATTTTCTTAACTAAATTAAAAATATAGTTTAATAATAATAAATCGTTGTTACATATCGTCAGTTAACTAGGAATGGATACATCAAAATTCTTTCAAATCAAATATTGGTGATATATAGTCTACTAATTTCATTATTCTATTTGCAGAGCTTGAAGTATACATGATTGTCCAATATTTCCTGTTTTCCATCGAAATAAGGCCAGCAATTTAATGGCTGTATTGCCAAAAATTTCAATGGGTAGCAGATAGAACAAAATGTCCAGCGCCATAGTTGGAGAGGTAAGTAATGCACCATTTATACAAAAAGACACTGATAGATAAACTTTTGAGAGTACTTTTGATGTGCTTAATTACACCCGTATAAAGCCATTGGGTAATCCTAGGTTGCCAGCACCATTCTTTTCCGTATGGTTTTTTTACAAGAGTACATTGGTCTTTTTGGACTGCTCCTTTCGTTTCTCTCTAGAATAAGTCATACATTTTTCAGAGAATGCAAGACTGTTTCCTTTAAGTTTTATAGGATCCTGGTCTGACATTCGATGTTTATTAGTAAATATCACTAGATCGGTTTAATAAAGTTTTAAATGTAATCCACTTTCTGTGGTCCAGTTAGAGAACATACCAAGTCCATGCTGCATAATATCTCTGTTGACAGAAGGATATTCACCGGAGGTGGCTATAGCAACATCATCAGTATATGAAATCACTGTGCACCCCGTCATCTCCAGCGTTACTAGTAGTTTGTTCAGCACCAGATTCCTGAGGTGTTCCTCTCTTAACATAAAATTTAAAAAGCTATTTTTCTTTTTCTCGCTCTCCTCCTACCGCCCTGTCGCCGTTAATTACTTTTCTGCTTCACATTAGTAATGAATGTATCAAATTTGAGTCCTTGAATCGGATATTTACTGCAACACAAAACTACTTACACAAATGAGCGTGGTCCAAAAAAAAACGTCCACTTGTAATATATTTTTAATATACTCATTTATGCATACTTCGTAAACCTAACCGATAATCCCAAAGATGAAATCTCTTGCAATTTTCTTTTTAAACTGATAAATTCAAAAATTTCCAATGGCTCATCACATTTGACCTAACCAAAAATAGTAACTTAAAATTAGATGCTTAAGTACTTAACATGTTATATTTGACCTAACATTTTTTGCTAACCAACGCATCTAATAACATAATTAACACACAGTATTAAATGAATCGCAAAAAAAATATATTGTATTACTAAGATGAACATATATTAATGTGCTCTTACCTCCATTTGGAGTTCCATTCTTTTAAACTTGTCGGCAATAAAAGACCACTGCAGTCTTTATTTTCACATTTGATGGCATTGTAATTAGTGTCGAATTCCGTCACATCGAGGCATCGAGCACAGGTGCATTTAAAATTTTTAGTGTGCATCAGATGACGTTGACGATCAGCTGTGCCCCACACAGCATCTGAGTAGCAAATACTGAGATGCGAATTTTTCTTAATAGCTTTTGGGGCCCACAAAACTATGTGACCATCTTTTGTAAAGCTCTTGGCCAAGTTTGGAGTGCAAGAATGCTCCAATAGAGATGCGTTATAAAATACAGCTACATGGGATGGATCGGATGTAGGCACTTCGTGACCATTTATTTGTAGAATTCCAACAGTCTTCATAATTTCGTCTTCCTCAAAATCGTTGGTGTTAAAAAATCTAAAGAAAATTATGCTTTATAGTAAAACTCACTAACTGCCAAAAATAATAATTTACATACTTTGGAATAAATTTTCCAATGCTTTCCAAATCAGCTTTCCACTGCATTGAACCTCTTCGTTGATTTTCTAATGACTCCAGTTCTTGAAATTTCTCCGAATTGATTTTATTGGTTCTGTTTAAAAGCAAACACCTTACAGTACTCACGCATTGATACAATGGATGAGGATTGGTGAACTCTTGGACGTTAACCTTAAAATAATAATATTAAAATAGTTTTTAAAAATTTAAAACGTTTTAGATAATATTTACAATATTAAGAGTGTGATTTTTTATATTTAATATTAAAATCGAAACTTTAAGTTTTAAAAACACTCGTTATATTAAAATTGTATTCTGTCTAGATTTTCAGTTTTTTTTTATTTAATAAAAGACTATTCCGCGATTCGTTTTAGTGTATCGCAGGAGACACTTCTCTCAGCGAATAGCCGACGGGATATAGATTAAATAAAATAGCCAACTTTAACCGTTGAAGACTCTTCCGGGAGGACTTATGCAGGATGGAAGAAAAATTGTCAGTGCCTGGCTAGATTGCTTTCAAATATTTAACAAAAATTTTAATTTTATTTAAAATGCACTGAAAGCTGTGAAAAGGTTTGGCTCGATCTTTGACTCGGAGCAAAGTAATATTTAAAATTTTCCTGTCTGACAGTCACATCTAGAAAAGATTCGCAGCTTAACTTACAATTAATTTGATATTTTATCTGTAAAAACTAAATTATTTCGCTAAATAATCTGCAATTTGGTATCTAAGTTTGTATGGTCACTGTCGATAACTTCACCACAAGTTGTTGGGTCAATTTAACTCCCACCGCCGTAACAAAGAAACGTGATGTTCAACATGATGACTTTAATTGTAACCATCGGTTTGAAAGTACCCAATTTGCCACATACGAGTACTCGTATATAAGAAAAAGAGTGCAGGAATGGAAAGTTTATCAACGTTAAGTAACTTAATCATTGAATCGTATATCATTTTAAAACAAAACCGAGGCAATACCGTGTACTATAAGCTATTTGTTTATGATTATCTAAAAATTTAACTGAAAGTCATATTAGCGCATACAGTTCAAATTTGGATCTCACATCAGCGCAATCTCTTTTATTCTGTAATTCTTGATTTGTTACCTTTCGTCCTCTTTTCACGCTCAGTTCACATTCAGCTTTATGCTCTGCTTGGTCAGCGCATTCAACGCCACACAATGGCCACCCGCATTTTTCGCAGTTGACGTAGTTTTTTGGATCGATTCCGTTAAGGCAACCTAAACACACGGGCGCGGAAACCTGAGAGGGACCCCTTACCAAAGGTTGCTCGACTAGAATTATTTCAAAGGGTTTAATGTTTCTTGTGGCTATTAAATGACGGCCCAACTCTTCATTTTGCAAAATCTGGAATTACGTTAAACTTTTTAGGTTATAAAACGTTAAGCACTGAAAATATTTTCTACCTTAAACGGGCGACAATTGGCTTTATGTGTTTTCCAATCTTTTTTCTGATGATCGACAGAGCAATAGAAAACCTGATTACAGTTTGAACATCTGCTCACTGTTTCTCCTTTACAAATATTGCATTTGTTCATCTTTATAACTTCAGTAAATTTTAATTGAACAATTTTAGTTCAATGCTCGAAACCATAAACCGAACTTTTATCGAAATCAAATAAATAAAAAATAATACAAAAAATACCGACGAATCTCGCAGCAACTGCAGTCAGAATTTAAGAAATCATTAAACATACTCTCTGTATCTAAAAATATAATTTTATACACATTTTTTGTAATGTTCTTAGCGCTTCTCTTAAAACACATACACGTGCTCTAATAATAGGTATATTAAGAATAGAGGATCTGATAACCGCATCGCGAATACTTAACCAAATCGTCAATATTAATATTGTTATACTACCTTAGAGCGCCCGGCGTTTCTCAAGTTTTGTGTTTAATAGAAATGTAATGTAGTTATTAAATTGATTAAAATTGATGAACTGCCCATTCTCGAACTCTTTTTCTGGAGTTATATTTATGTGTATGTGTGGCAAATTGGGTTCTTTCATACCAAATTTCGGATAAACTTCCGAATAGCGGGCGTGCCCAATTAACATACTACTTCCACAAAACGGTACATAAGATAATTAACGATTTATTACTTGTCCTCAGGAGTACATTCAATGGACCAAAATCTTTAAGGTGTAATTTTAATTCGTCGTACTACTTTTTAAAATCCCGTTATTAGTTTATGAAATATAACGGTTTTTATGAAAACTACAGTTTTGTGCAAGTACATTTTAGGTTGCACTTAACCAAGATTTTTATTTATATTTTTGTATACACAAAAAAGCTGTAGGATGGCAACTAACGGCATTTAATCCAATGGGACTTTGGTTAAAAAACATAAATTAATTAATGAACTATTTATATTTAACACACTTCAAATTATGAATACATTTAATAAACAAAAAAATTAACAAATTACATTTGATGCATTTAACAAAGAAATTAAATAATAAAACAAATAATTCATTAATTTCCAAATAAGTCTTATGAGTACCGCTGCCAAAATGCCTAATGGCCCTAACCAACATTTTTTAAAACATCTTTTTTATAGTTTTTAGTAGTCTATATTAAAAATATCCCTTCTAAAAAAATCTTATTTATATCTTATGTTTTTGTGCTTCTCTTGTAAAAATTCATAAATGCTGGTGAAGGCTTGAGGTCATTTTTATGGTTTAAAGATATAAATCTTCTTAACATATAACTAAAAATATGTACGTTAAACAACAAACAAAACTACATTTAAAACATTTTTAACGCATGAATATCCGGCTGTAAATAAATAAGGCTGCATATTTTTACCAAAACTTTGAAAGAGATTTTAAAAATTGCAACAAAAACAATTGTCATAATCACGGTATTCCTGTTCCAAAAATTCGGAGATATCGGGATTGAAAAAACTTCCGGGATTTGATTTTATTAATTTTTATTATTGTTCATAAAAATGTACAAACTTTTCGTTTGTTTTTTAGTTAAAGCCCTAACTTTGCGATATGTCCTGTCCTCCCTGTAATATGGTATATTAGCTTAAAGTAAATAATTAATATACGTAGTTTTAAAGATATCGATCCAATTTCGTATGTGATTTCCTTTTCTCCAAGCGGAGGCTAAATTCTAAGATGGACAAGATCGGACCAAACTACTACCCCCTTTCATGCAGTATAAAAAACCAGTTCAAATTTGGTATTTAACACTGTAATAGTAACACAAAACTACTAACCGATGAGAACAACGCTTACTTATAACAGAGACATAAGTGCTACATGTCATATGCGAAAAGAAACAAATATTTTGGTGTCACTGAAATGGCGGAGGGTATTTGAGTTTTGGCATAGCCGAACATAATTCTCCTATTAGTTTTGTACTAATTTCTACAATATTTTTTTTTAGTTTTTTAACTTTTATTTTTGTACCTTAGAGCTCACATTGTCGTTAGTAATCTTATAGTCAATAAAAAATGTCAAAATTTATTTTTAAATTTGGCATTTAGCTATTTTATTATAAGTCCCTTGGACCGAATGGAATTTATCCGATCGAAATTCAGGAATCGTTAAATTTACGATTCCCCTGGGTACTGATAATATATAGAAGTATTCTTGATCTTAATCACATTCCCAAATTGTGCAAACAGGTGAGGGTAGTTTTTATACCGAAGGCAGGAAAATTTTCACATGTTCATCCCAAGAGTCTTAGACCAACTAGTCTTTCTTATATACAGCCGTAGTTAGGCCTATTATGACTTACGGTGTATCTGTCTGGTGTCCATCACCGGATAAAATCACTAACTCAAAAATAATCTCAAGAGTTCAACGATCTGCGGCCTTGTATATTAGTGGTGCTCTGCGTACCACACCCACCATGGCGCTAGATACCTTGTTCTGCCTGCTACCCATCGGCATCTTTGGATCTAGTAGACTACATCACACCAATGCTTGTATTTGATAAGTATTTCAATGTATCCATCCCCTCAAGAAACGAATGGGAGCAAGGAGATCCTCTTTCATACCAAGCCATCCAAATTTACACTGATGATTCAAAACTCCTTGAAAGAGTAGGGGATGGAGTATCCTCTGAAAGCTCTGAGAGTCCTGGAAACAGTTCAAATCTCATAAAAAATTGTCCTCAGCTGCTGCAAATCTCTTAATGAAATTGCGGAGCAGCTCCAAATCAAACTATGCTGGGCTTCCGGACATAGGGACATTCCAGGGAACTGTAAAGCTGATGAACTCGCCAGAGAGGGTACAACAAAAGAAATTCTACACATCAACAAAGAGTATAAACATATAAACTCCTCATCAGGAAAATCTCTATCAGGGAAACTAACGCCAGATGAATGGGGAGTAGTACATGCAACATCTCGCGTATGATATGGACAAAACTGAATCAAAAACGTTCAATCGATCTAATCTCTCTAAGTAGGTCTCATATTAGCACCATAGTAGGCGTTCTAACATGACACTGTATCATAGGTACTCATGCAAGAAGACTAGGTATCTTCTCAAATGACTTCTGTAGAAGCTGTAGAGATGAGGAGGAGAAAGAAACTATAATACATCTTCTCTGTACATGCCCCACTTTGGCTAAACGGTACATACATCTGGGGAAGCACTTCTTCGTAGGCCTAGTAAATATATCCAAATCGAATATAATTAATATTCTTCAGTTTATAAACAGTACAGTATAGTTCATTTAGCGGTATAACTCATATACCGCATGACATCACAAAGGGCTCCAAGCCTAAGTGGGTCTATAATCAAGAGACGTCATTACTAACTAATTATCTACACTGAGGTCTGTTGTGTAATTATAGAGCAGTATTTATACGATGAATTCTGTAACGAGGATTATTTAATACCATATGAAAAAAAAACTACATATTAATGTGTTCACTTCATCTTTAAAATAATATAATTACAATGTATTTTTGTTTGCCTACTATATCCATTGTAGCCTCTTGCCTATTATCATTACACATACATATGTACTTAATTAAAATTCACACGAAAATCCATCTCAAGTGTTGTTTAAAACTAAGAAAATGATGACCGAAATCTCAAACATCGTTTTTGGCGGATTCACTCGTTTCTTGCAAGTACGAAAATTTATGTAGAGTAACAATGTCTCGGTCATTGTTTAGTGCGCCTTTAGTACGTTCAGACGCTTCAAAAAACTTTTTTTTTGATTTATTATTTAGGCTTCTGCTCACATGCTGGAATGATTGCTTAGAATGTTTAGAATGAATTGTTTCCCGTTTATTATCTTCGACAACGTCAGCAGTAGAAAATGAGGAACCGATATCTGAATCAGCGGAGCTTTTGTGTGTACTGTAGTTCCCTGTAAATATTAACAAACAGTAACGAATGAAAAAAGTTAGTCAAAACAGATACAGCAATAATATGAATAACTATCACTTACCTTTGGGCCCAAAAAAGTCTGCATTTTTCATCGCGTTACGATTTTTCATTGTCTTCTTTCGGAGATTACTGCGAAGCGCAGATGCTTTCGATTTTTTACCTTCTGCTGCTGCAGAATGTCGGTTGTGTTTTGTATTTCTTTCCTTTTGTGTATTAGTTTTTGGTGGAGGAAGTGTGGGTTCCATTTCGTCCTCTTTGACTTCCAAGCAGGTGTTTGGTTGTCCTTGGGTTAGCGGTGATTGCTCCTCTTCATTTGATTCAAATAAGTTTTGTTGACCAATGTTGCTTTCTGTATCGGATAAGTCTGGATTTACTTGGCTACTGTCACCCTCGTACTCGTCCTGATCAATAATTTCGATCTAAACAAAAACAAACAGATATCAAGATTTTAGCATCTATTTTTTTATTATTGAAAAAATATAAAAAACTAAGCAAAATTTAGAGTGCCCACAACATTAAAAAGCCACCATATGTAATGCATAACATCGAGGAGCAATTGTTAGCTTTATAAATAAAAAAAAATGAAAACTATTTCCTATTTTATATTTCAAAATGTCTAAAGACCCTGCCGCCAAGGTCCTAAAACTTAAAAAAGAGACTACTCGTACGTCACCATGCCTAGTTCGCACGTTTCAAATTAAGTCAAAGATAAAGATATAAAAAATAAATAATTCTTTTATTTAGTATTTTCTATGCACATTTCACAGTCGTAAATATTCCTGAGTGTTATATCAAGAAATTTTGTAATTGTTTAGAATTTTATAACGTTTTTTCTTTTAGAATTAAAAAAATACATAAAATAAAACCCACTAGCAAAATTTTACCTTAAATAAACTTTTTTTTAAATATTGACACTTTCTTGTTTTTTTTTTTAATTTAATTCACTGTAGTATTTCTTTAAGACTATACACAAATGCATACAAATAAATTGTTCTTTTTGGATTGACATACAATAGAAATATTCAGGACCTTTGCGGCACGTGAAGAACTTGTCTCAGAGGCTTAAAATATTTTGTACATTTTTCCAATATCGAATGTAAACTTTTTTGGGGGTAAGACCTAAGAAATTCAAATAAAATGTTCATCATGTAACGAAGGAACACCCTAAAGCATATGCACAGTTATATATTTTTGTAATAAGTTATGTTATAATGTATATTATTCTATAAATTTTTAACTTTTCAACGAGATTAACCAAAGTTTAACGAAGTAAAATTCTTAAATAACGATGCTTACCTTTTGTGTTTGGTCAACTTATAATTCAAATTTAAATTTTCTACGACTAATATTAACTAAATAAAATTTGACTTCGTGTGCAAATGATATGTTTGGTTTACGGTTTTTTTTTTTCGAGATTTTACAATTGTAATACAGATTTAAGTATACTATAATACATTTTTGCCAACGTACCTCTTCGGTGAGAGATCCTCTCAAAATTATTTCTGGACCACCACCATAAATTCCGTGCAAAAATCTCCAAAGCGGGGCATTTAGCTGTGCATAGTCTGAACCAAGACGAACATTGCGAATGGGCGATTGGTGGCTTTGCAATGACGATGACACTCCACCTGGCGTTGTTGCTTCAATGTTCGTGTTGACAATCGGTCCAGGCTCCTTATGCGTAAGGCCACGTGCAAATTGCTGCCACTTCCTCAACCATGGCATCGAAATAGCGAATATCGCCGACGATGCGTCTATGTCGGCGTCCATGTTGCTGGCACTAGTCGCATACTTTGTAAAGACGGCCAGTTCATAGTACTGACGACGCGACAAAGCCTCGGCAGCGCGCTTACACAACTCACACTCAAAGAGCATGTTAACAGCAGGTCCACCACCAAATGTGCGATAAAAATAGTCCCACAGTGGCTGTGAAATCGGCACAGCGATTTGTCGAAGAAGCGAAATTTTCGACTGCAACAGGCCGCCATGCTGGCATAACATAGCCCAATTATTGATAGGACCCGGTTCGGCAAAAGTCTGAAAGCGTGATAACCACTCGCGTGCAATAAAGAAGCGAATGCCATCTGCATCAGCGCCACTATGGTTGACAGGATATGTGGCGTTTAAGTCGTCGGCTTCTGTGCGCACTAGCTCCATTTGGGGGTTGTGTTTACGGTAAAAGAGCACGTATGCCTGACAATTTTGCACAGTTTCGGGCAGTACTTCGGTCACACGTTGATCATCAAATTCGTACCAGCGCTTTGAGTGGGCGTTGCGCGCATAGCACGTATAATGGCCACCACCAACAGTGCCATGATGGCAGATAACTGAAACAAGATTGTATGTGGCGATGCGTGAATTGCATTCCTTGTGCAGGTACGGCCGCATATCGAGACCTTCGAGAGGAAAATCAACGTGGGACGAAATTTTGGAGCTGTACGACAGATCGTGACGAAAGCGTTTTAAATGAATGCAGAGAACCTCCGGTATATCCAAGATTTGAGAGTATTTGACACCAGTACGCAGCTTGTTACATTTTTCGCAGCTGAAAATCAAAAGTAAACAAAGTTAATTTTAAAGATAAAAATCAATTACGAATTTTTAAAGAATTAAGCGCCTATTGTGAGTTTTTTAATTTTTTATCCTTGGCCATGCACAACGAGCACGTACTAAAGGGTATATTGAGTTTGTTCCTCCCTTTATTGTTGGTATGACATTATATATGTTTAAAATGATTAGCGTCAAAAGTCGATTAAACTATGTCCGTCTGTCTGTTCCAGCAATTACCGCCGTAGTTTAAGAGATACCGAGCTGAAACTTGGTATGTATGCTCACATTATCCAAGCGAAGGTTAAGTTCGAAGATGTTCAAGATCCCATACAAATAATTTATGAAAATATAAAAATTTAAATTAAGAACTGAATTAAAACATATTATTTAATCTATTGACTGATGCTGCCTTTTTGGATGAGAAAGTATTTCTGAACTTGTTCTTAAAGTACAATAAAACCATTGTCTCCAGTGCTGCCATGGAACTATTGCAGGCAAGGGCATCTTGAAGACAAAGAGGTTATCATTGTCGGATGGTTGTGGTGAACTATAACTCAACTGACCCTATCTTCTTCATTAGTGATGTCGTTGTTGGTCATTGAGCAATTAGAGTCAAGCGTGAAAAATAGATAATACTTGCTGAGGTTGAAATACGTATCACTTCTTTTAGCTTCTCCTCTCTAAATTGTCACTTATCCAAATCATTTGACATGAGTACCTCTTCTTTTTCCACCCTTCTATCAGCCACTTTTGGGAATCATTTGATTTTGCATAAAACGAACTTCTCCATATCTTGAAGTGAAGTAAAACGAAAAAAGTATGGACTACTCTAATTTGCATACAAACCTGTACATGTTATCTCCTTTTAATTCGTCTGCGCTGAAAAAGCTTGCCATGCAGTCATGTAACGTCACCGAGGGTCCCCAAAGCCAAGAGCGTACTAGGTGCCACATCCACGATAGCCAACTGTCGCCGCTACCGCTACTACTAACGGTCCGCGACCCAATTGAATCAATCGAATTAAGACTTTGCGCACTAATGCTATGCGTTTGATGCAACACATTTAAATAATCGCGATTTGGAATCGGAAGCGAAAGATCCTGAAACGTCTCCTCGCGCGTAGAGATGCGATCGCATGTTAAGCATTGAACAGATGACAGAAGCTTACCATCAAAGATATCGCTAATGATAGAACGCGCCTGCTGCGGCCTTGGCGACGACAAATCATTGGTAGTAAAAATACCAGTGCTGGTATTTCTAGGTGAGCGGAGGACGCCTATGCCGGTGCCAAAGGCTTTGGCAAACGGTGGTGCAACACATGCGGAATGCGAATCTGAAACGCTGCTGTCGCAAGTTTCATACTCAGTCTCTGATTGTGAACTGGAGTGACAAGGTGAGCTTGAGACCGCTGAATCCTCTTCATCTGCCTCCTCCTCCTCTTCTACGTTTGCCAAGCTTTCAAGTGGTTGCTGTTGCAGCCCTTTTTCGGTGCCACTTTCGACAGTTGAAGATAGAAGTGGTGAAGTCGGAATTTGTTCTTTGAGCTCCTCGTGTAGCTGATCCATGAAGCAGCGCAGAAATTCTTGCGTGTCATGCTGTTGAAAGCCACGAAACATTGGATGTACACTGCGAATGCCATACAGAATGCCGCGTGGCGTTATGTAATCTACAAGAAAACGGTTAAGTTAATTAATTAATAAATGTTAATAACTTTTTCTAAAATTGTAAATGTAATCATTTAGTTCCTCCACACCAAAAATTTACATCGCAACATGCATGACCATTTATAAACATGGAATGTCTTTAAACTCAGTTACTATAACACATAATGTTTGTAAAACAGATTAATCTTAATACAAACTAACCTTTTCCTCCACCTACTGTGTTTGTACTACTCTGGCCCCAAATATCTCTCATCAGACGTTGATAGCTCTTAGCAAGGCCTGCCTTGCTTCGTTGAGCTGACTGCTCGACACTGTGCTCTACTAACTCGCTGCAATTAAGGAAATAGTGCGTCATTGGCTGGATGTTACTAAGCGCCTGCAGTGCAGAATTCATGTAGCACGTGTTGGCGATATTTTGCAGACCCAGCAGACCACTGTACGACTTTTGCTCTTCCTTTTCAAACTCCTCATCTTCCGCATAGCTGTCATCGCCTTTGACGCTATCGTGACGGTGATCCTGGTGGTCATCACTTGTTTTTGATTGTTTTGCAGTTTGTGTATTCGAAGGGACTGCAGGCCTAGCACTCAGGAAAACTTCGCGTTCGCAGAGGTAACACCAGACGCGCTGAGAAGAAAGATTCATATGGACGCAATGCGAACTTTTCTGCTGAAAGTGTTTTGTACTGTGGTCATTGGCCTGCTCGGAACAGCCTGTGCGCAGACAACTGCGCTGTAGACAGATCCATAAATTGGGTCCAACACAATCGCAACTAGCACAAACATTCACATGCTAAAATTAAATAATAATTAATTACGATTTAGGGTTAGAAACCTTTATGCTTTTTGAATTCTCATCTTTCCGTCCTTTCCTCCCTACTTCAACACAAACCTTTCCAAGTTTTTGGATATCTCCAAGAGTAGCCAGTTGTTGTTGGCTGCTGTGCGGACATTCGGGTGGCACCTTGAAGTTCATATTGGTTCGATTCTGCGACATTTTTTGTTTACGTACTTGTTAAGTTAAGCAATTGATTCAAACCTTTCCAACCGCTGTTTGTAAAAAAAAAATTGCAGAAATCGAAACAATAATGTTGATGCTTTTTTCGCACAGTTAGTGGTGTTACTGGTTTGCTAGTGATGGTCAACCAGCGTAAAATATATTTAAAACCCAAACCAATGTTGCCAGACATGTTGTGCACACATTTCAAAAAAAATTAGATTTGCTTACTTTGTATGACATATATTTTGCAATATATTAATTATTGCTGCTTTGTCCACTTCTCAAACGAAAAAATTATTATTTTGAAAATTTAACCCGGGATTTACTACTACTTCATGTGCTTCTTAAGTAAACGAAAAAAGGAGATTAGTGTTTTCACTACGTTATAATTTACATTGCCATTGTGTAGTCATAAATTGACTACAAATGTAAATGACAACTATTTCCATTAAAAATTACACTATGACACGTAAAATGGCATAGCTGAAAGAGCGATTCTCTCTCAAATATTCAAACTCTTCAAAATATAAACTCAAAAATTAAAATACCGCCCCTGGCTACGCGAAAGCTTATACCGAATGATATATTCAGTTCTTACATTTAAAACGCCCATAAAGAGGCGTAGTGTCTATATAGGCTATGTGAAATCTGCCTCACCCACATTCTTCGCTCATAATTAGTGAAATGAAGTAAACGAAATTCTATTATTTTCTAATAGTTCCTCAGTTCACATATCCACTGTAGTGTAAACAAAAATTTTCTGATGGGCGTGTGAAGCTTTAAAGTTGAAAATTATGTTATTATCAGTATGAGTGAAGTGTGAAATATTTTGTAAAATCTTGAATACGAGTCGTTCAAGGCTATTTAAGAAAATGCGTTATTATGACCAGATTATAATAAAATGCCTTTGATTTGATATACCACACGTCTTACCTATCTCCAAATATTTTTCGATAAATATTGATAAACACCTTTCATATGACACCTCATTGATACTTATCCGGTTAAAACTTAGCGAGTAAATTTTAGTTTACAATAAAAAAATTCAATCATATCCAACATAGCACGGTCTACTTGCCCCGTCGTAAGTGTTACAGAGGGAAATTCTAAAAGAATATTCTAATAGTTTGATTGATTGGGTTTAAATTGTAACATGTCAACTTTGTTGCCATTGTGAATTCGCCGCATATTTAATTAAGTGAAGTTGGATGCAATACATATTTATGGAAATAAAAAATGTTAAAATAGTTATACTGCTTAATAAAAAAAAAACACTGTTGAAGTGAAAGAAGATTAAATTGTTGATGCGTCTGAATTATTTTATTGTTTAGTGAATAAATTGTTTAATGTGTCGTCGGGCTAAATAGCCAACAAGCAATAATGATCGATTTTTTTTTTGCATGAAAATGGATACATAGTTTTTTTCCTGCTCTTCGTGCCTACTTCAGTAACTTGACACACGTCTTTGCTTTTCTTGGATACACGCAGTTTTAGAATCTACGATCAGCCACTGGCATAACACACACACTCTTGGGTAAACGCCTGTAGGAAAACCCAACTCAAACTATTTCGGTGTGCCACTTTGTTGGATTCACTGGGCCGCGTCCGCCACTGACATAACACAAAAAACATATATTTTTGAAGGGGCCAGTAGTCGCTACAAATAAGGTGAACAAGTATCCTTTAACACTCTATGTCTTCATCTGACTTGTACACACATCTAACCTATTTTTATTTATTGTTCTTAATGGACAGACAGTTTGACTATGCACACTGCAGAAGAGAAACAACACCCGCGAACGTTGGAAGCTGCTGCGGCCCCAACGGTGTCGGTAGTGTCGGTGGGTGGACCATCATACGATACTGGAAAAATTGCTGGACTTTATGATCTTGAAGAGACACTGGGTTCTGGTCATTTTGCAGTGGTGAAACTTGCGCGGCATGTGTTTACCGGTGCAAAGGTAGCAGTCAAGGTGGTGGATAAAACAAAGCTGGATGAAGTTTCTAAAGCACATTTGTTTCAGGAAGTTAGGTAAGATCTTTAATGTAACTTAAATTAACCGTTTGAAAAATATTTTTTGTGTGCGTAAGTGGGCATGGTCAAACATTTATTAAACGAAAAAGGTTTTTTTAATTGTGTACTTTATCTTGAAAATGGCTGTAACGATTTTGATGAAACTTGCCTACTCGTCGTTTTTAGGTACAACAATTATATTGCGACAACTATAATCTCCGTGAAAAATGGCAAAATGTATGAAAAAGTGTCAATTGTCGAAAATTTAGACTTTAATCCGGTTTTTTGCTTTTGGTTGGTTAACATCCACTGAAACTTAAGTTTAACCAAATCTATAAGTTCTTGTAGGAATATCTACCATTGGAATTTCTTCAAAACCAAAGCGCATACTTCAGAACTTTTTTTTAATCGGATTTGCATTATTGGCACTAAATAACAACTAAAAGCATGCGTCCACAGGAATTTTTTCTCCAGAACTTTTTCAGATACATTTGTTCTATTCGCACTAAATAACACCAAAAACCATTTGCTCTTCAAAAATTACTTCTTTTAAAAGTTGTTTAGTGACAATCGTTGTCTCTTTAAAAAATGTCGTAGCTATCTCCGTGTTAATATTTGTTATATTCTTTAGGTGCATGAAACTGGTACAGCATCCGAACGTTGTTCGTCTATACGAGGTCATCGATACACAAACGAAACTTTATCTGGTTTTGGAGCTTGGCGATGGAGGTGATCTTTACGATTACATTATGCGACATGATGGCGGACTCAGTGAAGAATTGGCGCGAAAGTACTTTAGACAAATTTTGCGCGCTATATCTTACTGCCATCAGCTGCATGTTGTTCACAGGTGGGCTAAAGTCATTTTAATAATATATATATTTTAATACCATATATATTGGAAAAAATAAGCCACTAGGAAATATTATTTCTAGATATGGATTATTTTTGATTTATTTTTAAAGTTGAATATATTTTTTTATAAATTATGTAACTTTTATTATGTTCTGTTTTGTTTTTTGTGTAGGGACTTGAAGCCTGAAAACGTGGTGTTTTTTGAAAAACTTGGTGTGGTGAAGCTGACAGATTTTGGATTTAGCAATAAATTTTTGCCAGGTCAAAAGTTAGAAACATTTTGCGGCAGTTTAGCTTATTCTGCGCCAGAAATTTTACTTGGTGATTCTTATGATGCTCCGGCTGTTGGTGAGCTTACTCATTTATTTATTTAATTTTATTAGTACTTTGTATCTGAGACTTGAAATATTTCAAAACATAAGTATATGGAATCAGTAAAAAAATGTATAACAAATTAAATGCCAATTTATATTACATGAAATAAACTTTTTTTAATAATATAAAACAAAAGTGTAGCTTAGTTAAACACCCACATGAGACATGTTTTAATAGATCATTCAATATATAAAAAAAATAAAATATACGTAAATTAAAAAAAAAGAGAATTATAATGATAAAAGGAAAACATAAATAAAAAAAAAAGAATTGTCATAACTATATTATAAAATTTAATCAGTTGTTTAAAAATATTTGACAAGTTTTATTGTACATATTTTTTTTATTTTATTAAATTCTTTTTTTTTTAGATATTTGGTCGCTTGGAGTAATTCTTTATATGCTTGTATGCGGGCAGCCACCCTTTGAGAAAGCCAATGACTCTGAAACGCTAACAATGATAATGGACTGTAAGTATACGGTGCCGCCGCAGATAAGTCAGACGTGTCGACAGTTAATCGGGTCAATGCTGGTGCGTGATCCCAAAAAGCGTGCTAGTTTAGAACAAATTGCGGCTGATGAATGGCTTAAGGACAACGCCGACTATAACTTAAGCATGAGCGAGTATTTGCCGCTAGTAAGTCGGCAGGAACTTAGCGACGAAGACCACGCCTTCATAATCCAAAAAATTATCAACGGCAACATTGCGACCAAAGAGGAGATACTTCAGTAAGTTTTTGTAAATAATCTTTAAAAATATACTTGTACAGCTTGAGTGTTCATATAAAATAATATAACAACAATACTTTACAAATTTGACACGTATATAATTACTTTCCAAATATTTTGTTTTTAGATCGTTGGACAAGAATAAATATAATCATATAACGGCTACTTATTATTTGCTTGCCGAAATTCGACTACGCAAACGTCGTGAGGAGCTGCAAAAAACAGAAGTAAAAAATTATCCAGATGCAGCTGGTCGTGCTGAACAGTTGA
This sequence comes from Suillia variegata, assembly GCA_949127995.1. Taxonomy (NCBI): domain Eukaryota; kingdom Metazoa; phylum Arthropoda; class Insecta; order Diptera; family Heleomyzidae; genus Suillia; species Suillia variegata. Next base: position 38,738,459 of record OX421842.1, read on the forward strand.
CCCCGGATAATAAAGTAAAGCCTGTAGAAGGGAACAAAGTCGTGGTGCCCATCAGCATAAATGTTTGCACAACTGCACCCTATGGGAATGAGGCCAAAACGGTGAGTTTTTTTATAACTATTTGATCTTTAAAAAAAATCGTATTATAAAAACTTTAAATGTAAGTAGTTTTTTCAATTTTTCTTTTCGGGAGACTGTCAAATGCATATTCCAGTCGACAGTTTAAAAAGTCATTAAAAAAAATTTAATCTTCCAACAGGCTTGAAGCCCATCTAAAAGTAAACGCAGACGATATTTGATAATTGGCGACAACGTCAATGTCATACAGAACTGTGGTTCATTCGAATTTGATAGTCGTCACCAACGCAAACGAGGTCCAAGATTTTTCGAAGAAGTTTCCTTTCGAGCACTTTAAAAACGGATACATCAGTCTCTGATATTAATCATACATCTGCGTCAGTAAATAGCATGTGTAAAATTAGCGTATTTTTATGTGTCCATTTGGTCAGATCCGAGATGGGTCTATTTCTCAATTGCTTACAGAGCTTAAAGTAACACCTATTAGCAAGAGTTATTATTTGTTTTACCTCTATGATAATATAATTTATGTTCTTAAAGTAGGTGCCCATTTCTATCGTACGCTGTAATTTTGAAATTCACTCAGCGGAATTCTTTAATTTTTGAGAACATGTATTTCTTATATATCATCACATAGATGAGTGTCAACTTATATTTCCATATCACGTCTTTTGATGAATGTGTTTTTTTTAATAAATATTTCCAAAATTTATTGAGTTTTCTTTTAAATCCAGGATATTTTCAATCAGAAACCTAGAACTAAACTACAACTTTTTCCGGTAACAGTTAATTTGTATTTCCATATTTCAGGACAAACGCAGCAGAAAATGCAGCATTGTACGCGAAGAGGACGAAGACGAATCGGCATACGAATATGTAGCCGACACAAACGAACTGAGTGTGACAGTTACGAGACGCGAATCTATATCCGATGGGCGCTTAAACCGATCTGTGCAAGAGCAGCGAACGACTGTTCCACCCTCTTCTTTTGTTGTGGTTCCTGCAAACTCTTCTCGTTCCAAGGTGGTAGTACCGGTAGACGTTAAGCTTGCGCAGAAGCTCAAACAGATTGACGACCATTCGACCGCATTAGGCTCCAATTTGACAAAGACGTCAGCGATGGTCACCGACGCTAGTGCGATCAGAAGCACAAAGGAGCACCATCCGTTGGAAATGAAGGATACGCTCAGCAGTCTTAAGGAGCTAGATATTGGCAAATTAAAGACAACGCTACCAGTCGCTACTGGAGCAAACAAAAATCCGGTGTTGACCCATCGTCGTACAAAACTGAATAAAATTCGCACGCCGTCATGTTCGAGTTCGGAGGCTTCCGACGATGACACAAAGGCGCGCAGCAAAAAAAAAATTAACAAATTTGTAGGTGACACACCGACGAGGTTTCGAATGCACCGAAGGGACTCTCATGACGATTCTAGCGACTCGCAGGATCAGGCTTTTTCCTCAAGTGGATCACACGGTACTGCTGGTAGTCACGCTACCAATATAATCGCCACAAATAGTTCAAATGTTGGAGGCAAGAAGGATGAACAATCACAGGGAAAAGAGGTAAGCAAACATTCAATTGATGAAAAATAATAAAAGTTTGGTATAGAGGATTGTTATGAATAAATCCAAACTTTATTCTGTTTTGGAATTGTAACTTTTTGTATATCAAAGAATTTTTGTTCATTTGGAACTAAGCCAAAGTAACTTACAAAATAATATATATATATATATATATATATATATATATATATATATATATATATATATATATATATAAACTTTTCTATCTTTCTTTGTACCAAATGGGCGTCTAAACCATTCATCCGATTTTGATGAAATTTTAGGGAGTTGCTATGCTCACGCCAACTTAGGTTTATATATATATATATATATATATATATATATATATATATATATATATATATATATATATATATATATATATATATATATATATATATATATAAACTTTTCTATCTTTCTTTGTACCAAATGGGCGTCTAAACCATTCATCCGATTTTGATGAAATTTTAGGGAGTTGCTATGCTCACGCCAACTTAGGTTTAGGGTAAAGAAAATTTTGCCACGCCTATCTATTACGCCCACAATTTGTAAAACTAAGGTAAAATATTCGATTATTTCGCTAATATTGCTCCCAAAAAATCTGAAATTTGGTATCTGAATTTGTATTGGCACTGTCGATAACTTCCCCAAAAATGGGCGTGGTTGGATCAATTTAACGCACACTTTCAAAAAACGGGTGGATCATTTTTACGCCTACCACCATTTGCTCAGAAACTTGATGTGCTATATAGAAAACATGTAACGGGATGCACCGGGATGAATAACAGGATATACAAAATTGTCCACGCCCACTTATTACGCCCTCAATTTATTTAATTAAGTAAAAATATACGATGACATTGCTAATATTGCTCCTAAAAATTTGGGATTTTGTTTCTGAGTTTGTATGCGGATAATTTCACAGCCATAACTCAGAATCGTTACAACGGTGAATACCGAGAAGTTCCACTAGCTAACGGGAGTACCGAGAAGTTCCGTTTGTTTTCCAAAGAGAATGATATTTTTTGTTTTTTCTAGGGGTTGTACAGATAAGGTGCAAATGGTTTTGATATTTTTCTTTTCTCATCCTTATGTTTGTATCTTTATTTATTTAAAAAATTTAAATTTATACAATTGATTAATTTTTATCTCATTATGCGAAATAATGTTTTTTTTTCAGCAAAACAAATCGGAAGACACACGTAAATCGTCGCATTCACACAAAAACAAAAACAAACAGCCAAAGGAACATATGGAAAAGCATTCCACACAGCCAGCCGACTCACAAATTCCCTTGACATTCAGTGCTCGACAGCATATTCGCGAGAGCCAGTCCCTGGACCGAATTACCGAAGTTCAGGAATACGAACTTCGTCATCGATGTGCTGTCATGGACACACATATTGATCAGCGAAATTCGCTTTTCAATTTGAACTCGTTTTCCGCCGTTGCCGAATCGAAAGAAGAATATGACGAGGAATCGGATGTAGTAGCGCCAATTAAATCCGACCAATTGAAGCACAACAGCAACATAAATCTTAACGCAGCCGAAATAACATTGCAGTTGAGGCGAAACAACAACATTTACGATCTAAACTCAATTGAAGAAATCGATTTGATCTTGGAGGATAACAGCTTTTCGAAAGCAATTCAAGTTACTGGATCCAAATGTTTCGTCACTATGAAGAAAATCCGTAGGCTGGGAAAATATTTTCCCGTAGTAAATTTTTCTTAATACCATTTTAGTGTATTTGCGTCGATATAAACTTCGCAGCTAGAGATAGCATTTTTGAGTAAACATACATAGATATTTAAATTAAATAAAATAATTAAGTGTAATTCGCTACTCAATGCAATATTCGTTTAGAAATTAAAAATAAACCAAAAAATACAAAAAGTTCTTTTCATTTAATGTCATTACTGTATAAATGGATGAGATACAAGAATGTAGCAATTATAGACAGTAACTTCTTAAAAGGTTGTGATAAAAGAGTCCATTTGAAAGGGATTAAAAAAATATATGAAATAGTTTATAATCAGGAGACTACCTTTATTTCGATCCATATAAAAATATCATGGTAAAATGCGTTTTTTAATGACGATGTCCATCTTTATTTTTAGCGACAGCCGCTCTCGATCGTGCGCGTTAAAAGGCGGATTATCACTATCCATTTCCTAAGTAAGATCGACCGTTAAGTCCGAATATCATAATTTTAGTGTATGATTAGGTTTTTGAGATATCGCGAGATTTAATTTTTTATCACGGAAACGGTTGGCATAATTGCAATTATCTTGAAAACTTCTTGGTTTAAAACAAATGATCTCTTTTATATATATAAAAGTTAATGTTTCTATCTTCCTTTCTTTCTTTGTTTGTTTGTTTGTTTGTTTGTTTCTTTGTTTGTTTCTTTCTATCTTTCATCCGATTGTGATGAAAGTGTGGGAAGTTGCTATGCTCACGCCAACTTAGGTTTAGAGCAAAGAAAAATTTGCCACGCCCACCTATTACGCCCACAATTTGTAAAACTAAGTTAAAATATTCGATTATTTCGCTAATATTGCTCCTAAAAATCTAAAATTGGGTATCTGAGTTTGTATAAACACTGTCGACAACTTCACCAAAAATGGGAGAGGTTGGATCAAATTAGCGCCCACTTTAAAAAAAGGGTGGATCATTTTTACGCCTACCACCATTGCTCAGAAACTTGATGTATATAGAAAACATTTAACGGAATGCTCCGTTAAGAATAACAGTATATACAAAATTGTCCACGCCCACTTATTACGCCACAATTTGTCAAACTATTTTCACTTAAATAAATACCAATTACAAGACTATCTATACATTAAAATAAAGTAAAAATTTTCGATTATTTAACTTAAATTGCTCTTAAAAAATCGGAAAATTGGCATCTGAATTGACCATTCTGAGTGACCATTCACTGTCACCAAAAATTGGCGTGATTTGATCAATTTATTTTGGAAACGCTACAAACTTGGAAACGCTACAAAGGGGAAATTCCGCTTATTAATTTTATTACACTTATTTCTTTTCTATTGAGAAACTTCCTTTTTTTTACAAGAAACGATTCTTCAAAAAAAAATTAGAAAAAGCAATAAAATTTCAAATTTTTTTAAATTAAAACCATTACGAATTAAACGAGGCAAAGATGAAGAAAATCTGTGGATAAATGTAAAAGCTATTTTAAGTTAAGTGGAAAGCCTATAAATTATTTTTTATTTTTATATGAGTTGCTAAAGGTCTTTTAGAATCACGCTTCACAATGCCTTTTAGAATCCTTACGAAATTCGATCATCATAAAAATAGAGCAGAATTACAAATCGTTTCAAAAAGGAATGCAAACTTAATTTTTATGCACTCAAAAATTAGTGCTTTAATATCAAAAGCAGATATATAAAAACATTACATTACAATCACCGACAAATCCAAAACTTTCTACACAAAAACCGATAAATCCAAGTTTTCCGCAGTTTGTTAGCTTATTAAAAAAAATGTTTTCTGATAACGTTTTTGTATGCATTCATCGATTTTTGATTTAAAACTCCTAATTTATGAATAAAAAATTGACTCAAGATGGTTGCCTTGAGGCACATCTGCAAGAACAATATCTGACAAAGAACTTATGTAAAGAACTTTCCAATAGTTTAAATTACATATTCATGAAAAACTTTATCAAATGATTTGCTAAAATCTGTGTAAATTACATCAGTTTGAAAGTCTTTTGTAAATCGTTGAATTGTTTCAGTTGCTAATTCAACCAAATTAGAAGAAGTAGACCTTCCTTGAAGGAGAATGTTGAAATTAATGGGGTGATGTGAGGTCAAAATTAATGATTTAATATAATGTATTAATTGTTTTGTGATAATTTTTTCGAATACTTAAGGAATAACATTAAGTTGAAGAGAGAAGTAATAAATTTTTACTTCTAAAAAAAAAGTGGGTGCGGCAGATGTCTAATACCGCCCTTATCCAATACCGCCTTTAACATTAAATATCGGTATTATGAACCTAAAAACCGAATTTCATTATTTTGTTTTTGTACTAAAAGATATATAAATTATGAATTTTTTTTGTGATGATAAGCGTGGCAAAATTCATGTACAATATCTAAGAAAATCAAAATCAGACGAAAATTAACCCACCTCCCATACAAATAGTTTAAATATTGCTGTTTTTCTTGGTTACCCTGTTCATCCAACTCTTTCATGTTCAGATAATATAATTTGGGTGATTTGAACTATTTTACGTATAGAAGCGTGCGTTCATCTGCAAACTTCACGCCCACAGAAATAAAACGACATTTTGTAGTGTAGCTGATTGCTCCGATCATTTAGGATGCTGCACTTATATACAATATAATAAACCTGAATCACACTCTCTGCATAATTGCAAGTAGCTTTTAATAATAGTGCCCATGTTGTATATGGCTTGAAAATTTTTTGCAATATATCTATTAAATAATTCTGTAAGTTATCCTATAAACGCATATAAATTACATAAACGCCAGAAACGGCTTTTTTCTTTTTAAATTCATAAAATCTCGAACGCCTCTATATTTTAATCAAAAATTACCATTTAGTTCGTCTATTAGGAGTTGCAATTTGATAATACCTGAATTTATATTTTTAAACTCCACCAGGGTATTTTCCGTTAATGTCTTACGTACTGGGAACTGCTTAACTTTAAATTTAAACACGATAAAAATAAAAACCAATCATGAATGTCCCACTCTGCAATTACCTAATTATATTTATTCTCTATCTTTTAATCAACTATCTAATTGCTCTATTTTATTTAAATTATTAAAATCTATTTTCATAATTGGTATTTATTTTTTTACTTTACTTTAATATGTTCTGGAATTATAAATTTGTTTTTATATTATATAATAGAATATGTTTCTTAGTGTACTTAAGTGTTGAATAAATGAACTTTAACTAATACTAAGGACGAAAATTAACATGACCACTAAAAATAGAATAATATGCAAATATTTGTGGTGTCCCATGTTTTGATAAGATTGAAGATATGTTTACTTTTACCAGATTTTAAATTTCAGTTCTAATTTGTGTGTCCCAACCATGTTTAGCACGATTAAATCTAAGAAAATGTTGTTAACACTTTTGAGTGACATACAACACTGCCGTGAATAGAAGATATTTTAGTCGGCATAGTTCAGTGTTGAACGTACCCTCTTACTGATGTCAACTTCTGGAAAAATTTGCGAACCAGTAGGAAAGAAAATCAACCGCCTGTTTTGCAGCGGTAATCCCGGGAAAACATACGAGACTGCTTTAGAACATAACTAGTAAAAGATCTAAACGTTACGAAAATGTTGCGTGTGGCTTACATAAAGACGCATCGGTAAGAACGGAGTGATACCACCTCAGTAAACAGTTATGAAACCATATAGAAAAGCGTCTTGATTTCGTCATTTTTGTTTTTGTTGAATGCAGTGGAACGGCAGGGCGAGTGACATATCTCTGCACCAAGGTTGCATGCTCCAACCATTCGACTTTGTCTGGAGCCGGTGGTGGCAATAGGCTTCGTTGGCAGCAAGATCATACCGATTCTAAAGATTTTTTATTAGGTAGTGGTCAATCCGGCAGATGGAGAGGTACCATGTTACCACCTTCACGCAGCTACGGAATGCTTGTTGTGCGCATTCTTCGTGGGGCTCTAAAACTGCGTTACATAGTTTTGGGCGGGGCGATTGGTGGTGGAGTGTCGCTGAGCAAGGTAAAGGATGTTTAAAATTGTAAGACAGGTTCTTGAATTTTATTACATAATTATTTCTCGATATTTGTTTTTATTTGGCAACGCAGAAATATGATGATTGGAAGGACGGACTCCCTGATCTAAAGTGGATTGAAGAGGTCCTACCAAAAGGTGATCAATGGACAAGTTTTTCAAAGAAGTTAATAGAAGTTGGCGGATTAGTAAAGGATGTTATTGATATCGGTAAGAGCACGGAGAGTAAATACAATAATAATTTAAGATTTCTCTCACTTTAAAACACGATTGGTCCGGTTATTGCCTTAAAATAGATATATACTCGTATATAACATACATTTGGTAGGTAGGTATGTCAGAAGGCATTAACTGAGCTTCAGATACTCGATTAGCGCCGTTTTGATACATTTTTATTTCGTACGTGCGTTCACATTTAGGCGGTATAAAGAGTTAAAGCCGAATCAAAAAGACGAATTGAAGAATTGTTTGTTTCCAAAGTTGCCAAACTTTTCGAGAGATGACGGTCAAACAGAATAATTCTCATCTTCTATTTTGCTTGAAGTGGAAATTGGAACTATTGTTCAGACTATTGTTTGCCACTTTTACAGCCCATGCAACTGTAATCATTTTTAGAGTAATTAAGAATGTTATTTGAAAATTAGTATTTTTAAAATTATAAATTAAATATTTTGCCTAAGGTTATCAATCAAAAACATTAACTAGGAGAACAATAGGTATAGCTTCGCAATATTCATATGAATTTATACAAAATATCGTTTAGTTCATTCTGTAAACTTAATGCATAGCGCGTTGTATCTATATAAAAGATTTTCTAAAATGAATATTTATGAAATTCGGTTGCTTAAGAAATACGGGTCTAATGATCACAAAAATAAATTTTTTGTATCTCTAAAATAAATATGCTAAAATTTACTTTGCGTAACAGGTGTGGATAGTATTCTCATAATCAGGTCCTTCAATCCTCCTTTTCAAAATCGTCAATCAGTTTTTAGTTCAAAGACCTTATTCGCCAAAACTTCATCGTTCATACACAAATGATAATTGTAAATGGCGGTGCCAGAATAGATTAATTCATCACATTATAGCAAGTATAATTGTAATTTTTTTATAGAACACCTTATCTTATAACTTCATTAAGTGGTGGAATCTTTTTTCTCATGAAAAACATATATTTCGTCTATTTCACATCGACCATATACGGTATAAAATTTTTGATGTCCTTTCCGACCCTGACGAGAGAACCTTTTATGCGATGAAAATGAGCTATTAATAAATTTACTTATATACAGTTGATGTTGCTTTGTGCGCACTGACGCCAATTGGCTTGACTAAGTACTGTCATGTTGTCCATCTCTTGGTCCTTCCACCTGATATGTTATCACCCACTAATAAGCCAAGTATCCATGTTAAAGGACTACTCGGCACCGGCTCAAAATACTTTCGACCTTTTAAGGTTATCGAACAAAGCTTTTTGGATTCAGGAACAAAAATATTAGAAATATACCACGAAATAGTTTGTAATGGCGTCTCTTGATAAGAGACCCACTTAGGCTTGGAGCCCTTTGTGATGCCATGCGGTATACGAGTTATGCCGCTAAGTGAACCATCCTGTTCTGTTTATAATATTAATTATATTCGATTTGGTTATATCGACTAGGCCTACGAAGAAGTGCTTAACTACTTAGGAAATATATTTACCGATTTAAAATTAATTTTTTTAAGAAATCTGAGAAAATTTTAATTATGTGAGAAATAATAAAAATGAAAGCCAATTTTTCAAAAACAATAAGTATCCTATTTATCGGAGCTTTTTATTTTGCAATTTGCACCTGATCACTGATGATCTAGAATTATTTTTAGTTTTTTAGATTTTAGATTTTTTACATTGCGCAAGATGTCATACGACTAAATTTTTTTTTGTGGGCCTGTTTTGTATTTAGATCCGAAACTTAAACAGCTCGGCGAAGACAAAATAGCAGAATGGAGAATTTGGTTCGATAACCGTCTGGATGATGCGATCGAAGCCGCAGATTATCAAGGAAACAATATTATTGAATGTAGGTTACAAAATCGTTTTATATTTTGTTAATAATTTGACTCATTCATACATATGTATGTATAAAATAGTAAATGCATACCTATTTAAAGTGAGAGACGTAATTTTATATGCTGCAAATATTATAGTGCAACCACTAAACCATCTTTATTTGTTGTTATTTCAGCCAAGGAAGATATTAAATCGAAAACAACTGTAGCTGCGTTGGGACTTTCAAATGATGATAGCCGCAAAAAATATGGTAAGCAATCAATAGTTCGACAAAAGCGATTGATTCATTTTCCAGTATCCTTTACTTGGGGCATATTTTGCCCCATACTTTATAAAATTGAAGATTTAAGTGACGTCAACTACGGGATTTCAGAAGAAGAGCTCAAAATCGTAATAAATTTAATATGATTTAAACATGCGATTGACTCATTTCGCAATACAAATATTTTTCGGTTATCGCTTCCAGTCCAAATAAATAAAAGTATACCCTAAAATTCGAGACATTCACGCTTGAAATAATTCGACTTGTTCATTTACTTTTTTGACTTACAATAGAGGCGATGTTTAAAAAGTCGAGCTAATATAACCAAACTTTTCGAGGATTGTTTTTAGTCGGTTGACTTACTTTTATTCTGCGTCATATATCCATTTCGATTTGGCTTCAGTCAATTCCGAAGCTGATGACAATGTCTGTTTTAGACATAGACATTGGCATTAGTAACTGTTTAAATAAAATTTAATATCCTACACAACGCGCAAACACGGATTGTAGGGTATGTTCTTCTATTTATCTTTTACATAATTAGCCATGGTAGGAATAGGTTCATATATATACAAATGTTTAGTGTCATTCTGTCGTAGCGATTTCAGCCTTAGTTTAATAGGTATATTTATGTATATAAGCCCCAATTATCTAAGCGGAAGTTTAGTTCTAAAATAAACATGAGCGGACAATAACTTAAATTAATGATAATAATTCAAATGTAGATAACCAGTTCAAATTGTGTATTTAATATTTTAATAGTAACATAAAATGACTGGAAAAAAAATTTGCGTATCACAAGAATATATGACACACATTATGCACAAACATTTGTAAACTGTTCACAAATAATTTGATATCAAATCCATTTAATCTCTAAAATATTTTAGAGACACTTCAGTCCCAGGTTGAGACACTGCAAACGGAAATCATGAATGTTCAAATAAAATACCAGAAAGAGCTTGAAAAAATGGAAAAGGAGAATCGAGAGCTACGTCAACAGTATTTGATACTTAAGACCAACAAGAAAACCAGCAGTAAAAAAATAAAAAAATCTCTTATCGACATGTACTCAGAAGTACTGGACGAGCTTTCGGGCTACGACACCAGCTACTCAATGGCCGACCATTTACCGCGCGTCGTTGTTGTCGGAGACCAAAGCAGCGGTAAAACTTCGGTGCTGGAATCGATCGCCAAGGCGCGTATATTTCCACGTGGTAGTGGAGAAATGATGACACGTGCCCCGGTCAAAGTTACGCTCGCCGAAGGGCCTTACCATGTGGCGTCGTTTCGTGACTCCGACCGCGAGTATGACTTGAATAAAGAGTCCGATCTGTCCGAATTAAGACGCGAAGTTGAGTTTAGAATGCGGGCATCAGTTCGCGGTGGCAAGACTGTCAGCACTGAGGTCATTTCGATGACCGTCAAAGGACCAGGATTGCAACGGATGGTGCTCGTTGATTTGCCTGGTATCATATCTGTAAGTTTGTTAGTTTCTTGAAGCGCATTTATAATTTACTAACTATTTTAAATGCAGTACCAAGGAAAACTTAAATGAAAATTAAAGCTAAATTCTAGACCCGTTTAACAAGATTATGTTAAATATTTAAAAAAAGGGATAAAAAGATATACAAATTTGTTGACCTGCTAAATAGGAAGATTGCTTTAAAAACAAAAAGTTAAAAAATATTTATCATCGGATTCAAACGCGTGTGTTATATTTGATTGAATGTAGTAGAATCTCCTCAATATCACATTATCGTAAGAGCTTACGCTATATTACAGAAAATTATATGGCCCGAACAAAACATCGGAAGCAATTTAGTCTCTCATTATATCTCGTTACTAAAATTTGCGAACTGTTGAAGGAAGTACTGTTTAACTGTTACTAATTATATTATAAATTTGTTTCTGTTTAGTTTATTTTTTACACGCATTTGTCGTTAATTTTGCTTTTCATAACCATTAATATATAAACTATTTTTTGTGTAGACAATGACTGTTGACATGGCTTCGGATACAAAAGATTCAATCCATCAAATGACCAAACACTACATGAGCAACCCAAACGCCATCATATTATGCATACAGGACGGTTCAGTAGATGCCGAACGCAGCAACGTTACCGATGTAGTCATGCAATGTGATCCGCTGGGCAGACGCACGATATTCGTACTCACTAAGGTCGATTTGGCCGAAGAGCTTGCTGATCCAGATAGGGTAAGTTAAACTTATTCACAATAGAAAGATAAATTTGACATTATTTTTCAATTTATATTATAAATGCATTTCGTTAATACATTACATAATTTTTTAATAAATGTTTAAAATGTCTGACATTAAATTATTAATGTCCAACAGTATATATATATATATATATATATATATATATATATATATATATATATATATATATATATATATATATATATATATATATATATATATATATATATAAAATTGCATATCGTTTAAGTCCTTACTGTTAAACTATTTTTAAATATTTATGAATTGCTTAATTTTTTTTTCATGGGAATTGTTACTGTATTTTATAATAATCTTTAAAAAAAAACATACATTTATACATTTTGATATTGTAAGGATATCACAACACATATAACATACTCGTTTATTTTACTATGAGATGTGAGAACGAATCGATTGTTTCTTTCGATTAATTTAGGATTTTTTAAATTTCATAGAAGTTATTGATGTTTTTTTATCTCTTCGATATGCATTGAATACAGTAAGATGGAACCAGAATTTTTACAACCAGAATTATGAAGTACAGCATTTTGATTCAAAATATTGACCCAATCACAACATAGATCGCGACTTTCCAAAATGATTCCTAAAAAAACATATCTTAAATTACATTTTATTTCAGATTCGAAAAATACTTTCGGGAAAATTATTCCCAATGAAGGCGCTTGGCTACTACGCAGTAGTTACTGGTCGTGGACGCAAAGATGATAGTATTGAATCCATAAGACAATACGAAGAAGAGTTTTTCAAAAACTCCAAACTTTTCCAGTAAGTATCTAAACATACATAGTTTACATCATAATGAACTTTTTAATGTTTGATTATTATGTTTTTTTTTGAGCAGTCGGCGTGGCGTGATCATGCCTCATCAGGTAACTAGTCGAAACCTAAGTATGGCAGTTTCGGATCGTTTCTGGAAAATGGTACGCGAGACAATTGAGCAGCAGGCTGACGCATTTAAAGCAACTCGCTTTAATTTAGAAACTGAATGGAAAAATAATTTTCCCAGGTAATTTCTTATTTTGCTTAAATTTCAAAATTTAAGTAACTAAAATGTTTTGCAGATTACGAGAATCCGGACGGGATGAATTGTTTGACAAAGCCAAGGGTGAAATATTGGATGAAGTCGTTACGTTATCACAAATATCTGCCAAGAAGTGGGAAGAAGCACTCAATGAAAAGCTTTGGGAAAAGCTGTCTAATTATGTGTTCGAGAATATTTACTTGCCAGCCGCTCAGTCAGGTTCTCAAAGTAATATTATGTAATTATAAATTAGATATAAGTAGGTGTATGAGAATAGAATCATTTGAAAAGATTACTAAATTTTAGATTAAATATATAAAACGTATAAGAAAAATACTAAGAAATACAGACCCACAAGTTGAAAGATAGACGGACATATGTAGGTAAATAGACTCAGAACACTTACATACATCAGGCCTATTCCCTTAAATTCGAAAAGCTCTTAAAGTCGCAAGTGATTTCGGGAACACACCTTTGCACGACCACGAAAACAGGGTTTCGTTCTATTATACGCCACTTTAGTACTTTTTACAAATGTAAACATCGTATCAGTTGATATTAAAAAATTAAAAACAAAATAGGTTCTTTATATATTTATCCCCTTTGCTACTACAACTGTTTTTATTTATTTGCCTATTATTACCTTTAAATTAGCATTGCCAATTCTCATTTTCTAATAAGTATTGTCTGACTTTTGTTTGGATACAAACAACTTTGCGAAATTGTTTTCGCGACTAATTTGCTTCGAAGAACTATTCTTCGACGCACGCGAAAACTTTACTTTCGTGCTATTTTTGACAGGTTTGCAAACTGGTGAAGTTTCAAGGTTTTCGATTCATTTTCGCGTTTAAGGGAAAAACCCAATAATATTAAAATAATTTGTGCATGCTATGTGCAAAATATACTCAGATATCTATTTAATATATTTTATTTTTATATATATTTTTATGTAAAATAGAGATAGAATAATCTGTTTTACCTATTTTTTTTATAATTAATGTACAAGATTACACGCCCATCCAAACTTTATCCAACCGGAGAAGTAAACGTATTTTTTAAATATTTATTTATTTATGTAACATACTTTACAAATTAATTTGAAAAATATGGAAAGACGCAGGGCAATTAGGCCATATTCCACCGATATTTTTTAAATATATTTTTTTATATTGTCGCACGCTTAGTTTTCTTTTTTTTATATTCAATTTTCAATTGCTAAAAGTCTAACAAAGCAGTAGTTATTAAAGTTATCCCAACTTTTTTTTTAGATTCGTTTAACACCATGGTGGACATTAAACTGCGTCAATGGGCTGAACAAGCTTTGCCTGCCAAATCCGTTGAGTCAGGTAATTTTACACTTTTAATTAGGATCAAATAAAACCGTGTTCTTGCCTCCTTATACATGTGTTTTTGATTTATTCAGGTTGGGAAGCTCTTCAAAAAGAGTTCAAAAACCTTATGGATAAGGCGAAAAAGTCTCCAGATCATGATGACATTTTTGACAATTTAAAATCGGCTGTTGTAGATGAAGCAATTCGACGACACTCGTGGGAGGACAAAGCAATCGATATGTTGCGTGTTATTCAATTAAATACGCTGGAAGATCGCTGCGTTCACGATAAAACTGAATGGGATCAAGCTGTAAAATTTCTGGAAACTTCCGTAAAAACCAAATTGGCACAAACCGAAGAAACACTACACGAGATGTTTGGACCGGGTCAGTTTACAAGAATAACTCAGTGGAAATCGCTGACAGAGGATCAGTCAAAGCGCCGCCATGTTAAAACAGAGCTCGATAAAATACTAAAAAACGATGACGTAAGTGAATTTAAATAAATAATTTCGATAATATAAAAAAAAAAAAACAAAAGTATTACATAAAAAAGTTATTTTGCATGCGCAAGAACGGAGTTGTAAGAGAAATTGTTAATTTTACTCCTAATAGAAAAAAATAAAAATTTCGTTTCATAATATTGTTGGGTAGTATTTAACCTGCATAAATAACATGTTAAGTCAAAGAAAGCTTTATTTTTGTACCAATACAATTTTTGGGTGAATTGGTTTGGTTTAAACCACATGTTCTGATTTCGCCGTAGTGAGTTCATTTTTGCACTGTACTTATATTTAACAATCTTTTATCAATTTAGCAATATTAATTGTGTTGTGGCAGTTTCACACACCTCCTTAAATATGATTGTTATTGTTATTCTAATTTTCTCTTCTTTTTTTTACAGAAACACCTGCCCACACTATCCTACGATGAATTGACTACGGTGCGAAAGAATTTGCAACGTGAAAGTGTAGAGGTTGATACAGACTACATTCGTCAAACATGGTTCCCTATTTACCGAAGGTAGTGTTATAGGTTGTTTTTGAATGCATTGGAAACAAGGTTTTAAAAAATCGACGATTTTAAAGATAACTTGCACAGAGTAATAATATATGGGACCCATTCCGGACAGACTTATAATTTTTTTTTTATTGTTTTTTCATATACCTTTTTCCGAAGCCTAAAAAACCTACATAATTTTTATATGTCTTCTATATAATTGATTTTTGTCAATTATGTTATACTACTATATCTAATTTCTAATTTCATGTGATGATCTTCACTATAACTATTATAATATAATTGTTTCCGTTAAAAAGTCGATATTGTATTGAAGGTAGATAAAGTTTTTGTCCGATTTTGGTGATCTAATAACTTAACCCATATCGGACAGCTGTTCGACTAGTCGAACACCAAAATTAATAATTTTGAAAAATTTAAATTGAATATTACAATATACTATAGACATACTTTTGATACCAAAAAATAGTTAATTCTTTAGGCTTTACAAAACCGTTGTCAATGTATTTCCCACCTCATCCCCTAATTTGATAGGGACAAACCCCTATAATAAAATAACATTTCAATAATATCGAAAATGCTGGGTAGAAACCATTTAAAAACCTCAGCAATAGTTAAAATAGTCGGTATTAAAGTTTCCACCTGATAATTTTTGCATAGGTAAGCCTCCAGGTATACCTTAAATTGAGTGTTCGACTAATTGAACACATATCTCGGCCGGTGAGATAGTTGGAATTTGTCTAACAACGGATTTGGATTCCTTGACCTCAAAATAGTTAAAATTAACGTGTCTCACTATAACAATTTTTACAGCCTTGTCCGATATGGGTTAATATCCGTTTGGAAAAATTAATTTTACATATCAACAAATATTAAAATTTGTGAAAGGAGGAGTAAGAGAAGAGCGATGTCGAAGACGATCAGCCCCGTTCCGTAAGCGGAGGAAAAATTGTCCTGCAGTAGATATTTTCTTTGCCCACCCTTATCGTTGAAGCACTATTTTCCTATCGTTTTGATGGTAGCGCTCTAAAAACTTAGTTTAGGCACGACAATTTTCACTTCTATTTTGGCATACGTGTAATTTAGGCTCAGGTTCAAGAACTTGGCTCTGATACAGATTGTGAAACGATTGCTCATTCACAAGGTTAAAATTGAGACATGATGGTGCAGTCTCTTACAGATCACAAATCTTTGATGGGCAAATGAGGTAAATGTTAGGATGCTATATTTTTTGTTTATTTTTATTACAAACGTTATTTCTCTATAATTTTATTTACTGAGGCCATTCTACAATAAACGGTGCATTTGGCTTAAATCCTTGGATCATGTTTTGGTTACATAAAATTTATATAAAAGGAAACGGAAACAAGTCACTTCAATTTGTTTCTTTTTTTATTTATCCATCCTAATATACAATCTTTAAGCCAGGAAACGTATCCAAATCACTTAAATTTGGTTTTTGATAGGACATTATTTGCTGTCAGCAACAACTAAAAACTCCTTTTTATATTTAGTAGTAAATACTGCAAAATGTTGAATATAACAAAATTTTACACTTTCGTCTTAATGGTCTTCTAAATGCACATTTTAGATTTCAATTTTAATGTTCTCAGTTAAAATGTTCTTATTTTTTTATACGAAATTGACATCTAAAAATACCGGAATGCGTCCCCAACAGTTTCACTACGTATGCAACTAAAATAAATACATTGATTTGGTTTCAGGCATTTCCTTAAGCAGTCTCTTCAAAGGGCAAACGACTGTCGTAAGGCCTATTACCTTTATAGCCAACAGGGCGCCGAGTGTGAGGTGAGTCTGGAAAATGGAATCAAACGTTCGGGAACACTTGAAATTGGTTAATTTTAATTATTTGTAGATAAGTTGCAGTGATGTAGTATTGTTCTGGCGAATCCAGCAGGTAATAAAGGTCACTGGAAATGCTTTACGACAACAGGTTATCAATCGCGAAGCACGTCGCCTAGACAAAGAAATCAAAGAAGTTTTGGACGAGTTTAGCGAGGATGAGGAAAAGAAGTCATATTTACTAACTGGCAAACGTGTAACACTCGCTGAAGAACTGAGTAAGATTGCTGAATTTTTGTTATGCGTTTAGTTTAATGGGACCAAAAAAGTTGATGGGGATTTCAAAAGGCACTGACATTGTTGGTGTACTTTTAAATTATTATGTCACGAAAGTTTGTTGTGATTTGCATACAAAAGAAATGCAAAAGATTAGTGATTTGTTGGTTTCCTGCGTCAATACCAATCGTCTAGAAGACAAATGGTTTTAGCAGGACTGTGCAACAAGCCATACATCGGGTCAAAGCATGATTTTTACCCCAAAAAATATTAATATGTTATGTTTTTTTTTCATTACAGTTAAAGTTCGACACATTCAAGAAAAGCTCGAAGAGTTTATTAATTCGCTCAACCAAGAAAAGTAATCAAATAACCATCAAACCGCTATTTACACCTCTATCATCGCCAAATCGGATCTCTAGTCGCCATTCAAAGAATTCTGAAGATTGAAAAGCCGGAACCAGTGATGAGCTACCATTGTTGCTTGAAAACTTTCTGATACTCCCACTCACTTGCATAAACTCTCTTTTAAATCTACCATGTGATGTATTTGTTTAATATTATTTCGCTAACATGAGAATAAAGATTAATTATTTAACGATATTATAGAAAATTCCTTAAAGTAAAAAATAAATAAGAACCTGTCATAAACTAAAATGTGCACGAAACAAAAAGACAGACAAATTATTTAATTTTGAAAAAAATTTAATCTTGTTAGTTTTTCTTCTATCATTACAGTGAAATTGGATAACTTATTGTATTCTTATATCTGCGAGTATATACAAATTGGGACAAAAGTCATCCTACCTTTTTTTTGGTATAAGAAAAGAAAAATTTATTTCGTATTTACAATTGTTCTACGATACTCAAGTTTTGGTTCTTTTATGGACATTTTGATGGCATTCCTCAACGTTTAGGACAATTTTACTTTTGTCTTTAAGTTGTTGAATTGTTTGAGACTTATTCACATAACCACGAATAATTCTAGAACTTTTTGCTCTTCAATTTCAATTACAATAAAATTTAATCATGTCTTCGCTCAATATTGACAGTTACTTTAACGGATCAACCAATCTTCCTATGCTTTCATGAATAAAATGTACTGTAAAATTTTTCAACAACTACAATTTAAAAAAAAAATACAAATTCAGTTCTAAATTTCTATGTACGGGCCTAAACCATTTATCCGATTGCAATAAAATTTTTGGGAGCTGCTGTGATCACGGCAAGGATAGTTTTGGTGGAAAAAATTGCCACGACCAGCTATGACGTAAACAATTTGTAAAACTTGGAACAATTTACAGCCCACCGCCGGAACTCAACTGGGAGTACCGGGAAGTTCCACTAACTAATCTATATACATATATAAAAACGAATGCACTTGAATAAATGGATTTCAAAAACAAATACAATACTTTCTTTTTTGTTTGGACAAAACACGTTTTTCTACTTTGAACACTTTTATTGAGTAATTTTATAAACATAAATAAATGTCTTTGTCTATATTTGTTTCTATAATCTTGTTAACGTTTTTTTCGCCACAGCGAATAGGACTATGAAGTTATTCTCGATTATGCTTCATAACACACATATGTATGTATGTATGTATGTATGTATGTATGTATGTATGTATGTATGTATGTATGTATGTATGTATGTATGAATGTATGTATGTATGTATGTATGTATGTATGTATGTATGTATGTATGTATGTATGTATGTATGTCTAAAATATAACTTATGGTACTGCCCCATAAAAGCTCTCTCTAACAGAATTACATAAAATATGTTAAGGCACTTATTCAATGCATGAATGTAACCGGCAAAGGAACCTAAGAACTGCTCTAACTGGAACTGTCCGGTGAATATTAACGTATCAATAGCAAACAATTTTCTAGTAGATACAAATTAATGAATTTAAAACTCTTGACCGAAATGATCAAAAAACCGACCAAATAAATTAGTTATGCTTTTAAATCTAGACCAATAGAATGCATTATATGTGCCACGGATATCCGCGGTATAGCGATTTGAAATCAGCCGCAGTCCAAAAACACGTTTCAACGATTATGTATCTATATAATTGAAAACTTATACCCTACACCACGCGCATGTACGACATCCAATCCCGGTATCCCGGACATTTTTCAATCCCGAAGCTCCGGACTTTTTGAGTCCTTGATTTATAAGTGATTTATATTACTGCATTGAGAATTAATGAATTATTTGTTCAATGCATGAAATGTATTTTTGTTCATTTTTCTTTGTTAAATGTATTCAAATTTGTGTTAGTCTGTTATTTAAAAGTAATACTTAAATTAATTTGTGATTTTAAAAGTATTATATAAATTAGTTTGTTTATTTTTTAGCGGAACCTCGAAAAAATGCCGGCATCCCGCGGTTTACAATTTGAAATCCCACATTCCAGGGATTACCGAAAATATTCCAAGGTTGGATGCCTTAGGCTGTGGGTAATATTAAGTTTGATGTTTCATTTAAACAGTTATGAATGCCAAACCCCCATGTGCGCTGCGTACAGCAAAGATGTAGCTACTAAGGCATTCAATCCCTGGATATTTTTGAAAATCCCAGGATTCCAAAAATTCAAATTGTAAATCCCGGGATTTTTTCGGGATTCCGGTAAAAAAAACAAATTATTTTATATACTACTTTTATTTAGCATACACGTAAATATATGAATACATTTTATGTATTTAACACAGAAACTAAATTGAAAGAAAAAAATGACGATATTATAGTTAATACAAAAAAGCGATATTTATATTTTCTGTACACATTTTATATTTTTTTTTGCTTTTATTGTAAAATTTCAGATAATTCGGCACTGTCAAAATTCACAATGAGGACCTTTGGGTGTGTTTTATTATTTAAAATTCATAATATTATTTAACATATAAAAAAAAAAACGTTAAACAACAAATAAATTACATTTAAAACGTTTTTAACGAATAAATACCAGGCTGCATTGTATATACATATAAACAATTGGGAATTCGGGATTGGAGAACCGTCAGGGATTCGGTATATCGTGATTGGATGCCTTTCTAGGTACTTTGGAGCAATACTCAGTGTTCAGGGCCGTACCTAGGAATTCTGGCGCCCGGGAAAGAGTGGATATTGTCGCCCTTTCAAAATGTTTTTAGGGAAAATTTTATAAAATTGTACAGTACATTTTCTTCATAAAAACAGATGTAGAAGCAAAAAAAAGGGTACTCATTTAAAGAAAAATGTCGCCCTAAAGCTTCTTCCACGTGCCGCCCTTACAAAGTGGCGCCCGGGGCAATTGCCCCCTTCTATTTATTTTATGAAAGTCTTGTTTCTGAACGGGGAAGTTTCAGCAGAAAAGAGTAAGGGACTATTGTACAGTGAAATATTTTTGGATGTTGCGGCTCTATTGTTATCTGATTATTAAAAAATATAAATCTTCGATTAATAAATAATACGTTTGATATACGATCGGTGTTGAAATTGGGAACGTGTGAACAGGCATTTACGTACGTACATAAATACATTTATACATGTATGTATGTACTTAATCAATTGATAGCCATATAATAAAGGCGATTACTAAAATGGACATACAGACTAATAAAGTAGAAGTAAAGAATAAAGAGTATTATGAGTATTTAAAAACTGCATTTATGGATTTAATATTTGGAAGTTTAGTTCGTTTTTCAACATACATACGTTAATATACTTATGTAAATATGTATATGAGTCTTGTGATCAAGAAGTACTTCTGCTTTATGTCCAAACTAAATAATTCTAAGGAAATCTAGTTTAAAATCATGGAAAAACCTTTTATTCCTTAACTCTTAGAAATTGTGAAAATTGAGAAAATAAGTGCAAAACATTTTTGGGCATACATATTAACTTTAAATGCCTTTTTTGTAATAAAATGCATTCTGGTCAATAGTTTCAATAGTTTGTTAAACAGGACACATGTCTAAATAAAAAGAATTAGTAAATGTATTTTATTTTACTGGTTATTTATTACCTTACTTATTAGCTGACATGTTCGATTTTTATTAACCATAAAATTTTAGTTTAAAGTCGTTTTTTGAAATGCGTTTTTGAGCTTGTGAAATGCTTAAAGCAAATTACTCGTATAATGGCATCCATGGCAAAACAATATTTTTTCTTAAACAATAATTTTTTTAAAATAATTTTCACAACATTTTTTAACACTAAATCCATTTAGTTAAACTAATTGGAATTGCATTACCCTCATGTCTTTTTGGAACCGAAATTTTTTGAAAAATTTAAAATAAAATCGTGGGCGCGTCAGAAACATATTTCAATCCAACTATAGTACAGTAAATTTTTTTCCAAACAAAATTCATGCTCTTAAACTTAAAGTTTAATTTATTTAGTTTTTAGTTTATTTTGTTTATGCGCCTTTAAGAGAAGAAGCAAACAAAACGGAAAATAAAATAGTAGAACATAAAATAAAATAAAACAAAACAAAACAAAACAAAATGTATATCGTTTTAAACGTATTGCAATTATGTGCCTGCCTATTTTTTCTTTTGTTTCTGATTCGTGTTGTTCAAAAGCATTTGCAAAAATAAAATCTGAATATTTGCTTGTATATAAATCTAATTAGTTTAGCGGGCTTAAGCCCTAGGAAGTGATTGTGCCGCCTTTCGCTCGTTACGCGTCTTTTCCCAGCTAGCGACGTATGTTAGGGGGTAGCACAGGAAAGCCGACAATAAGATCAAACCACCAGCAAAGTAAAATGAAACGTCGTAGCTTCCAGTCATATCGAACAGCGCACCTGAAATTCAAAGAAACAAGAACATATTTACTAAACTTGTAGAAATAATAATTATAAAGACATTTGTCGGATATGACTTTTGGGCGCGAATAGGCGCCATGAGAAACATGTTGTCATAATCAATTATTTATATTAACGAACTATAAATATGAGTTAAAACGTTTTTTTCTTTCTGGTTTAAAAACAAGATAACGTGGTTAAGTATCGCTACGTTTTTAATCTTTATAAGCGCAATTAAAAATGTTTCAGGTAGAAACAGAGTTCAACTTAACGTTAGTATTAAGAAAAACCAAAATCCAATACAAGGAACTGATACATACATAATTCGCCAAAGTACTTAGTCTGGCAAATAAATATCTGACGAAGTACTTACAAAACAATTCGAAAGTTTATAAATAATGTCAACAATATGAATAATCACTGAGAGATTTTTTTTTTAACCGAAACAAATTACTAATTTATTAATTTTTGTTCCGTTAAATCGTTTAACCAATGCTACTCTAGAACATTGATGGACTAACTCTGCAGAATGTCTATATTGGACTTAACAGACTGAACGGACTTAACGGAATGGATGGACTGAATTGATCAAATAGAATCTATCAAATGTATCGGATGGATGGCCTGATCAAGGTCGGATGGATTTATTTGGCTTAATGGACTGTGATGAGTGACGAAAATTACATTATAAAATTATTAAAATTGAAAACGCGCACAAATGATTAGACGCATTAATAAATATTTTTACAGGAAACTGTTGTCTTTCGTCACTTAATTGAAATATAAATAAAATGAACCAATGCTGAATGCTGAACTGTAGCAATTAACATATTATAAATTAAAATTATAACAAATTAAATTATTATTTCATAGAGTTTAAGTTGAAGTTTTTGTAAGTGAAAAGGAGCAACCATGGTAACTACACACAAATTTTGTTTTAAAAGAGAGAAACATTCGAGGTGGAGAGGGACAATTTTCTACTTTCCTCATCTTATATTTATTACACCATGGTTTAAAGTATAAAAGTGTTAGTGAATTCAAAATTTCTTGATTTTGATAGAACTAAGTGTAATGGGGAGCCATTTATAAACTGAAGTTCTAAACCAAAGTAAAAAAAAAACAAAATTTTTATTAGAAAACAATCTGATTACTTAATATAAACTATTTGTTTTTTTGTTGTTTTTGTAATTTTTAAATCTTAAATGTTAAAACTTAAAATTTTGTTGTTTGAAAAGTAAGGATCGTAGGAACTCAGTAATAAACTCAATTACCAACCCGAATATCAATCAAATATCAAATATCTTTTCGAACTCACCTGCAATTGGGCTTCCAATTGTGGCTGCTATGCCCTGGAACAACATAAGAAATCCAAATGCATTTGTTAATTTCTCTAAGCCAATCATTTCCACGGCAATGAGAGAGCGCAGCGCCGAGAAACAGGCAATGCAGATGCCAAAGAATACAGCAAATGTCCACTGAGACGCCTCGTTGACTACGATTCCACTGAACATTGTTGCTAAACCACCAGCGGTAATTGCAATGTTGTTTAGCCATAAAGGCTTGACGCTTGGAAATGAACTCATCGTACCGCATACCACCCTAGCAATTGTATTGACTAGGCCAATACCTGAAACAACGCTCAGCGCGGAAGATTTCTCCATGCCTTCTCGAACGGCGCGATCTACCAAAAATGTGAACGGTACGAAAAAACCCATCATCGTTAGAAAACCGCTAAAGGAGAGTAGCATAAACGATGGCGATTTCAGCAGTGATGTGTCTAACATGGTCGAAAGTGTACGACGGACGGCTTCTGGACAAAGATGGCAACCTTTCTGGCGTTCCTCGAGCATATCTTGTTTCGTGGGAAGTCGCGTGACTGACATATGGTAAGCCAGTGAGGTCTGGGACTGATATTGCGGTATACGTGTCAGAGAGCCGGCAAAGAATGCATCGTCACGGTACATGGGTCTTGAGGAGCTGCTTTGAGCTACCTCCTGAGCGCTAGCCGCACCTGCTTTTTTAGCTATGTCAGCTGGACGGCGTCCAGATACGGTATGGCGACGAGCCTGAATTACGACAGGCTTCATTTCAGTCACAAGCAGATTCTCATTTTCAGTCTCCTCTTCATTTTCGCCAACTGTCGACAGTTCTTTATTAAGATTAAAAGTGAGCTGTTGCGGATCACCATTTGGAGTGGAAGGCTGTGACTTTCGTAGGACTTTTAGCTCAGTCCCCTTTCCGCCCGAATTACTTGATAATCTGCGCTCCAAGTTAGCACCCCTAAATACCTCGGCAGCAGTTGGATAGTGGTGTTTCGGCGAAGCGCCCATATATGTGTTGTGGGCGGAATTTGGCATAGAGTAAGCAAAGCGTCCTTCCGGCAGTGGTTTGGTAAAGGCGGCTGCGTGCAAATGTGGTTTAGGCGCGACTGTGTTTCCATGGCCATTCCGAATATTCTTTTCATCTTCATTGACATCATCAGTAGGCACGGCCAATGTAATAGGCTGAATGGGTCTGAAAGCAATGCCGAACAGTGCGCATAAGACAATAATACCTCCTTGGATGGCCAATGTATCGCGCCAACCATACTTCACTAAAAGGGCATTGGTTAGCGGCGCGAACACAAACGTGCCCACACCGGAGCCACACAAGGCCACACCTGTTGCCAAAGCACGCCACTTTTCAAAATAAAAGCCGATTATAACCACCGCCGGTATATACACCATACAGAAGCCAATGCCACCCATTACACCATAGGTCAAAAACAAGAACTCTACACTGGTAGCATAGTAAGAGAGACCGAACGAGGCGGCTGCAAACAAAGCACCAGCAATAGTGACCGGACGAAATCCGAAGCGATTAGCTAAAGCACTCACGAATGGTCCTGCCATCAGGTAACAGCCACTTAGTATCGACGATACGAAAGCAACGTAGCCTTTGGACACTTTAAACTCTTCGCTTATGGATTCTTGCATCAGACCAGAACAAAAGACAATTCCATCAATAACCGTACAGCATAGGAACGATGCCACCATGACCACCCATGCCCAACCACTATCCGGTGGCACTACAACGGCTGCTGTCGAGTTGTCGATTTCATAATTGTCCTCTTCGACTACTGCTTCAGCGACCGCTTTCGCATCATTCTGTTGCTGTGAAATTTGCGAAGACATTTATTCTGAAATTAAATCGAAATACAATAGAATAAATAATAGAATAAATAATGAAGCATCTAAAAACCAAATGTTCGAATGAATTGAACTTTCTTTTCTACAAAAAAAAAAAACAGTGACAAGGAACGAATTTGCATCCTTGAAAAATAATTATATGACGGTTATACTTGTTT
Organism: Suillia variegata; assembly: GCA_949127995.1. Taxonomy (NCBI): domain Eukaryota; kingdom Metazoa; phylum Arthropoda; class Insecta; order Diptera; family Heleomyzidae; genus Suillia; species Suillia variegata. The sequence continues at coordinate 38,764,054 of OX421842.1, forward strand.
TACCGCTATTGATATCATTAAAATTACTTTTTTTTATACACTTCGGTATGTTCTTACGCATATGTTCAGTTTGTTCTTCCATTTGCAATGCATAAACGATATGTTCAGACTGGTGGAATGACAATCTATATGTTAAAAAATTATGTTTTTTTCTATCATCTATCTATCTATCTATCTATCTATCTATCTATCTATCTATCTATCTATATAAGATATTTTAAAGGCATGGGTCCTATCGACTATTACAAATGCACCACATTGTTTAATATTGTATCACAACCATTAACAATTAAGGAGATTCATGATTTAAAAAATTTGATTCTACATTCAATTAAAAAATAAATATTAAAAATTTGTAAATCTTGAACCACAATAATTTTATAAACCATGAACCACTCTAATTATATTACTATATTTATTTAAGATAGTTCGTATACCAAAATAACCACTTAAAGTTTTAGGGCTTTATTTTAACATTTAATAAATAAATAAATAACAAACACGAGCCACCCTAATCGTTTCCAAATTTTAATCAGTTCCCAAGCATAACAGAACATTTTGTACGAAGTTGCAAATCAATGGTTCTCAAGATGTCATGTTAACAAAAAATCCGTATTTTCTGTAATAGTGGGCGTGGTCATGAACGGATTGACTCTAATCCATTCGTATAGGGCATAAAATCAACCAGTGTAGAAAGTTTCAGCTTAATATCTGTAACGGTTCCCTCACTAAATGATGACAGACAATAAATAATGACAGACAGAAAGACGGGCATGGCTAGATCGACTCAGTTTTTGATTTTGATGAAACATTTTTATAGTCGGTAGGACCGAAGGGAATATTGTATTTGTTCTTCTATTTGTAACTCCTACATTGAATGCGGAATGTGACAATCGTCGGCAGCGAAGAACCGACTTCTTCCTATCGAGCGAAATGCAACATTTTACTTTTTCGTTCATTATTTATACAATATTTTTACAAAAAATAAAATAAAAACGACAAATATTAATCTCAACATTTTAAGTCAACACCTGCCGACTATATTGGCAGCGGCGACGGCGTAGCGAAAATCTTCCAACTCGGCACAATTCTCTAATTGGTTGCCAAAATAAAGAAAAACAAAAGTTGAATTTATAACAAATACAAAATTTGTGTTCATTTAACTAAAAGAAGTGAGTAAAATGTGTGAAAGAGAAAACAACAAGAGATAAATAAATCGAAAAATATAAAAAGATAAAAACAGGCTTCTTAACCAACTGTCCCTGTGCGGAAGTGTGTCGGAGCCAAAAAGTTAAAGGTACTTTTAAATATTTGAGGAAGCCGAAAGAACTCTTTCAGCGCCTAGAAAACGCTTTATAAAGAAGTGATAGTTCTAGAGATACAAATGGTGGAAGAAAGCATGAAATAATTTATATAAATTACCTTTTCAAAAAATATTCTTCTCATGGAAAGGAAAAATGGATTCCTTGCAAAGTGAAACATTTCATACAAAAAAAAGGAGTATGGAAGTGGGAGTGCTAGGAAGGGCTTTTAGAAGCGCTTCTTATCCCTGAAATTACCGACTGGGTAAGGTGTATTTTTTAAGGCTTTTTGAATGTATGAATGTGTGTATGTATGTATGTATGTATGTATGTATGTATGTATGTATGTATGTATGTATGTATGTATGCAGGGAGTATATGGATTGAAATTATATTTATTTCAACTGAAAAGCCATCACAAAGTGTTTAGTTTATGTGCACAGCACTAATTCGAAATATGTCCACAGGTTTGAAAATACCGTAATATGTATTCGCGATTGTTTTGTTATTTTTAAACAAATTATGTACTATAGGTATTTTCCATACACATACTCGTACATATGTATGTATATCAGACGCAAAACGATCTTACATAACGCGATGCGCAAATCTTAGAGATTTGATACAACAAAGAGTGACGCATGAAAACGCCAGCGTACGTGAAAATATTGGTCCAAACAACCGATGTGCAGTTGCAGAAACGTATTTTATCTTATTTACATATTTGGAAAAATATCTGTTAAAATGTCTTTATAGTACATGGTGAAAATGTCAACCACAATGAAAAAATGGCTGACCTTTGAAAAAAATGTTTTGAAATTTTTTTGAAATTTTTCTAATAATACAATAGCCGGTAAAATTGTTCAAACTACTTCAATTAATTTGGCCTTGGGAAGAAAGAATGAAATTTTGCGAAAGAATAAAACAAAAAATTTGCCTCTTAATAGGTTTTACAAATGGAATATTTCTAAGGGCCACGCCTACCACACATATTATGGCAAAAAAGAAACGTGTTCAAAGAAAGGTACAAATTTCAGCTTTTTTGTTAAATTTTCCTTAACCCGAGTCTTTCAAAATATTACACAATTATTTGTACTCATCCATGCAGTGTTGCGCCAATATAAAAACTCATTAGCATTGATGAGCTCCTCAAGCGGGAAAGCTACTTAATAAATACAAAGAAGCCATACATAATTGTTATTGTTATGTTTTCTTTAATGTTTCTAGCTAATAATAGTTGCCAATGTTTTGAAACACAACAATAGCCTCATGCGTACTTAATACATGTCGATGGCTTCGAGCTAAACTAGTTTCAGTTTGCAATAATCCACAATAATTTTCTTAATGTTGAATATTTTTTTTTAATGCTTCTATTTGAAGTGGACGTTA